>JAWWEU010000080.1:2644290-2824199 GCA_035583155.1 Acropternis orthonyx | reverse complement strand
TGGGTCCCTGATGCCAGCTCCAGATTGGATCAGGCATCTTACAACTCCGCGATACGCCTTTATAGGTTAGTAAAAAATCAGAATAATAATAAAAACCCAAAAAAAGTATACTCCTGGGTTAGTGTTCTTTGTTTAATTCATTTGCTTGTAATAAAACTGCCCATTTATTTCTCATACTGCTAGTCTCCCCTTACCATGACAGCTGGTATCCGTCCATGATCTCTGGGCATTTTGCAACTCATCTGAAGCACTTGATCAGCTTGGTCATCTTCTTGATCAGCAATCACTTACTGTTTGCGTGGTCCCTTACAGGATTCTTCTGTCAATCTCCTGCTTCCTGCTCTTTGTTGCTGAATTTTTCCTTGGAGCCCACAAACCACTTTTTAAAGTGGTCCTACTGTGATGTATTAAAGTGTTAACATACAAATCCAAAGTTGAATAGTAGATTTTGATGCATTAAAGAACATTTTAAGGACAGTCTTTGTAACTGGGCAACCTTACCATAAATCCATTTTTACTGTTTTCTCCCTCCCCGTATTTTTTTTCCCCCATTTCTTTATTGCATTTTCTACTTGATGTACACTGTGATTTCCTGGGGTGTTGATCTTTTGAGTCTCATGTTACACAATGCCAATATATAATGACTGGATATATGCTTGAAAGTTAGCTTTTTTTTCTGCATGAGTGGTTCAGTAATAATACAGGCACAGCGTGCTAGGTTTTCATATTTTTGAGTGCTTGAAGGAGAGAAGAAGTGTATGTATAGTTAGTGGTGTTAGCATTGGGAAAAGCCTTTTAAAGGCAGTTTGAAATTCCAAATAGGACAAGAAGAAATGATGTGTTACTTTCTTTTAAAGGTTTTTATGAGGGCACTTTTCTGCTATAATCCCAAAGAAGACAGAGCCATTCCTTGCCAGGAGGCTGGGCTGCCATTTAAGAGACGACACGTCCTAGAAGTTGTAAGCCAAGATGATCCCACATGGTGGCAAGCCAAGCGAGTTGGAGATAACAATCTCAGAGCAGGCTTGATCCCCTCAAAGCAGTTCCAAGAAAGGTTCGCTAGCAAGGATTAAGATTTTTTTCACACATATATAGTGTCACGTTGATTTTATGCCTTTTTTTTTTTCATAGAAAATGGAGGGCAGGGTCATGCCAGGGTGAATACAGATGCATAGAGGAAAGTGCTAAAAAGCTCCATCTTCTCCAATTATATAATAAAATTGATAGCTTGCTTTGGATAGTTTGCCATTGACTTTCCAAGTGTATTTTTGCAACAGAGCAATATTTATAACAGACTAAAGATGCTGGTCAGGCATTTATACAGTCACTCAGACACTGAAGCAATTTCTGTATCCTTGCATACACTTTTTACATGTTTAAGTCTGGAAAAAAAAGGGGAAATGCAGTGCAGCAGCATTTGTTGCCATCTATGCATGCACAGGAAGAAGGATACAGCTGGATACATGGTGTTTCAAAGAAGCTTTCATATAGTGGAGCAAAGCACTATTTCATTATTTATTTTCAATGCTATGTGTGTAACATGCTATAAATTCCTCGTAAATCTGACCTTACATGTCTAAAATATAATTATTTTCTATTCAGACGACTGACTTACAGAAGAACAATGGGGACTCTGCAGAATTCCAGAACTCTGAAGAAACCATTATGTAAGTCTGTTCTGTTTTTTCAGTAAAGTTTTAACTGATGCTTAGTTCTCGGTATTTGTTATTTCAGTAATGATGTGTTTGAGCGTATTTTGCCATTGACTGATATTTTATACACAATCTGCCATTGATTGATATGCATAGATACAAGCTGCCACATGGGATGATACGAGTTTGAGCTTTATCCGGTGTTGCTAGTGCCTATTGTTTTCAAAAAACTAGCTGTCCCTCTCTTCCTGCTTTCAAGAATATGAGGCCTTACATATTGTTTAGATGCTTTCAAATTTATTACTGTTCACATTTTTTCCTATGGTTTGAAACTTGAAAGCTGCAAAAGTAACCCAATGCATACTTCCTGGAATTCTTATATAAGTGCATGAAATTACTCTAAACTCGTATGAAAATAAACTGTAGCTTTAAGGAGGATAAAAATCAATGGAGCTGGCAATACAGCCTGTGTTTCAGGCTTTGCTACAGTGCTGGTCTTAAGTAGACTTTCGAGTAATTTATGTTTACAGTTCTGAAGGCTCTGTCACTGAATTATTCACACAAAAGACACTACTTGTGATGAAATTGCTGCAAAGTGATGAAAGGCAGAAGATGTTCTGATTATCCCAGAATATAACATTCCTGTTGCTGTTGGGTACTTCAGCACAGGCATTACTGATGTGTGGGGAAGCTCTGTGACTGTGTGAAGCCAGACATTGTGCTGGGAGTGCCACCCTCATTTAGATTAGGAATCTGGAAATCGTCCATCTTGAGTGATGTAAGTGAACTTCTGACCCATGGTGAATGGCATATGTCATGAAAAGATACAGGTATTCTTATGCTACAAAGAGGAGGAAAGATGCTCAACCAAATTATAAAATAGCATTACTGATTTAAATGAAGCTTTTCCAAATTAATTTCCATTACACTCAATGTCAGGAGGCATGTAATGAAGATTTCTTCTTAAGCCTTTTCTCAGATGTTCTTGAGTTAACAGTTAGGCCGATAACTGGTTATAATACTAAATTGCAGCCCAAAAATCTTAAATCAGTTGATAAGGGTATATTACTGCAGTATTTTCTTTTTTAAGACAGAAAAGTCTGTTAAGCAAGCAGACTAGAACCACCTTCCTTTCCATTCTCTCTAATTCTGCTCAATTATTTGTCCATCTTTTAATATCATTTCAACTCTGCCTTTCATGCTAACTACAGATGATCAGTCTTCTGACAAAGGTAGGTCCTCTCCTAACTCACTTTCTGTCTGAATAGAAACAACCAATGCATTTTCTAAAATACTTGCTATGCCCCCAAAGTGGGGATATATAATGGATATATTCTTCCTAGGACAGTTTCTGTATGAATTATTATTATTTAAACTAATTTAAGTCAGATTGATTACTTAAATAATGATAACTTCCAAATTTTCTCCCTGTTCAAGAGAAAATATTTGTGTCTTCTGATACAAGTGTTCTGTAGGTTTCTGAGTGAGGTTGAACGAGTTGCAAGTCAAATACAGTCTTTGTATCTGTATGTTTAAAAATAAAGAAATATTAGGGTTTAACATTCTAGGGCACCTGTATCAATTCAAAGTGATTTGTCTTCATTGTTCATTTGGACTGTTTTCTATGTTATTTTCATTATGAGCAACTGTGTTGGGCTCATGCAGTTTATATGTCACTGTACCAGATGTCTTTCCAAATATCAGGCATTTCCTGTTGAATTCTGCATGCTGTGATTTTTTTTTTTCCACATTACACACACTTCTTGAGAAGTATGACAATTCGGTATTTGTCTTAGGATTGCAGTATAGTGTTTTGAAGCTAAGTATCATGATTTTATTTCGCATACTTTTAGAGACCCTGGGGGTGGTTGTAATTTGAGGAGGGGTAGGTTGGGGGCTTTTAATATAGATTTGCATGTTATTTTTGCATACATGCATATTACCAAAGCATCAAACCTTTACCTTTTTAATAAGGAATTAATCAGCATTGATAATTTAACTTAGCCAAAATTAGGGGGATTAGAGCTCATTTTTGTCATCTGTGATTCCTTTTTTTCAAGCCCAAATGATAATGAAATATCAGAAGAGGCAATATTCCTACAAAGTCATTTATAAAGTAATTCATTACAAAAAAAGAGCTCTGTGTTTGTGGAGTCTTCTTTTTCACTTAGGCCTGAGTATTGTACTTTTAACAGCAGCACTGATCAAATGTCATGAATGCTGAAGAGCACAAACTCTGGGAACTGTAAATACCAAGATGTAAAACTCTCTAGTGCAATATCGAAATCAGGGATTTTTTTAAAATATAAACCACTAGCCAAGGCAAGTATTTTTTTGGTATCCGTAACATTTGTTTTAAAAAAGTACATGCATACAATGCAGGATATAAAATTTCTTCCTCTGCCAATGAGCCAGACTTGTATGCATTGTTTAAGATCTCTCCCTTTTCCCTCTCTGTGCCCTATCTCCACCTCCTTGCTTTTTAATTTACAGAAGACTGTGATTGTGAAGGATATTTCAATGGACACTACATAGGTGAGAAACCAAAGCTTCTTTCCCCTCCCCTAACACCCTCACCCCAGAAATGAAGAAACACCAAATAAACCCACCCAAAAACCCCACCTCCACATTAAAGTTAAAAGTGGGCCGTTTATATTAATTTTCCACACATTCATAAACTAGATTATCTCTGTGAAGAGGCATAACTGGACTTTGGCATAACCAATACTTGGCAACTAAAGGTAATGTGAGGGCGTTTTTTCTTACTGACTGGGTGCTTGATTTTCTGCTTCCTATGTAAACTTCTCATCCATAATATTAGCATATATGCACTGATTTGATTATTAAAAAAAAATTGTGGGAGTAACTTGCGTTCAAAGACAGCAACTCGTAGCTGAACACGCTTGAAAATCTGGGTAAGTGGAGATATGTCTTAATGTATCTTTTGTTTTTTGGCACAGCTGGTTTACGCAGGAGCTTTAGGTTAAGTCGTAAAGAGAAGAACAATCTGAATGACGGAAAACAAGCAGAGCAGGCAGATGGAGCAGAGTTCCTGACTTACGAAGAAGTCACAAAGTATCAGCAGCAGCCTGGTGAACAGCAGAGGCTGGTGGTTTTGATTGGTAAGATACACAACTGGTTCAAAATTCTTCACCTTTCTCCCTTTTCTCTTATCACCTGCACTGCAAGAGGCTTTCTGTAGGTGTTAGGTTTGGGGTTTTTTGTGGTTCTAGTGGGTTTTTTAAAAGGTGTTTCTGTTTGGGTCAGAAGTTGCTCTTTTATTTTAAATTACATAAAAAAAACAAACAAAAAAATGACCACCAACCAAAAAAACCCCCAATCAAACTCACAAAATCCTTCTGAAAATAACAATGCAGGACTGTTTCTCATTTTTTTATTCACTTTTCATTGGTTCTTACTCAAACATGTATAGTTAGGTTATTGGAACAATTAGTGAAGAGGTAGATGGTAGAATTATCTAACAAGATTTTGCATGCAATTTTAATTCAATAGGCTTATCAGTTTTGTGGTAAGCCAGTTTCCCAGGATGTCCTAGAAATCAAGGGTATCCCATAGAACTGACTGCTAAGATTACAGATTTTGTTACTTAATGTCTGCCAAATGTTTGTCCAACAGCTGTTAAAGGAATTCAGTTTGTTCCTGATGTTCTTCTTCAAAGCAGAATATGACAGAGCAGGTCATGAGGTCTCATGTACAGGTTTCTTCAAGCACACTCCTGAATCATATTATTTGTGTGATACTGATGTATTTATTCTCTGCAGTATTCCATTTCACACAGTAATTTATCAGTAAGTTTTATTTTATTAGGCTGTTTGGGGGCCAAATTAAGTGAGCTCAAGCAGAAGGTTGTGTCAGAGAACCCACAGGAGTATGGTGTTGCAGTTCCACGTGAGTAAAATCTACTTGTGTGTGTTGCCACTTTATTCCATAAATGCTGTCTAATAAATGTAGTGCCAGCTGCACTAATGAATGATAATTTGTGTTCTGACTGTTGATTATATGCATATTTTTAAAGTAGTTAAAATTATTTTTCTCATTGTAATATACTGTGTTTGTCCTTAGTAGGCAAATAAATCATTAAGTAACTTGACACATACGCATTTTGGACTTCTGTCAGCTCAGTGGGGTTTTCTTAATTGTGTTTTCCCAAGTGAACAGATTGCATTTTCTCAGTGTCTGTTGAGAGAATGAAAAAGTGAATACAGAAATAAAAATAGACTGTGATTCACAAAACAAATCTAGTGTGAAAACTAGTATCTTAAGATTCAGCCAAAATGTTGTGTGTTTTTAAAAGAGTATGATTTTTCTTGAGAATATCGTAACAGCTAAAGTTAAAAAAAAAGCAGACAGCAATAAACCAAGTCAAAATTTGGACATCATTTGAAATTGTTTGTTAGTATATCTAGGCTCTTCACACAAGCGAGTCATAGTATTAAAGGTAGTAATTCTTATGTGGCTTTGTGGCTAAAGTTACCCTGAACTTACCTATCCATGTTTGTATTCCCCAACAAGCTACCTGTGAAATCCAAAAAATTAACATTGAGGGCACTGTTTATATGTTATTTGAGACTTAAAAAAAAAAAAATCTGTGAGGCAGACATTCAGTTAGTTAGCAGAAGAACTCATATGCGTAATTCCTACTTGGATGTAAACATGTACACAAAAAATTAGCAGATGCTACTTTCATAGACAGGCATAGATTTGTAAAATGATCACCAAAGCTCCTCCTACAGTAATAACAGTTATGAAGAGAAATTACAACACCAAAAGTAAGACATAATTATACAAGCTTCACAGTAGCTTAGGAAAATGGCTAGCAACATTCTCACTGTAAATTCAGACGTAATATAATAGGACTTTATATATTTCATGGGTTTGTTTTTGAAGTTTCAAAGAAAATGAGAGTCCAGTATTCCAAACAGTGAAGTTACACTGTTTTCTGTAGGATATAGTCTATTGCTTCTACCAGGTGTAAGAAGAATGTCTCTTTATTTTTGTGTTAGTAACAGCACTCTTGGGAGCCCAACAACTTCACTACAATTTTTGAGATTGAGTTTAAAACAAAATTACATGGTTTGATTTATATTTTATGTTAATTTGAATTTGCCAGTGTTTAACTACCTTGTTTGAGGTCATGAAAACATGACTGGAACTAAACAGAGAAAGAGCTGTTTGCAAAGGCTGATATGTCTCCCATGTCTCACTTCCATTCTTTTCTAGATACAACCAGGTCAAAGAAAAGTCATGAGAAAGAGGGAGTAGAATACAATTTTGTCTCTAAGCAATCGTTTGAGACAGATGTGCAGCTAAACAAGTGAGTTTATTTTAGAATACTGGTATAATTGACTATATAAAAATACTGCTCATTCAGTCTTGCATCATATGAATACCAAAATCACTTATCATGTTGGACTAGCTGTATTAGAAGCGCTCAGCTGTCCAAGTAAAAAGCTCTTGATTCAGTCTGGACTGTTAGCACGAACCCCAAACTTTAGTAAGAAGCAGTTTAGGAATAGCATAAGATTAGAGAGAGGATCCTAAATTAGAATTTAAACCTGCATATCATAAGTATTGTGACTGGTGAGAATTGAATCTAGGGAGAGTAACAGGTATTTAGGTGGGCCTACTGATTCTCTCTTTAGTATGAGGGGTAACAAGTTTTATTCGCAAGCCCACTTTACAGTGTGTGGTAGAGCAAACCTGTGCCAAAGAACCTCCTGTTAGATTGTGTTTCCTCATACTTTTGACTAGTCTTCCAAAAGATGGAAGAATTGCTGTCCGTTGCCTTGCCAGCTTTGTTCTGTTTTCTGTGAAAAACATCCTTTCTTCTTATTCCCCATTTTGTCAGTAGTACTGATTAACTGTTAGTGACATGTGAAGAAGGCTATTGCCACAAAGCAACCACAAGGGAAAAAAAATGAGAAAGAAGAAATCCTTTCCTACCTATCCCCAATTTTCTGCCTTTCTTCTCCCCATTTGACTACTGTGACTTCAGGAAACAGCTGTCAAATGTTCTATGTTAAATATTCTTTGTGGATGGTATTTAAAAATGTATTGACTTTTTAGATTTGTGGAACATGGAGAATACAAAGAAAATTTATATGGTACAAGTCTGGAGGCAATCCGGTCTGTGATGGCCAAAAAGAAGGTTTGTTTGGTGGATGTGGTACCTGAAGTAAGTTCTGCAGCTTATTTTAAAGAATGCAAATCTTGCTTACTATGCTCCCACCCTAAGGAACCGATGTTCACTGGTTGTGGCTACTTGCCCTGCAAAGAACAATGATGCTCTCAAAACTTGTGTTTCCTGGCAGGTGGCCTGACTGCCAGCTACGCACAGGAGGGCTCTTGGGAAAGCAGTGCAGTGGTTACAGTTCCTGGATGCCTTGTTAATACAGCCTAGATGTCACTTTAATATCACTCACTGTGGGATTTTTCCCTTGCTGTAGGAGTAATGTGCATCACTGTACTCACCTGCTCAAGTCCTCGAGAGAGTACTTGGAGCAAGGTTGTTTTTTTCATTCTACTTCCTGTTGCCTCTGAAGCACGTTACTAAGCATTGTAAGCAGTGCCAGTAGACCTGCTCTTAATTCCTCCATACTGTGCGTTAATCTTTGAAATTTTGATTCAGATTTTTTTAACTAGGAAAAGACTTGTAATGCTACCTCAGATGAATTCCAGGTGTAAAATTTCCAGTGTTCGGCTGCTTAAACAAAGCAAGCCAAACCATAACTTGCCCGTTAATTTTTTTTTTATACTTTCCCCAGTACTTTTTGCTATGTCCTTGCTCCTTGGTAGCCCAGTGCATAGTAAGGCAGGTGTACAGTTAAGGCCGTGCTCCATATACTCTTGTATTCTAGCCAGAACACGGACATGAACCTTTCCTTTGAAGAGCAAAAGATTACTGTGGTCAAATGTATAGTGTACAGTACTTCACACCCCAGGGTGTCAGTGTGTACCAGTGGAACTATACCAGTTTGAGTAGATCATTGACATATAACAAAAAGAGGTCTGATAGCAAAAAATATCTGTTCACAGGCAGTAAAGCACTTGAGGACTCCTGAGTTTAAGCCTTATGTTATCTTTGTGAAGCCTCTTATTTCAGAAAAGAAAAAACATGTCCCAAAATCTCCCATGTCAGAAGAAATCTCAGCTCCCATTGTAAGTATTCTAAATCTCTTCTTTTTAGACATGAAAGAAGTGTTTGGGGTAGCACTCTGGTGACATGAAAAAGCTCCTCTTCCATGACAACAAGAGTCAGAGTGGGGCACTAAGTAGGTCCGATGCACATATAGCCTTTCAGCTGGAACTTTAGAAAATGGGATTTTTTGTCTCTTTATATACTCCAATTTTAAAGTTACAAGAATCTACATGCTACTTTTCCATGTGGATCTGTGCACATCATCAAGGCTGCAGGAGGGGAAGTTTCTGCTGAACTCAGATAAACTGATAATCATTTAGCATTTCTGATGAGCAGCCCCATCAAATGGTAACAGTAGCCACCTTTTCCTGAGACCTTCAAAGTGACACCCACACTGGAGTCATGCAGGCTGTTCATCAGGTACACACAAAATGCAGTATGTGCATCAGTATGTGCATGTCTTAGGAGGATTGGCTACAAATTGGTGATGTGTAAATCTGAACAGAAATAGAATGCATAATGTTGTTACTTTGGGTAACCTGAACTTGAATTTACACATTACAGAACTTAGATCACTTGGTAAGTTTTTGTGTAAGCCCTCTAAATTGCTGAACTTGGGGACAGTGGATCCATTATTCCTTTTCAACTTTGGAGGAGCGCAATTTCCAGGTCTTAGGTTAGGCAGAAATTCTGCCTTCATAAAGTGCAGTGTCACCATCTTACACCCCTCCTGTAACATGTTTTTTTCCCTGCTTCATAATACCTCTTGCAGTTTTTGAAACAGCTACCAGTAGCATACTGCTCCTTGATTTCAGCTGCAATATCTTACATACCTTTTCCTAATGGTAGCTGCTTCTGTTTAATTTTCTTTCAAAGTAATGATTTACTTTAAAATGCTGGTAATTAAAAAGACATGCTGTAATTTTCATTTTCTTGTGTTGAACAGCAGGATGAAGAACAGCAGGAAATTATTAATTCAGCAGCATTCATTGAAGAACAGTATGGCCATTTAATTGATACTGTGCTGGTGAAAGAAGATCTCCAGAGTGCATGTAATCAGCTGAAAACTGTGTTAGAGAAACTAAACAAGGATTCATTTTGGGTGCCAATCAGCTGGGTTAGGTCATAGGTTGTTACCATGTTTAAGGGAAGGATTGTATAGAAATGTCTTGTAAATACGTGAATGAGAAAAGGGAAATATGTCAAATTCACTTCAAAACTGCTTGTCTGTCTAAAAGGCAATATATAAAGACTATGAGGAAAAACTAACAAAGTCAGAAGATGACACTGCCTTCCTGAATCAAAATTTTTAAGAGCAGCTGTCATTTAAAAGTGAATACTCATACTAAATAAGTCACTCCAATCTTTCACCGATCTTTAGACTGTAAATAGTGTATTTTGTACAGTGAAGTTTCACAGAGGGTCCCGCACTTCCAAAGCGTTTTAGTCCTGAGACACTGACCAGATGTAATTTTTGTCCTTTGGCCACAACTCTAGCCACAAACTTTGTGGCTAGAGTTAAAGCATCAGAATAAGGTACTCTTTGGGAATGAGCTACTTCAGCTACAATGGGAGGGGTGTCCTTTGGAGAGGGGTTTCACCGTGTCAGTTACCAAAAAGTTCAACTGGCTGTCAGGCCAGCAAAATGCATTTCCCTTCATGCAGAATCATGAGTTGTAAATCCTTTCCAGTGAGACATTAACACTAGGCAAGTTATAGAAGGGGTTTTTTACGTCCATCCCACATTTCCCAGTACTCCAAGTTGTCTTGCACAGATATTAGTCTGCTTATTCATAGCTTATGCCCTCTTTCCCAGTCTCTTCCTGCTGGCACAAGACAAATGTTAAACAACCTGTGAGTGCACCTGTATGATGAGCCAGCTCATTTAGTCTACGTGAAAATAACTGCACATGGTTCTAAAATAGGACATTTAAGCAGCCTGTTTTCTGGAAGACATCTTTGGAAGTGCTACCTGATGGGATACAGCCTTGACACTAACATAGCAGCTCCTAAAAGGGTACTAAAAGGAGGGGGCTGAAGTAGGAAATAGCTGAGCTACAAGTCCAAATCATCATCCTTGCAGCATTTATGACTGCCTTTGCTCCAAATCTGGTACAGGCTTACAGAGCATCTAATTGGCCTGAAGAAATCCTAACTGTTACAGGATCTTGGATATATTCCAGGAGATTTGAATATACATCATTAGGTGGATCTTAATAAGAAAATGCAGAGGTGATTCTGGAAGTACTTGTGCTTAGGGGGGTGGAGAAGAGTATTGTACAGGTGCATGTTAGCTGTAACTAGTTCCTGTTTTAGCTTGCCTGCTATGCTCTAGTATTTCCTGTGTACTGTGCCCTTTAAACAAGACCTTTTGGTGCACCAGTCCTTGCATCCTAACAGTATGATGTTATTCTTGTTCCATGACATTTAGCAGTACTAAACGATGCATATTAAAAGCACATTTCTTACGTACCAGTGTCACTGAATCTACATTACATCTAAAAACTGTATAGAACAGTTACCCATATCCATCTTCTCCAGATGTGTACGACAGCAACTTTCATGTATTGTCCTGCCCACAGGCACTGAGGTTCGGTTCCCACTGCTACAAGGACAGGCACTTTTCCCAGTCAGGCCTCTGCTCCAGCTTGATAGTGCTGCCAGACTTGTGGCCTCAGCAAATGTACAAGGACTCCTTCACAGAAGGTTGGCCCATCCGCTCTTCACCCTTGTTGCACCACAGCCACCAAATGTAATTTGGCTTTTTAGAGAAGAGAGGCACATTGCCAAGTGAGTTTTGTGACAGATATACATTGGTCCTGTGAAAAACTAAGTGTAATATTTTAAAAACTATTTCAGAAACAGCATTTCAAACTAAGTCATTTTATGAAAATATGAAATGGCAGATTGATCTTACCCTAGATCTGTATTACAAGTTACAAGCAGGTTTTTATAGTCTGCAAGACATAAACGTGTTTAGAAGACGCAGATTTAATTTAAAGAAGACTAGGGATCAAAATTTATTTGAAGCGAGGTTGTATCTTAACATAAAATATTTTGAATGACTAGCAGTAAATAAAGCTGTTTGTTTTATGATCTGACATAGTCTAATAGAAGCTATATGCATTAAGAGAAGCAAGGCAAGTTACATACAAGGTACACCTTAACTTAAAATAACTGGAAACTTAAGATACCAAGATACAATATTGCCACTAAAGGTGTAAAATGTAAAAAGATAACTTCATAATGGGATTGGTGACAGACTCGAAAGTCTCCCATAGCCAGCCTATTTTCTGTTATAGTTTGAGCCCTGCAGTTGCTGAATGAGGACAAGAATGTGGGTTCGCAGAGAACCACATTGATGGCATAGTGTAAGCCAGCCCAAAATGATGACTCCATTTCACCACTGACCCTAGGTACAAAGTATTTAAAAGCAGCATAGGGCAACCTATGATGTACTGCACAGGAAGTTGGGGGTTTTCCTGCCAAATGTTAATAGATACATGTCTTCACAACAACCCTAAAATTAAGTAGTAAGTCAGCTTACTGTATGGGGACAGATAGCAATTTTTATTTTCTTAAATCATCTGAAATCAGAAAACTTATATCCATTGATCAGAGTAACTCCTGACTGTTAACTACATTTATGGGAACTTGAGTGCCTAAACTACTCCCGTGCCATCCCAGGGAAGAGAAGCTTTGCAGTAATATTCCAAACTGGAAGACTACCTTATTTTTGCTAAGGCACAAATTCCAGAGAAAGTCCATGTTGACTGCCATACAGCAAGAGACAATACTCTTTAAGCCGCACTATGATTTAATAATGAAAAAATCTGAGAGCAGAAAAATATCTGCAGATAGCAGTTGTGCATAAGGGAAGGAGAAATTGTATTTTGTTAATGAACACAAATGTATTTTGCTAACCAGTTTGTGGTTTGGATCTGCACAACTGGTGGCAGGTCAAACATGGCACAGACTAGTGGTTGGAATCTATGCCCCCCAGCCCCCTTTGGTTTTTTCTTTTTTTTTTTTTTTTACCAAAAACAAGGTCCCCTCCATTCAGGCAGAACATCCACCTGTAGATTTAAGTAAGTGGACAGTATGCACCACATAAGCTTTTATGCTGCTGTGCGGAAGATTCCATTAGCTGGACTCCCTGCTTCTCTGTGCTTTTATCCCAAAGACTTGGTGTCTGGAGGATCTTTATGACTAGTTCCTCAAAGGCATGTTGCACTCCATCCTGTGTCTTGGCACTGGTCTCTGGTGGAGGGGGAAAAATATTTTAACCTTATTTGCAGGGAGTATATTTCACTTTGTACAAAAGTTATTTTGGAACCAGCAAGAAGATGCAATTTTTTTTAATGAGCCAACCTCCTCTCCATTCTTTCTTAATGGTACACTTAAGTTGATTAGGATAAACAGAAATGCATCCCTGTCTGAAGCATCACATTTTTCCACCCAAAAAATTCCACAGTTCCCCATTCTCTCCATAATGGAGAAACAGAAATTGTTCTCAGGTTGTGACAGGAAATCTACAAGGTAATTATTCCATAACAAAGCTGGGAAACAAAAAATGTAGAGGGAATTACATGTTTTCCCCTGTGCATTTGCTTCAGTTTGTCCTGGAAATCTTTTCAAGAAGCTTGACCTAAAAGGTGCCTTTTGGTTTTTTCCTATTAGAAACTCAATTTGTTCCCCATCTTTATATCTTCACGTTATACATTTTATTGTTGCTCTAAGAATATTCTTTTCTCTAGTTGCAACAGAAACCTGGAAATGAAACGTTACCCAAGGTCTTGCTGACATCACTAAGGAGAAAAATTTCAGTCTTCTGGGCTCTGAATTAAAAATCCTGCTAGTTTCAAGAGAATATAAAATTCATACCTATACAGTATATGCTGTAAATCTGTTTCAGAGAAAAGTGCTTCTAGTTGCAGTCAATGCAGAGCATCTCTGCAAACAGTTGAAACCTACATCCATGCATCTGAACTAATGCAGCAAAAGTAGCCCTTATAAGTAAGTACTAAAAAAACCCAAATCAGCCCATCAATCTGAAATACAATTGAACACTTCATTCATGCTTAGCAATACCAAAATAAACATATGAATATACAAGGTTTTGTCACAGAAGTGCATACCTATAAAAAGCAATGAGCGTTTCCTAGCAAACTGGAGTCCTTCTTTTCTCTCTACTTCACGATCAGGCTGCAGAGACAAATGAAGAACATGACTAAAATAAGCTCCACTTGCCACTTTTAGGAAGTACCTGGAAAAGCACCACTGCAGAAACAAACAGCAACCAGTGCACCTCACAGCCATGTAGATGCACACTCTATAGCTATCTGAATAGCTGAATTTCCCTTTTCCCCACCCTTGTCAAAACAGAGTCTGGTCAAACAGAAAGCAGCGGTTGTGCTGTTGTGCTGCAGTGAACTTGTTAGACAGCAGTTTCCAGGCAGACCCTCACACAGTCTTAAGGGAATATCATCAATTACATCTCTCCAGTAGAGTTTCCATTAAAATCTTTAACAACATCTGCTTCTAGAATGATGCCATAAGTGGAGCTTGCCCAACTCAGAGCATATTACCTCCTCACACAACATGACGTGCCACTTCCAGCACTTGCCTCATATTTATACTCGAGTAAGCAATCTGGGGAAGAATGTAAAAGGATACATTCCTAAACTGACCTTATCGATTTTATTGCCAACCAACATCTTCACAGTGTTGCTTTTGGAGGTATGCAATTCCAGCTCAGCCAGCCAGCTTTCTAATCCTGTGAAAGTCTCTTTTCTTGTAACATCGTACACTGATAAACAGAGGAAACAGAGCTTAACAGCTATAGAGTCTTGAACAATGTTTACTTCACTATGGCAGAACATGATCCACACTACCTAGCTACTGCCCTGAAAAATAAACAGTATTTGGGAATTACAGAAAGAGACATCAACCATATTCTCTTCCCAGAGCTGGAATACACTACACTGGCTGTGTTCAGCCAAAGTCAGTAAGGATTTCTGAACACAGGCATCTCTGAGTGAAAAGCGGACTTACTGATTGAAATCTGCCTGTTGGTAGTTCTGAATTGGGCCACACAGAATATTTTTAAATAGGTATTTTGTCACTTCATTTAACATATAACTACATGCACACACTGCTGCTAAAAACATGGACTGAGTAAAAAGCTATTTTTGGGCATTGGTAATTTCATAACTGCATTCACAAAAATCACTAAGGTTTAAAAAGCTGCATCATAGTCAGAATATTTTGTACAGCAAGATGTTCAGCCTTCACAAACCCTTTGTTTCCTAATTGGTGTTGTCACACAGAAAGGGCCTGGCCATCCACCACCTGTGTACAAACCTCCTGTCTTAGCATAATCACATCAGTAGTTTCTGGGGGAAAAAGAGTAAAAACATCATGGGGAAAAGAACACAACACAAAACCCAATTCACCTTATTACCAGAAAATCACTGAAGTAATAACTACAAAGTTAATAATGCATCCACTCAACAGTTCACAGTGCAACATCTCTGTCTTTTTAGTTTAAAATATTTTGCAGCAGAGCTATTTCCTGCCAGTGGTTTTGCATACTCAGTGTTTGAGCTACTGAGCAGTAACGTTGTAAAACACATAATCATTCCTCATTCCCTCGGACAACCTGCTTTTGTAAGGACATGCACATTTAGGAGTAACAAAGATGACAATTCTTGTAATCATGTTTTTTTTCCATATACCTCATACCTAAAACAACCCCTTGAGCTCCTCGGTAATAACTGGGAATCAGTGTTCTAAAGCGTTCCTGTCCTGCCGTGTCCTACAGAGGGAGGGGAAAAAAAACTAAACATGCAACATCAAATGTATTTAGAACAAAAAAGCTATTTTAAACTACACGAGATGAGCAAATTTAAAATTTTCCTCTCTAGCAAGGGTACATGAAGCTGTACAATGAGAATGAGGAAAGCAGTCAGAAAACATTAGCAGCAGCAACAGAAAACAGTTAAGGAAGGGTAGAAAAGAATGGAAAGGATTTGACTGAAGGTTAAAGCAATAAGCAGACACCTGTAAGGTAAGTGAGATGATAGGAAAATCAAAGGGACTCTAGAGAAATACATAAAAGGCAAGCAGCCATGCAGCTAGGCTTCATTAGTTAAAAACCAGCTGAGCTGAATGAAGTGACAGGTAACTGGTTTTCCAGTGAGAGACACTGCAGGAAAGGAGACACAATGGTTCCAAACACCTCCCTTTGCTCCTCAACAAGCAGGGAAGAATCCAGTTAGAAAGAACTACTTCAAGACTGCTATGAATGTAAGCGGATAAGAAATTTAAAATCAGTTGTTTCATTCAATTATTACTGCACTGTCACAATTATCTCAAATAAGTGAGAATAAGTGAGCTAATAAGTGCAATATGAAACTCAAAAAAACCTCAGAACAAACAATAAGGAGGCAAAAAAAATCACACAAATATTATTTTTAAAAAATTATTTATTTCAGGCACAGTTTACAATTGATAGACTAACACCTATATTGTAGTTTATTTGTTCTTTGTTTTAAAAGAAGAAACTAAAACTGGCAATATATTTACTTAATTGGAATCATTGCTACTAAAGGCACTGTACTCTTAGGCATCTACGCACACTTGAACACTAAAGCAGAAGTCTCTTTTTGACTTCAACGCACTGTTTATGCATTAAAGTTTTTATTTAATATTGTACAACTGGACTGGTGTGTTGTTCTGTGCCCCCCTGCAACCAGCAGTTTCTCTTGATGGTGCTACAGAATGCTGCAAAAGTGCCTTTTCAGCAATAAAACTTGTGCAAGTTCTGCCCTTGTTTTTGATTTCACAGCAAGGAGACACACCCTTGTGTGATTATTAGGGAAAAAATATCTTGCTTACTCTCAAAAAAGCTTCTGCTTTTTGTGCAGCATATTCAGAATATAGCCAATACAGATGCTCACTGGCTAGAGCAAGTGACTTTACCACTCTTGCTTTGCATTCTGTACACAAAGTGTGAGTGAAAACAAAAAAAACTCATTCAAGTTTTGGCATTTATATTACTTTTGTTAATACCAGCCCAAAGCAAATTTATGCTCTCTTGCCAACAGGCCCAATGACTTGATTAGTAATGGTGTTTCCTTTCTCAAATACCTATGACCATACACATAAAATCTTTCCTTTCTAGGGCTCTTTCATTCCACTTACAAGAATAAACGTGTATTATAAATAATCCTGATCACATAGCTGAAATCTGATTTCACAGTTTGCAGATGCTAGAAAGACAACATCAGAAAGTTAAGGACAAATGCTCAGGTCCCCCAGTAAATCTGATCCAACCTTTAAATAGTTCAAGGCCAAGATACTTCTTGGGTGTTTGTGGGGGTTTTTTTTCATGATTTTAACCAAAATAAAGCATCTGAACTGTTTCGGGTGTGGTATACACACAGAGTTGCTGCAGAGCCCCTACGGGGAATCATGCAACTCATCACTGAGAACATCACTTTTCTGCAGTTTACTCAACTTAGATGCTGTCTGTCCTGGGAGTGCTTCTGGGTTATACAGGCCTAGAACACTCACATCTTCAAGAGTTTAACACTTCACAGAGCCTTTGAGAGACCAACTGTGTAACTGCAAGAAAGAGCAGCCAAAGTCTCTACTAGAATTGAAGGAAGTCCCAAACCTTGACCGATTTATTCTTTAGAAGTGTTTTGAAAGGACGTTGTCCGCAACTACTGGTGTACAATCATGACAGACACTCATTCTATGTGCACTGCACCATAACTATACAATCTTAACGTGCAGAAGACTTTAGCGAGGGGAGAAGAGGAGGAGGAAGAAAGAGGGGGAAAAAAAACACAACAAAAATAAGCTCCTTGAGTTTGCATATCTGTCGAGAACAAACCTATCCCTATCTGTCTGGAACAAGACCTACCCATATGGCAAGCTGTACTGCATGGCCATCCACCACCAGTTTCTTCACTTTAAAATCAACACCTAAGACATAACAAGGGAAGGTTTGTCAGTAGGAACTGTCGAATGCCCGCCCTCGCAGCCGCCTCCCGTGTTCACAACATCCCGGCTCCCCAGCGCTTCCTGTCGCCAAGGCGACCCCAACAAAAACGCCCCCAGCTCGTGGGCGGGCGCGTTCTGTACTCACCGATGGTGGGTTTCAGGCACGGCTCAAACTCGCCGTCTGTGAACCTCCGCAGGAGGCTGCGGGGGGGAAAGAAATGGCACGCTCAGCGCGGTGCCGCGCGCGGACCCCCCGCGCGAACCGCGGCAGCACCTGGACTTGCCCACAGCGCTGTCTCCGACCAGCAGCAGCTTCAGCGTGAGGCCTGCACGGTCCATCCCCCGCGCTGCACGGGGCCGGGTCGCAGCGCCCCACACGCCGCCGTGGGGCGGCCGGCAGTGCCCGGCAGCCCTGAGGGAACCGCGCTCTGCTCGCGCCGTGCCGGTCCCGGCAGCACCAGCTGACGCGGCCCCGCCCAAGAGGCGGCGGCCGGGGCCGGGCGGGGCGGGAGCGGGCCGGGCCGGCCTGGAGCCGTTGCGTGGAGGGGCCTCTGACTGGCGGCGGAGGCTGGGCCATGGCCGATTACCAGATCTCGGTGGAGGAGCTGAACGACCTCCTGGCAAACGGTAGCGGCTGCTACAGCCTCCCCAGCGCGCACAGCAACGAGGTGGTGCCGCGCATCCACGTGGGGAACGCGTGAGTGCGCCGGGCCGGGGCCCAAGCGGGCGGCTCGTCTGGGGCGAGGCCGCCCCGGGGGCGGAGGGGTCCGTGACGGGCGACTCTGCGCGGGGCCGTGCGGGCGGGACCGGGCCGGGCCGGGCCGGGCCGAGCCGTGCGGGGTGTTCGCGGTGTGAGCAGCTCCTGAAGGGCAGTTTTAGCTGGAGGCAGTTTTAGGCTGCGGGGTGAAATCTGCTGTATCTCTGGCGGCCCTGCGGACCTTCCGCGGCCCGGCCCGGTCTGTGCAGCTGCAGGTCGCCAGCCCAGCAAGCCGTCTGTCCTCCTGTGACTGTGAGGCCGCTGTCTGAGGCTCTGCTGGTGACTGGCATAGAAAACGTTAGGACAGCTCATAAATGTCATCTGCTAAAATGTTCAGTACCCTGTTGAATTCCCAAATCTAAGCTAAAATAAGAGTTGAAACAAGGTTAAAACTAATTAAGCTGTTTAACAATGAAACGCACCTGGTCGGCTGTGACAGATCGGGGCTTTTTTTCCTTCTGGTAACTCCTACTTTTGCTAATAAGTTGTGGTCATCCATATAGAAGGGGAGGAGAGACAAGGTGTCATGAGGTATATGTGCAATATCATCAGCGGAGGCCCGATCACAGCATTGTTGTAATAATCATGAGTGACGCAAGTGGAATAATTAGAAACATGAAGGATGAGCCAAGTAGTATGATGGATATTAGAGCATGGTTTAACCATGTGTAAAGTGACATAAAGGAAACAAGACTTCACCAGGAGTTGCCACCCCGGTCTGTGATTGGTTTTTGCCTTTTAAGCCCTAAGAAAACTCATCTGCTTAAGTATTCGTACACATGGTGGGAACCACAGCATTGCTGGTCTGGCTATGATGAAAGATGTTAAAAAGGGGGAAAGTGTCCAGGGTTCAGCAATAGCACTTCTTTTCTCAGCTGAATGATGTTTATTCTTTACACCACATTATGATTTCAGTTATCGGTTCCAATCCTATAATACCGTGCTGATTGTCTTTCCCTTTTTTTGTCCATCTTTCTATATCTTTTCCCAGTGAAATGGGGGACTTGTTGGATACATGTGTAGTATACTGGATCCATGTTCTTATTTTAAGCTCGTACCTGTTAAAGAAATATGAGTCAAGACCATAGGCTTTGATTAACTTTCTCCTAAGCCAAACCAAATTGTGTTTGTAACTGCCAGTTGATGCAGGACACCCACATCTAGAGATGGGACCAAAATCATTATCTCAATAACCAATCTGATGTCTGACAGCCACCATCTCCTTTTTTATGGCAGTTACCTGGAAGAAATGGAGTCTTAGCTTGCAAGGTGATTTGGACATTCATTTGTTTAAAAATAACTTTGAAGATAGTTGGGTACTACAGAGTAGTTTTCATTGTTCAGTAATTTATTTGAATTGCAGAGTATGGCCATTAATACGTTCACATGCAAGGGTGTCTAGGAACAGGGAAAGCATGTGTAAGTTGCACAATGGAAAATGTCTGTCTAGTGGAAAGCTTTACCATGGAGAAGGACTTTGTATGTAGTTATTGACAACCAGAAAACATGTGAAGCACCACTGCAGTTTGTAGCATAAGAACAGTTTAACCGTTAGTTGGACAAATGGACAATGTGCAGTTCTATTGTCAGTGTTGTTAAAAGAATGCTGAAAAATTGTGGAGGGCAGGTAGAGGTGAAAAATAACTTTGTAGGCTGAAAAATCTATTTCATAATGGGAACAGACAACTTATTTAATTTATCAAGACCTAGTAGTCAATAATACCTTTGAAGCATCCACAGGGAGTTAAGATCATGCTGGGGTCTAGTTGAATAAATGTGTGTCTATTAAGATTCAGTCACTGCACGGCAATCTTTGATATTCTCAAAGTAGAAATAATATTAATTCTTAAGAGGACTTTTTGCATCGAGTAGGGTTGTTGCATACTGCTGTACTGCACTGTAAGTAGTGTTTGCTATATTAGTAGTCGTTCTAAAAGAATTTGAATCTGTACAGATCTGTTTTTACATGATTTCCAGCTTCGTATCCTTTTGTATTCTTCTTGTGTAAAGATAAGGCTGAAAAGTTGCCTGGTTTTCTGACTTGACTTGTACAAACTGCTGGGGAAGTGAAACATTCTTTGCACTCAGTTTCCCAGGCGTTGTTCATGGATGAATCCAACAGTGTGCAAGGCATCAATAAAGTTTTTACTGCTGTGTACAAATAAGCCATAGCTTGCTTTGGAGTGTGTATTTGCAGTTCATTAGCCTGTCTTGTTGCTCTCTAACATCTGCACAGAGCTTGGAACATGTCTTATATGAGAAGTTTTGGTCCAGTGCAATGCACCTGATGGTACTTACATCACATCTCAGTTTTGGCCTCTGAACCTCAGAGGAGGCATGTAAAGCACTTTGCTTTGGGCTGAAGGAGAGCCTGGAGGGAAGTAGAACAGGAGAACAAAGTACCATGATCATTAGATCTGACATGCAAATCCCTACTCTGACTCAGATGGATCAAACCCTTCTGCAATATTCTGGATCACGTTTGTAATTACAAGCAGCAGAGATTTTATAACAAGAAAAATTCACAGAGTAACCAGAGTAGGGGTAGTGATATCCTAATACATGACATAAAAGCAATAGATCTTGAACAGGAACTCACAGGAAAAAATTAAAACCTCTGAGTGAAATTCAGAAACTTACACTGGATACCTTTTAGAATATTTCGCATAGGGGTGCTGCTGTGTCTTCTTAAGAGTAACTCATTTTTAGATAAAAATGACAACACAAAGACATTCAGGCAGATGAGATTAAATTGGGCCATAGTGTAAATAACAGTTTATCTGTCAAGTGACTTCAAATTTCAGGCAGAGCCAAAGTATTCAATCTTCCCTGCAATACAAGAAAGTCAAAACTAATGAAAACACAGAGATAAAATGACAAAATATTGTAATAATTATGGGTTTGCATACTACCATACGTAGTTCAAACCTCTCAAGAAGATTAGACAAGATTTGCAAAGATGAGTGAAAATGTAATATCAATAAAATAAGAATTATTGTATAGGTGACACACTGTATATGTAGCACAATTGCATATTTTTCAAACAATAACAAAATAACAGTTTGGGCTGCACTGTAAGTACACATTATTTTGTGTTTCTATATAAGTTGTGTTTCAGTGCAGCATCTTAATCAGTGACAAGAACAGTTGGACAGAATTCATTTTTGAAGGAATGATGCAGAGGACACCAAAAGGAAGGGGGGAGGAGAGCAGTCAACACACTGGAGGGTTGGTAGTGTTTTTATCCAGGGCAACATCATCTTGTCAAAACCACTGTTTTGCCTGAAAGCAAGCAGGCTTAGGTTTCTGAACTACTACTAAGGGAATCTGTTTGTGGGGTTTTTCCCAGACTACAGGAAACCTATAGTGATTCAATCCATGGCTCCAGAACTTTATTTGGTAAAAATGTTCTGGTTGTGAATGCCCAGTCAGTTTTTCTGTCTGCTTTAATGTGTGTGGGTAACCCATTCTGTATTCTTAATGTGGTAGAAGTACAGATGTGTTGTAAGGAGTATGGAAGGCCTTCTCCCAAAATTAATATTAAATTTAGTGACTGTAAGGGAAGTGTTGGTGAGGAAACAATTTTGCATGAACATACAGTGGAAATTAAAATACGTGAATGTGCTGGCATTTTTTGCCATTAAAGACTTTGCTTATTTGCTTGTAATCCCATAGAGCAGTGGTTTATAGCCTCATGTACCCTTAATTGCTGATGACTGGTTCTCCAAGAACTGTGTTTTGTGGCTGGTAAAGCAATCCATTGCTGTTCAAAAGAAACAGTTCTTACTAGTGTTACTCAAAGGGCAGGAATTCTGAATATTCCATACTGAGAATGGACAAGATTCTATGATTTTTTTCAGGAAACAGATGAAGCTGATGTTAGCATCTCTCTGCTATTTGGAGAAGCTAGCATTTCAACACTGAACATGATGCAGCTGGAATGAAATGTTAAGGATGAGAGAGATCCAAGGACTATTTGGAAAGAGAGAACCAAATGGCATACAAATACTGTCTTTTTCACTTCTAGCTGTGTAAGAAAATCATCTCTGAAATCTGCAAAAATCATTCACTGGGAATGAGTTTGTCTCCAGAGGAGCCAGTCTGTGTGGCCAGATTCTTCTGCGATTCCAGGGTTGGAGTTCCTTTTGATCTTGACAACTGTCTGAAATATTCTGATCTATATATTACTTAAATCCTGTACTCACCCTACCAAGTGTAGGAACTCACATCTGAATTAACACTTTTTGGTTTGACCTTGTACTGTAGGATTTTTGTGTTGCAACCAGAATTCCCCAGACACTGACACTGGTACCCTGGCACAGATGATGTCCTGCCAAATGGAAAATCTGTCAACATTTGTTTGGGTAATGAAGTCTTACAAATATTTGGCTCATTGCCATGGTTGCTTGGCACAGACAGCAGAAAATGTAGAAGCTTTGCTCATTCAATCAGGATCCATCTGCTTACCCTAAAATTTAGGGGGTGAACAGTCATCAGGAGGAAAGGAACGCTCAAGATGTTCATAGCCTTGAATTACGTGAAGATACTGTGAGTTAATGCACTCAGAGGTTCATGTAGCTGTAAACCAACTAATTTGGGTATTTGTTTTAAAATCTTAGAATACCTACATGTCCAGCGAAAAGCCTTAAGGCCTGCTGCCTTCTTATAGAAATTTGTCCAAAATAATACTGCAAAAAAGACTTATCTGGAGTTCAGCTTAATATTAAGACTCTTTGTATTTGCAATTTATGACTTGAGCTGTAGGTAGATTTTCTAAAATATTTGTGTTTCCACATCCAGTAGCTGCACGCTGAAAGCTGCTTTTAAGAACAATAAAGGTATTTATGTCTATCTAGGCTACCTCTTTTCTCAAAGTGTGCAGAAACTGAGCTATCTTTCAGCTAAAGCCGTCTATCACATTCTGCTAATGTTGACCTGTGGGCTTAGATTTTACTAGGAGACCACCTAGTGTGATAAAATGTGGGTTTTTTCTTCCTTGGGAAAGTGAGGCAAATATTGTGACTGACATATGGAAGTAATCAGATTCAGAATGAAAAGTAGTGGGTTTATGACAAAAAGGAGTCAATGCTCTCATATTTATTATTTAATGGTTATCTCATTTTACTATATATTGTGTTTCAGGACACAAGTAGAGATCTATGCATGTGTTACTGAGTAGATGGATTGTTTCCATTGTACAACTTGAAGCTTTTATCAGAGCTTTTGGCATTATTGCTGGACCCAATTAATTGTCATCATCAAACCTGAAAGGCATGATTATTTTGTAGCATCCTGCTCAATTGTTTACTAATAGGGTAGGTCACTCTTTTAGCCACCTAAAGATGGAAGCTGATGGGTTTGCTACAATTATTTGGAAAAACTGAGGAGCTGGAAAGGGCTTAGCTGACCTAAAAGTACTGAATGTTTCTTAAGCACTTAAGCATCTTAAACGTCACTCATCTAGATTCTTTTACATTCAGATATTGATTTCAATTAAGACACTAAATATTTTAATACTTGTGATGAGAACACTGAGTATCAAGAACTGACTTTTATTGCTGTGTTGCTGGCCTTTGGATAGCCTTGCTATATCTTTACATGACTTGAAAGGTGTTGAATAGCAGAGGGACATAGGAAACCGCTTAGGAGTTCTCAAAGGAGATCTTTGAACGTGCAGTAACATTTACTCATAGATACTTTCTATCTTCCCGTGGCTTGAGAGAAGGCAGTGCTGTTTCACAGTGCTTAAAATTGCCCCCCAAAACGTCATTTTGTCTGGACTGTCTGCCGGTGTAGCAAGTACTGCCTACCAAGTTCTGCAACAGTGGAGGCCTTTTATAACTGGGTTATAACTTTTATAACTTTTTATGTGGATAGTGGTTAATCTTAGAAGTTAATAGTCTGGGCTTTGTGTTATCATCTAGAGTATTTTCTCACTTTGGTCAGAATTTTATGTTCAGAAAGTTGTAATTTTATGCCACAGTAAGATCTGGCAGATTAAGTTTTATAAATGCTCTCCTCAGTTGTCAGCCAAGAAAGCCGGGTTCTCTCATGCATAAGTAGTGACCATAGCTCTAAATATGTTTGTGAATTTATAATCTGTAGCTAATTCACTTCTAGGCACAATATAGTTGTCATCTATTAATAGAAAAACCAAAGGGTTGGGTTATCAACACCTTCTGAGAACATCATAAATACTGAGATGATTCACCAAATTCTAATCGTTTTCTTGACACTTTTTGTCATACAGGTTCATAGCCAAGAACATTGTGAGGCTGCAGCGTCTGGGGATAACCCATGTTCTGAATGCAGCAGAGGGGAAGTCATTCATGCATGTGAACACTAATGCAGAGTTCTATGAAGGCACAGGCATCAGATACCATGGCATTAAAGCTAATGATACACAAGAATTTAACCTCAGTCGCTATTTTGAAGAGGCAGCTGATTTTATTGAGAAAGCACTTTCCCAGAAGGATGGTAAGGCAAACTGAAATGTCTTTCTACCGTGTTTTCTGTACACTGCATATGTTTCATAGAAATGTACTGTTTAAAATGTTTTTTGCTCAGATTATCAGCAGAACAACCAAGTCAAGAATTCAGATTAAGGCCTTGGATCAGAGACACAGGAATACAGCTTAGTCTTCTGTTTATGCATGTAGGTCTCCAGTATATGGCAAAGGGAAGTCTGTCTCTGGAGGGGTGACTTTGAAAAGGGAAACAGCTGTTGCATCTTATAATAGTGCCTTTCTGGGAAGCTATGTTTTTATTTTTTTTCTTAGAAGTGTTAAATCACATTAAAATAATTCTAAAAAGTAAGTTCTGGGTCTAAAAGTTGGTTTAGGACACTAGAAATTAAAATTCAAAGGCAGAAGTATACAAGGAATGTATTGCTGAAGAATATTCACATGGCCTCCTGTTACATGCTTTTTTTCCAAATGTACAGTAAGGATAGAGACTGTCACCTTGCAGCTTTTATTACATTAGGTCATTACATTATTTTATGTGTTGATTGCCTCTTCATTTTATAGGATTGCAGGAAAACTGAAGGTTATATTTGCAATGTTGTTGATTGCCACATTTCACTACAGTGTTTCCTCAGAAGTTCTAGGACATAGTGCAGTGGGACAGATTTTGTTTATTAGTATCTGACTATTTCAACATAACATTTACTTCTACACTTGCTTCATGATTGAGCATGAAAAAGGAGAAATGAGTACTGCAATTCTAGAAGTCCTTTCTCTGAAATGGGCAAAGGGGTACTAGAGCTGTGATATGCATTTTGACAGATCGAGATAAATTCTACATCCAGTTTGATGGAGTATGAAAAATTCTGAAAATTGAATTATGACTCCTGAAGTTCATGTTGTGACTCAGTGAAACAGGCTTTAGGAGGAAAGAAGACTTTAACAATGCCAGCTGTGCTATGACAGTCCCTGCCCGCTTTTATCTAAGTAGTTGCAGAGTCAATCTGAATTTGCAGCACCAGTTCTGTTTGCTGATTCTTTCAGTCTTAGTAGTTGTCTACCATGCCTGCCACTGTTTTCTTACAATGGTAAAGAGAAACTTTCTAGCTGGGTTATGCTGGAGTCAGTTTTAAGATTAACTGGCTACTGCAAATTGTTAGTTTTGTTTGACATTGAAGTACAGAGTAAGGATAGTGAAGAGGGATATAATAGTATTTTCCCTCAGTTTCATTTTAATATTGTACTCCGTGAAGTTCCGAAAGGCAGGTCTGGTGTGCTGAAGGTCTGTAAGGCAGCACTTAAAACATTGCCTTTCACAGAGAAAGGCTAGAAACTTTTGCTTATGACTATTTGCAGGGGAGAAGTCAATTCTCTTCCATGTATATGATCAAGGATCTCTAAATTTTGCTGTTAGCATTAAATTTTGCATGGTATCGTTAATTCATGACTACAGGCTCTCAAGAGATGTTGAGAATTAATTGTTTTAGCTCTGTTAACTTGCTTGCTACTGATTAGAGATTTGCCTTGAGCTGAAAAGCCTTTGCTGTTCAAGGTAAATGTGGTAAACAGACTTTCTGTTGGTGTGATTCAAAGCAGGCTGTGGTTATAATGAGAGTGTGTGTGCATGGTTCAGCTGTTCTTTTGTCTGAAAAACAGTTTACTCTGGAGAGTAGCTTGGGGCCATATCTCCCACTGCATTTGGGAAGGGGAAAATTTTTGAGTCTGGAAAAGGAGGTCAGAGAGGAAGCAGCTAGGAAGTGATAAGATCAAGTTAGATTTCTCAAAGGGAGAAATGGCCTGCTTTATTATTGTTGGATACCTAGCTGTAGGATTTAGCTAGGTGATGGGCTAACCTTGGCTGGATATTAGGTGCCCAGCCAGCTGCTCTGTCACTCCCCCTCCTCAGCTGGACACGGGGAGAAAAATACAGTAAAAGGCTCCTGGGTCAAGGTAAGGAGAGGGAGGTGACCCAACAATTAACCGTCACAGGCAAAGCAGACTCAACTTGGGGACATTAATTTCACTTTTTACTAATCAAATCAGAGTGGGATTATGAGTAATAAAACTAAACCTTAAAACACCTTTTCCCTACCACTCCCTTCTTCCTGTGTTCAACTTCATTCCCTATTTTCTCTACCTCCTCACCCCAAGCATCCCAAGAGAAGGGGAATGGAGTTTGCAGTCAGTTCATCATGCATCTTTTCCGCTCCTTCCTCCTCGGTCTCTTCCCTGCTCTAGTGTGGCATCCCAGCCACAGGAGACAGTCCTCCACCAACTTCTCCAACATGAATCCTTCCCAGAGGCTGCAATTCCTTCATTAACTGCTCCAGTGTGGGTCACTTTTTCCATGGGGCACAGTCCTCCCAGAACAGATTGCTTTAGCACAGGCCCTCCATGGGTTTGCAGGTCCTGCCTGAAAACCTGTTACAGTGTGGGTTCCTCTATCCATGGAGCCAGAGGTCCTGCCAGGAACCTGCTCCAGTGCAGGCTTCCCACACGGTCATGGCCTCCTTTGGGTGTCCAGCAGGGTTTCCCCCATGGACTGCAGGTGGATGTCTGCTCTGCTGTGGACCTCCATGCATTGCAGGGGGACAGCTGCCTCACCATGGTCTTCCTCACAGGCTGCAGGGGAATCTTCTCTCTGGTACCTGGAATACCTTGTCCCCCTCGTTCTTCACTGACCTAGGTGTCTGCAGATTTTTTTTCACATATTCTCACCCCTCTCACTCAGCTGCTGTTGTGTAGCCTGTTTTTTTCCCCCTTCTTAGGTGTGTTATCCCAGAGGCGCTACCACCATGACTGCTGTGTCCATCTTGGATCCAGCTGGCACTGGCTCTGTTGGACATAGGGAAGGCTTCTGGCATCTTCTCATGGAAGCCACCCTTGTAGCCGCCATGCATCACCAAAACTTTGGCATGCAAACTCAGTACAACTGAACTAATTTATGGCATGAGTTCCCTAATCAGTTAGCTGGAAGCATTTTATTAGTGCTGGCAAACAGCATGATTAGATGTTTCTGGCTCTTGTTGCTGCACAGTCAGCAGCTTCGTCTACTTAAGTGTTAATGTGGCTTCATAAATAGCCAGAGAAGCAGCCAGGTATGATTCAACATGGAGTTAGCATAGAAATTGGCAGCAATGCAATAAAAAGGCTCGATATCTTAGAGGAGATGCAGTATGTGGCAAACAGCGTATTTCTCTGTCTTCTGTGTATTTTGAACTTTGCTTCAGTTATTGTGCTCTTTGGCACTGATTGACTTTAGGGGCAAGGCTTATTCTAAGCCACTAAATATTGGGGAAGTGCAGTAAATAGACACAGTTTGACTCTTGTAATATAGTGGCAAATATATTTCGGTGATCGTTTGATGTACAACCTTTTTTTCTTTTGCATTATGCTTGATTATGGACTGTGTAGCTACTAATAGGGTTTTAGCACCTCTCTTCCAAGTTCTACATGTCTTCTGTAGCATTTGAAATTCAGAGCTGTGAAGCTGCAAAAGGACTAAAACCATTATTTCGCTTTGTATCCCAGCTATTTCATGTTGCTTTTCCAGTATAACTCAGATTGCAACCTGTCTTCCTCACAGGACAAGTGTTTGTGCATTGCCGGGAGGGCTACAGCCGTTCTCCTACGCTGGTCATCGCCTACCTCATGCTTCGCCAGAACATGGATGTGAAGTCTGCACTCTGCGCTGTCCGGCAGAAGCGGGAGATTGGCCCCAATGATGGCTTTCTAAGGCAGCTCTGCCAGCTCAATGAGCGACTAGTGAAGGAGGGCAAACTGAAGCCCTAGAACAGAGCACTGGGGTACTTTTTTTAAGTTTCTCAAATCTTTAGAAGATGTCTTAGGTGCTTTAGAGACCCAAACTCCAACAGTGAGCTAAAGAGAGACAGAATTCTTGCTCATTCAGTGAAAGTACCTTGCTTGAACTCTGGGACTGTCTTTCAAGATGGCACAAAATTGTGTCTGGAGCTGTTGCAATAGAGAGATGTTTTTAGAGGGATAACTTCAATGAGAACAGGTGCCTTCACATGTATTTCAGAGCCCCTGCAGACTCCACAGCATATGTGACATATTGCATTGACACTGAATGTGATTCATTTTAGCTTTGTCTTGTATCTCACCAGAGCACCAGTTTCTGAAAGCCCTAACACATCTCTTCACTCCCTCTTAATAGAAGCAGTGTAATTTCTAAAGCTTCTTTTTCATGCACACAGGTGCCTAAAGTTTGAATGTAGGAGCCTCAAAGAACAGAGAAGTGTGTATACAAATGCACAAATGCACTTGTAAAATGAAGTGTATGCCGTGTTTAGCGTGGATTTATACAATACACAGCATGTGACAGTAAAGCCATTTAGAGCCCATTCTTAATGATCACTGTATTTCCAAGAATAGTTGTACCTCTTGCTGTTGTGATTGACATGAGTCTGTTATTAAATGCTCTTTTATTTTTGTTTTGAAGTCATACTAGAAAAAAATGTGAAGAGCAAATGCTGAGGAAAAGACTTGATCAAGGAAGAAATAATATTTGTATTTAGAAGTGCTTGTGTACTGGATGTATGATAAAGTCCTAAGTATCAGAATATAATGGCTTTCAAAGCTTGCATGGATTACAGTGTCTTTGTCCCTTCTCTAATATCATCGTTTATTAACACAGAATGGAATGAGCACACATACTTCCAGGAGGACAGCTCAGGTGTGCTTACAAAGCAATTTTCAGAAGTACACTCTTGACTTCTTGGGTTGCTTGCATGATATCATTAAATAGAAATGAGCATTGTAATGTACAACATTGTGTAGGAAATATTAACTTTCTATGAAATAAATGATGTCTTAATTCTGTTGGCATACAGATGAACTGAATCATTGCAGTGTTGGAAGAGGGAGCTTTGTTTAGAGTATGCCTGACTTAGTGTGTAAATACATACCTGTGAGTTACTACATTGTATTAATGCAAAAGGTCTCCCACTGCAAACCCAGAATTGTTGCTTAAACTTAACAGAAACCAGGGTGACTCTGTTCCCTTTTTCACCTGTGCTTTTTACCTGTTCTAGACCAAAAAAATCTTAACACTACTTTAAACAGAAACACTGTTGTATTAGTACTGCATGTAATCACAGAGCTAGTTTTACTCAGTTCAGTAATCAAAAATCACAATGGGCATACATTATTTTATTTCTAGCTGTTGGGACTGTGTGGTCCGGGGAGGTAGAAGAGACAGGGGAAAGTTCTCTATAGCTAACTAGCTTTATTGAAATTAAACTCCAGACATGATTGTTCTGCTTGAAGACGGGCCTTATTCTGTTTCCTTGCACAGGATGGAACTGCCAAATCAAGTAGTCTTTTCTCTTTTGTGTCCCTTAAAATGGCAACTGAGGAACACTCTAGGTATTGTTTCCTATCACCTCTCTACATTTGGTCAGTATTCAGTATTTGTTTTCAATCACTATGGTTCAATAATAACGAGCAGTAGTCAGTTCCACTGGCTAAACATACCTGTTTGCTTTCTCCCCTTGTATCGGGATTAAATGAATTGCTTCTTCAAAATTCTTAGTTACTAATTTCATGCTGGGTAGCTTGGGAATAGGAATACTGGCCTTATCTTTTCTACAATGCTGATTTTTCCATACTGCAGTCTTACTTAGAAATTATCCTTTTAATATTTTTACTATGAGCATAGAATTATTTTTTTTTCTCACACCATATATTCTTAATACCTATCTGCACTGCAAGGGAAACAAATGGAGTTTCATGTGTATGCACTTTGTCTTTTGCCTGTTACTTGGAAGTCAAAATTCCAGACCATTAAAGAGCTGAGAAACTAGCTAGGCATTAGAACTTTGTTACTCTTCCATACTGTAAGAAGATAGTAGTTGTCAGATTAAAACCAGAATGGTTTATTAATATTGAGTGTGTTCACCTTACGTTGATGTTTTAGTATTTGTCAGTATCAAGAAATACTGGCAAATCAAGACATAGGGGAATGTGTTCTTATATTCAAGATATTCTTTTACTTTATAGGGCACTGCTCACTTTAGTGGTAATAAACTGATTTAACAAATACTTTGTAATATGAAGGTGGAGAAGGATAAGTAAGACCACGTTATAAATTGCTTTTAAAAATTGAGATGGTATATCCTATTTTAAGTTTCTGATAGGCAGCTCAGAAATCAAACCAGTTCTATTTCTGCTTTTAGAGTAGGCTAAAAATAATTAGAATGTCAGATCACTGCTCCATGAGAGGATCATATCCTTCCTCTTTTAGTCTTGCTCTCCAAGTACAGTTAGGTTGCAAATTCCTCTGCCTGTTATAGCTGGCCAAGAAGAGCTTATATGCCTCTAATCCACCATGACATGCTGTATACTTCTAAATTTCTCTTTCTGATTGTAGAAGGAAAGATTGTATAAAGTACAAGAATGAGAACTTTTTTTCCATGTAAGATGAAATTGAGAAAGTATTGGAAAAAATGCAACTTTTTGTTCTTCTGAAAGTGTTGTGTACCTCCCCTTTCCTGTGAGCTGTTCCTTACAAGCATGCTAATTGGGGAAGATAGTTTTAAAACAACTGCTTGTTACAAACAGCAACAATATTTTTGGAACTGAAGCTTCTTCCTTATAGCTAAAATTATGTGGTCAGGATTTACATTAATATGTTTATCCTGAATAGCAGTGTGGTAATTTTTGTATAGATAGTACCGTGGAGGAGGCATGGTGTCTCTGTAAAATACACATCTGTCGTAGAATAAAGATATCTACCGTGTCAAGTCCAGCACAAGGAAAGAAAAAGCAATAGCTTAGGGGTTTCTTGTACTTAAGAGTTAGTGAAGTTAGAGAGGGGGGAGGTGAGAAGCTACTGGTATTGTACAGCAAGGAACAATTATGGAAGTCCAGATAAATTAAATGGTGAGTTATGTAAAACTAAATTCACCTACTCATGCTGAACTGAATTCTTCTCAACTGGTGAATAAGCACAGAACTGAAGTGTGTCATTAAAAATTAAGATGGAAAGCAAAACTAACAATTTCTAGTTCTTTTTTCATCATTTGGTTCTGCAGTGAGATTACAATGTGAACAAGTGTTGTACCTAACATTTGAGACTGCACCATAGGGACTGCCAGAAACCACTTTGTGAGAGAATGATGCCATATGTCACTGCTGAAGAGTGAATATTTCATGAAGTTATTTCAAACTTAGAATTAATAGCCTCCAAATGCAGGGCTAATTGCCACAATACGTGGTATTCTAATTCCATTTTTGGGTGCTAAGCCTGAGTTGGACGCTGTTCTCCTACAGCATGGTTATGCTTGGTGATGTGAGAATTAATGATCATAAAAGGCCTTGGAGATGAAAAGCACTGTGTATAAGAACACTGCATGCTCTTTTAGTTGAAAAACAACTTTGTGTCAATATATCTTGCTCCTCAGCAAATAACAACAGCAGAAAGTATATTAGGAATGTTTATTTTCATCATTCAGATATTTTCATTGAGCTGTCTTCTGTTGTCCAGAACTAATTAAATCTCTGATGCTAGAACTAGAAGCAGGACTTTTTGCCTTCTTTTATTTTTAAAATTAGTTCTGCTAGTTTACTATAATGCTTTTAGCACAGAGAGAATATCTAATGGATCTTACTTAGTTTAGCACAGAGGTTTCTTCTAAAATTACTTTCTGAGCTTCAGCAATGAGTTAAACAAGCCTGAGAGGTGCCATCTAAGAATTTGCTGGTGAGAGTTCATGTGCTGTTAATTTCTTCTGCAAATAAATCCTGGAAATAATTAAGTGTTGGTTGAGTTTTTTTAACTTTAATTCCACTATGCCAATGTTGCTGGCTAGCTAACTCACCAGATGGAGCTATAGGCTTGTTATTCTTCCCTAGACAGTCATCATTGAATCTCTGAACAATACTATTGTGTGAATCCGGTGTATTCTTATCACTGAAAAAGGCAAGCTACCCACATGATTTATCAGACTCTGGTGGGAGAATACTAAGATTACATTTATTCTTGGCTACTTGCAGGAGATCAAACCACAGCGTTCAGACTGTTACATTCACACTGTAGTATGTGACACAGCAAAATTCTTATGAGACAGCTGAAAGTTGCTAGGGCAAAGATGTCTTAGCAGCATCTTAGAAAAAAAACTGAGAAGCAAAGAAGTTCTTTGTCATTCCTGGTCAGTGTGTAAAATATGAGCCATTGTCCACAGATAAGCTTAAATTACACACCTACATCTTGGGGCCTGGATATGGAACAGAACCCCCTTGGCCCAGGTGTGGACAGAGTGAGAGCCTGAAGTGACAGAACCAGTTTTAAGAAACTGGTTTGGATGTGCCTGCCTTCATTGTAGTGTAGCAATGCAAGCACTTTGGGACAGACGCCTGAGTTCAGAAAGAAGCAGCAGCAGATTCAGGCAAAGTGCACGATGCCAGTTTACTCCTTGTACCTGCTTCACTAATGTGTCTCAGTCCTTAGCACAGTGTGCTGATTTTGGCTGGGGTACAGTCAATTTTATTCCTAGTGGCTGCTATGGGGCTGTGTTTTGGATTTGTGTTGAAAATGATGATAATACAGAGATGTTCTTGCTGAGCTTACATAGAGCCCCTCGTACTGCCACAGTGGGGAGGAGGCTGAGGTTGTGTGGGAAACTGGGGACAGACACAGCCAGGACAGGTGACTCCAACAGACCAAAGAGATATTCCAGGCCATATAACATCGTGCTCAGTATGTAACATGGGGGAAAGAAGGAGGAAGCAGGAGAGGTGTTTGGAGTGATGGTGTTTGTCTTCCCAAGTAGCAATGGGGGCCCTGCTCTCCTGGAGGTGCTGCCCATGGGAAGGAGGGAGTTAATTCCTTGTTTCGCTTTGCTTGTGTGCACGACTTTTGATTTCCCTATTAAACCGTCTTTATCTGAACCCTTGAGTTGTCCAGCTTTTGCCCTCTTGATTCACCCTCCCCACCACCGCCCTGCTGTGACTGGCTTGGCTGCTGGCTGGGTTTAAACCACAGCTGCTTAGCTGTGATATTTTTTTCAGCTCAGAAAATAACATCTCAGTTCTGAATATAGGGGGTCCAGTATCAGTCCCACCTGGCAGGTGGGGGTTCATTCTGAAAGCATCCTTACTTCGTAACTCCTTGTTTTTTGTCCTGTACTTCATTACGGTGCATGAATCAATTGTTTGTGGGGACTGCAACCCAGACTCTGTCTGCTTTGCTGCAGAAAGGACTGTGAGCAGGTAAGCAGTTACAGTATGTGAAAATGTTTTTGTAGTCAAGGCATCTGACTGTCTGTGGGATTTGGGTTCTTTTCTGGCCTCTTTTAGGCTACTGTCCTAGCTTATGGACAAGAAGCTTAAAGCTGGAGGCTAATTACAGCTTACTATTTTTACGCTCATAAATTTTTTTGGTATTATTTGTCCCAGTGGGTAACACAGATAAATGTTAGGACAGTTAATACAGGGGATTGTTTAAGTACTTAAGAGAAGATACATCAAGAAAATTTTTACGTTTTATGTGACAGTTGATTACTCTAAATATGGTTCTCTGCAGTAGGCCTGCACTGACTGGTAGCTTTTGGAAATGTTCTTTAGGCAGAAATCACATTAAAAGAAATTAACAGAAACTGAACTTTGATAGATAGATACAATTCTGAAGGCAAACAGGATCGTAAATAGGTAGCAATGATTCAGTGGTTACCAGTAGTCAACTTTGTTCTCCTCTCCTGTTTTACTTCTCAGCTGTACTCCATGATGCCACAAGCTGTGACCTCACTTTGGACAAGATCTGTAGGAGTGAATAACCCATACAAGGTAGTATTCCTATCTGACAAAAATAATACCAGGTTAAAAATCTTTGTTTAATTCCTGGTCATCATTCACGACTTGTTCAGTTTAGCTCTAAGCCAAAAATAGACTTACTTGTAAGTGAGCAAAATTGTGCTTAGAAGAACATTTGCAACAGCTGAGAATTTGGGTTTCTTGTGGTTATAAGACCATCATTAACTGCTTTGACAAGAGGAAGAAGTTATTAATGAAAGATAATCAGTGATGATGATGATGATTAGAGAGAAAAAAGAATCAGCATAGTGGAGGTAAATTATCTGACAACAGTCTGTATTATAGAATGATAATCCTGACTGGCTGAGGAGAAATAAGTCTTGTAAAAAGAATATGGTATGTTGTATTTCTCCATAAAAAAGAGTAATTTCTGAAATTATAGGATAGCTAAGATGTGGACTGGAGGAAAGGAGGAAGGGAAACTGGCAGTGAGGTTACACTGCTGTATGCAACACGATACATGACTTCTCTTAGATGTTCTTTGGAGTATTCGGAAAGGAAGGTTGTGATAATGCTGATCTTGAATTCTGGGCAGAGCAAAAGAGTAGGAGGGAAAGCATCTCGCAATATATTTCACATGCCATTATTTCAGGAAAGGACCATTGTAGAGGGCAGGCTCATCATCCTCAGTACCACCAATGCATCTGCTCTGTGTGTCTCTGGGTATATATAAGACTGAAGAGGTGAAAAGTCCTCAAATCATTGCTGTTGGTTAAATCTATTATTTATCATCAAGGACACACCAAGGGAAAACACACAACTTCAAATTTGGTGACACCTGTTTTCTGTGCCCCATCAGGGGAATTGTGAGAATGGAATGCAAGCCTTAGGTAATGAGTCTCACAGTAGTAAGGAAAAGTCTGACAGTGAATAGTTTTTGAATCTCTTCAACAGGAAACGTTTTCATGAGAAAGTATGCGACAAAACATGGCAATAACACACACGGGTGTCCCTCTACTGCTTTAAGCAAACATTGTGCTTTCAGTAGCTATGATGAACTCAATGTGGTATCTAACCTTACTAAAAGCTGAGATGCTTTCTGATTAATGTATTTAGCCTAACATCATTTGCAAATAATTTGAAAGTGTATGTGGTCTTGAGACACAGAAATTACGAAGTTGTCACCACTATCATCTTATTTTTGCAAGGAGGACTGCTATAGATGAGATTTTAAAACATGACATATGAATACATTTTGGGAATAGAAGCCCTAGGCATAAGGTCATCAATTCTCTCTTTTTGTTGGTTTTATCATGACTTGAAATCAGTCTGGTCATGTTCTTTTGTTTAAAATGAGCAAATGTTCTGTATTCAACACTTGCACAGAATGTCAGTAGAAATAGTAGTATGCAGTGAATTTAAAGCAAATGCAAACATGTGTTGGTTTGGGGTTTTTTTTTTCCCCAAGTGTTAAAAATACGAGAAAGAGCACATCAAAAAGTATGATGTACAACATCCTGGCTTCTTACCCTAAAAAACATATTCCAAATAGCTATTTTTAAGGAAAACTAAACAAAACAACTCATTGAAATGAAGCTCTTCCCTGTTTCTTCCAGTATATTTGTGAAACAAAATATAGAGCTCCTTGTTTTGGAAAGGGAAAAAAAGCTACCCCAACCATTTCCCTACAGAGACTGAAAAGCAGAACTATTGAGCTACAGTTTCTAGATTTACTTACTTTATACAGCAAGCTAGAGGAAGGGAAATAGCAAGAGCAAAAGTAGAAAGTCTGAAAAACCTTTGGAAAACACTAGCCAAAGATTCAGATATGGATGGAGGTAGAAACAGGTTTTAATTATAAACCATTGTTAGAAAAAAAACTGCAAAAAGGCTTGTCAGGTTTCAATTCATGCAAGTCTTGTCAATCACCATTTGTTACCAGGCACAAAAATGAAGTGAATATGAGAAGTTCTTGCATAAAAGTTGTAGAATACTGTCACTAACCCACCCCCACACACCCATTTTATTTCACACTGACAAAAGCTGAGATGAATGAGTTGTTGTCTGGCCCTTCCCACTTAGTATAGTCATTGGCTGGCTTGGTTCTAAAAAGGATTTTAAAAAGGGGAATAATGTGCCTTTGCCTGGGATTTGAGACTGTCAGGGTGCTGAAAAGCTAATCTGTGAGCTGCCACCATGCAGATCTCTTGGGCTATGTGCGCTGTCTGTGTCTTGACGCAAGTTGCATTTCAATCTGTGGAAGGATGGCAGGTGTTTAAAAATGATGCTACAGAAATCATTCCTGAAATTACTGAAAATACAGAAACACCGATGGAGCAGACTTTCAGCAACAACAATACAATGAATCAGGCAAAACATGGAGGAAGACACATACAACAAGCTCCAGACTCTAACGGTAAGAAAAATATCATTACTCTCTTGGACCCGAAGAGACAATTTGTAAAAGAATACTTGCTGTCATATGTTTTTAGGTGTGGTCCAAGTGCTTTAAGTAATAAGGATTTGCATCTACTGTTGAAGAAGTATGAATATAAAGGTTAGAATGAATATAGTTGGAGTTTAGTGATGAAAACAGTCTATCTGCTGAACATTGCAACTCTGCCCAGCTGCTCTCTGCAATCTCCAATACATAAAACTTGTAGGAGATATGACCTAACATTTTTCTGTGTTTTGTGCTTTCAAGCATTGTAAGGAAATATCACAAGTCATCTTTCTGTCTTTAATGTAGAGTGTGGGAATGGGTTGACAGTGGAGATAATAATATAAGTTCTTAATATTGAGGAAGATTCACACAAGTTGTGACTAAGATCACACATCAAAAATGGCACATGGAGGTTGTGTTCAGCTAGATGAGAGAAGTGTGCTTCCCACTGTCCTTTGCTAGTAGCCAGATCTTCAGAAAGATTCTTGCAGCCAAAAATGCTTCATAATAAATTGTCAAATTTGGCCAAACATCAAACTTTAGCAGTGATGCAAAATACATGCTTTGTGAGGAGAGACAGAAGGTGGCATGCTAATACCAAGCAGAGGAAGGTAGTTTTTAAAAAGTTTTCCACTGTCAAATAGAGCAAACTTGGTCCTCCAGACACATGGCAGAAAGCACATAGCAACATTGCAAGGGCTCAAGCTTGTGGTTACACTGCTGTGCATTGCAGATCTGAATTAGTTTGGTTTTTTCCCTGGAGACAACTGGAAGGCAATTGTGATTTTCTGCTGCAGCTGTCAGTTAAGGTGTCTAAAACCATAGCATTAACAATATTTTAAAAGAAAAAAAAATAAAGTAGTGCTTTTGAGAGTGTGACCTTAAAAGATTCTTACATTCCTAAGACTGGGAGCACTCTGCTTCTCACAGTTAGCTCCATCAACCACCTCATCAAGACAGGTTATTTTTGTTGTTACATCTGAATACCTTCATTTTTTAGCCTCTTATTAATCTGACATCAATTGATGGGAATCTGCCTCACTGATATATGTATATTTTTTGAAGTGGAAAGGACATTTACTTAAACCAAGGGTGAAGGAGACTGGACAGTTATTCAAGATACACAATGATCTTGCATACTTACTTTAACATCTTTAACACAAGGAATCAAAATTATGATGCAAAGTGGTCAGAACTTTCTGGAACACATGACACTGCACCAGCCCATGAATAATTTTGCACTGTGTTGAACCTGCACACTTAGAGGGCAGGACATACCTGCACAGAAAATAAACCTATATAGCTGGGGCAAATGCCTGTATATTTCACTGTACCTGCCTATGGTGGTACAATACACCTGATTCAAAGCATTATTTTTTACAGACAGACATAATTTTCTTGAATGCTTAGGGAACTTGGGAGTATTAGGCTAAATGCACATGGAGTTCAGTTTGTCAGTATTTTTGTCACAGCTGACAAGGATTGTTTAATTTCATTAATGCAGTCCTTCAAACTTTTTAAAAATGAAACCTTGCTACCTGTACTTTGACAAATATAAATCTGAGCACTGAAAGTCCTGGTTCTGTACTTCACAGGAAAACCAAAAATTAAAATGTTTGTACAAATACTGTTCTATCTCTGACTCAGGGTCAGAATTCTCTTATGCTGAACTAAGGAGGGAACCACCTTGCATACAGTGAGAAGAAGGGACCTAACAGACAAAAACCTCTCTATGAGCTGGCATTTGAAGGCTTCCACCACAAGTAGTGCTCTTGAGTTAAAACTGTCCTTTTGACTAAGAGAAGAACATTAATATGTGTTTAGCTAGATGAAGTTATTTGATAAACACTTTTAAAAATCAAATTCCATGTCTTCCAAACACGTCAATTAGCCAAGCAAGTCATTCGGAAAAAGAGAGGCTTTTGGAAAAAGTTGTGTTGCTACAATTGGAAAGTTTGTCTAAATCCTTAATGCTAAACAAGTCTTGTGTTTCCAAATGTTTCATTTGCCTATAGCTATCCACTGAGAAAAAGGGGGGTGGAGAGGAAAACTGTAATGTTTCTAATGAGCCAGAAGATGCCTCTAGCTGTCTGAAGAAAATTATGTGGCATATGTGGAATTATCCCAGAGATCAGTAAAATTGGAAAAGCTAGTGCCTAAGTAGTGGGAATTCTTAGAGCTGGTGTTACCTGCTATTTTTCTAACCTGGAATACATTATGCTAATTAAAATTCACTTAAGGAACACTTTCTATGTGGCAAAAGAATTTAAATCTGGAGTCAACATCCGAAGTCAAAAGAGTTAAACCACAGGAATGGGGGAAGGTGTTGCCCATAGGCAGCCAATGAAGCCAGAATACTATCAAAAGTTTCCATGAAGTAATGGCTACTGCTGAGGCCGTACTTCAGGAGCTCCACTGCCCCCACTGCACAGCCCTGATATGGAAGGTACCTCGTGGCAAGAACAGGCTTTTATTCATAAATTTGTACATTGTTATTCAAGGGTTTCATAACTAGAGTAGCCAAATAGTCAGAAGCTGAGCGAGTGAGTTTTTTCAAATATTTCTCCTCAAAATCTGCTATTCAAGATACCAAGCTTGCATCTAGCTCAGAGACAGACACCTGCTGTGGAAACAAAAAAGTGCTTTCTCAAAGATAGTGAAGATATTAGTCAGTAATTAATGTGTTTCTCGTTGGCAGATGCTTCTGACTTCAGCTGCAGGGAGATGCGAACCACCCGCTATGTCACAGAGGGGCCCTGCCGCAGTATCAAGCCCATCAAGGAGCTGGTCTGCTCTGGCCAGTGTGTCCCCTCACACCTCCTTCCCAACTCCATTGGCAGAGGGAAGTGGTGGCGTCAGAATGCCCTGGATTACCGCTGCATTCCCGCTCACACTCGCACACACCGCATCCAGATGGCTTGTCCTGAGGAGGAGACTCGGACTTACAAATTCCGAGCTGTCACATCCTGCAAATGCAAGCGCTACACTCGCTACCACAACCAGTCAGAGCTGAAGGACTTTGGGAAGGAAACTGTCAGGCCTCAGAAAAACAAGAAGTCCCATCTCTCCACAGCCAGGAGCAGCAAATCTAACCAGCATGAGTTAGAAAATGCTTATTAAAAGGTGGCTCTGGGTGACACAGACTAGCAGCTCTGGATATTTTGCAAACTATGAAAAGGCACTCAAAGGCCACAGCATGATGTTCTGACTGCAGTAGGTTCCAATTCCTTCTGCTAAGCTGGGTCAAATGCTCACATAGGCAAAAATCTATCAGATTATAGCACTTATGGTCTGATAAGAGGATGAGATAAACTGAGCTGGAGGTAGCAACATCTAAATTCAGTCTGCGAGGAGAGGTACACTGGAGATTCATTCGAGGGCATGTGGCTTGTACAAGTAGGAAGGCAGAGGAAAGTGAAGCTGTTATGATGACAATCACGCTTTGCTAGAAATCATTCCACTCACTTTATGTGAAAAGAACGTTGAGATCCCTTTCCCACACAAGTGACATGATGCAGGACAAGCATCCAATTAGGGAAGCACCAGGAGAGTTAACACTCTCTGAATGAGCTGTAGAAAGTTAGGGTTAGCAGGGATTTCAACAGTTACGGTGACTGAAGTAAAATTTTTTGGAAATTAGTATACTATCAGATGTCCTCATATACCAGGCATTTCCTTTAAAACAAAAGAATCAAGATATGAAACTAGTGTTCTCAAAACACATGTAAAAGTGTGACAAATCTATTTCATAACTTTTAATTAAAAGACTGTATGATCAACAGATTCAAAACTGAGATTTGGCAACTGAAACCATAGTTTATTTAAAAACAGTGATTTATGAGCAATTCAACAAAATCTACTAAGTGAGGCAGATTTATGAAATGCATGCTCCTCTCAAACCAGATAACCTCACTGATGTTTGTCCTGTAAACAGCTAAAGGTACGCATAGTTTAACGTAAAAGATACTGATTATTCCTTATTTCCTAGAACACATTTGACTTTAGTATCAGCTTAGATATGTCTATTTACATTTTCTGTTCTGTAGAGTTTGGGTTATCTGGCCACACATTTTGTAGCATTAAGACTGTGCAAGCCAAGCTCTGGGAGGAAGGTGGTGGTTCTGCATTAAAGGTGAGCCTCTGCTAATTTTAAAGTCATGAATTCTGCCAGAAAAGTCTTTAGTAGATGCAGCTTTGGTAAGTCTAGTTTGGTAGCAACTTTCCTTTACTTAGCTTCTCAACACTCAGACTAATGTTTGTGGTTTTACATTAAATAATATTATTAGAAAGTGAATTGTCACATGCTGTATACATCTGGTAGAATTTATGCTGAAATCATATAAACTGTGGAAATTTGCGATGTTGATTGATTTTTCAATTATTTTATGTGGAACCAGAACGTAGAGACAAAAGGTCTCATTTCAGAGAGTTAATTACTTATTTATTACTTTTTCCAGAAGTTATTTATGCAATGTTTTCCTTGTAGAGAATGAGAAGTAATACTGCTTTAAAAATATTAGTCTGTTATTTTTAATTTTAAATAAATTGTTAATAAAGTAGAAACAATGATTAATTGTAGGAAGACTCATTGATTTTCAGCTACAGTACAAAGCTGATTTGCTGCAAAGCCACTGATTTACAGAACAGTCAGGGTGTCAACTCCAATTTCTGTGATAGAGACTCTCGAGGTCCTTAATTCTAATAACCTACACATGTCTAAAGAAATTCCATCCTAGAACTTCTTGGTCCTGCATGGTATTTCTCATGGAAAAAGTCTTCCTGGGCAGATGAGTAGCTCAGAACTATTTTCATATTCTCATTTCTGCTTCCCCTGGGGAAGAAAAACTCAACTGATCTTCCCTCCTGCTCCCAGTGGCATTTCCTAATTCATATGTTCACAACCTGATAAAGGCACCAAAGAAAACAAGAAATCTGTGAACTCTCAGTCAAGATTCGTTGATTGAAATCTGATTGCTTCAGATCTCTCTCACTGAATGAAAAAAAAAAATAATGTTGAATTGCCTTGTAAAGGCTGCCAAGCAACAGTTAAAAATTTGTACAAATTGATGTTGTAGACCCATGCTTGTTTTCATTTGTTCTTAAATAAACACTTTCCAATGAAGTCAGGGAAAACTGAGCTTGAACTGCACATAGCGTGCAGATCTTCAACACAGCTGTAACGATGAACAGCTTTTTCAAGACAACTGGTATATAAGGTGTCCTTTCACTACTACGATTTACATCATATAAAAACCTAAAAACATTGTCATAACTGCAACATCATTTTCCAGACTTATCTTTGATTTCATGAATTTGACAGTTGGAGCTTAATTTTCAGAATTCAGCATGAACACCTGCAAGTACTGCTGAAGTGAGAAAATCAGTTCAGTGCCTCTAGAAAACTGTTCTGCTGTCTCATTGGCAACTGAAGTTACCAGAATATAGTTTTTAAAATGTTGACTGTGGTAAGCCAGTGACAGAGACTTACTCCACTTCGTCTCAGACTTCATCCTGGCTTTCAGGCGGTTCAGAAGCATGAAGCCTGCTTCAGGTGAACCAGCAATGTCTTTCTTCCAAATATTCACCTGAAAGGTGTCCACTTCCCCCAAAAAACTGTGTTCTCCCACCCAGTTCTTATCTACCAAAAGTACAGATGTTTCCCGTTGTTAAGCTGCCATTCAGAGTGTTGCAGTTTTTTGACTTACAGTGTGAGGATTTATTCTTTCCAAGTTATAAAAGCTTTTACAAGAATCCCAATGGATGGGGAGTCCTGAGGCACTTTTACTGCTGTATTTCCTCTCAACACCCATCCTGTTTGTAGTGACCTCTCACTGGTTTCTTACCACAGGTTAAAAGTGGATAAGATGAGCAGTCTGCAGATACGATTACTCTTCTGTAGTCTTACTCCTGAAGTGGTTGCCTCCCACCACCACTTTTACAATTTATGTTATCAGGAGAGGAATAGGAAAGAGTAGTGTTTTGCAAACAGCTGGAAAACATCAAAAGGCAGGATGTTTCACAGAGTATACAGCTACATTCCCCTCCACCCCAACACCCATGTGGGTTCTTTTCGGAGACAGAATTTGGCATTATTTATTTATTTTTGCAATCACCCTCTTTTTTTTTTTTAATCTCTAATAAAGGTGTGCATGATTTGAGCCTCACATTAGTGCATATTTCTTACAGCTGTTAAGAGGGCTCTAGAATAAGACAAAAATTTGGAAAATGACTTACTGTCAGTTTTTACTGAAAGCATTATCTACAACTCAAGGGATGTGCTGTACAGAGGAGACACCACCCCTAACTGCAGGTTTGACAATGAGTGTCTGTAGGAAATTTCAGTTTTTCTTTCACACAAAATCCATATACTTTCAGTTCTTTCCAAAGAAAAAAGCTTTTTACTGTGCACAGAGGAAATAACTGGAAACAGATCAGCTTTATGGATTGTCCTTATGTCAGTGAAAGACTACCGGGCACAAGACACAAGATGTGCATGGGACAGGCTCTTTCAGACTAACAAATACTGCAAAAGATTTCATAATGAACAATTATGTGCTCCTTTTACAAAAGCATTAGATAGATTTTCTTCAGAACTATAAACTCTTTGAGCAAGAGTGAGTGTCTTCGTTGTAAATTGCCAATCTGTAATTTCTGCAATAAAATAGCACAATTGTACATAAGTTAGGTGCTACTGAGCTATAAGTAGTAACAGGTCACTGATTTTACCTTCACTTGGCTGGAGCCAACTGCCTGTCAGAACTGAACTATTGCTGTAACAGGTAGTCTGCAGAAAAACAATCAAGTTGCTTTTTCCAGATAAAATTCATGATTTCTCCAAAGCTGCTTTTCCCCCCATTTTCATTTCCAACATTTTGTGTAGACAGTCAACCATGACATTCTCTACAATACACTCACTGAGTTAAAATAGTCAGCGTGTCTACTTTCTTTCTTTTTCTGGCAAAAATACAATTCTGCTATTATTCAGTGAAAAATAAACCTTCAGACAGCAGAAACAGCATGCTGGTATCCACAAAATCCCAAAGATTTTGCATGAAGTTCAACTTTTTAATTACAAATTGCACAGTAAAAAACATAACTTTATACACTGAGGTCCTAAGCCATGGAAACATGTTATGTTGTGTTCTGCAGATGTGGTTGAGAAAGTCAGCCTTGTGAAATACAGAAGGAATAAACATGTATTTTTTTAGCCATATGACATCAACTTATAATTAGCTTGTTTCACTCAAATTAGTGCAGCATATGGGCACACCAAACAACTTTTCTATAATAAATAGGTTCAAAAGTCTTAAATTATCATATAACATATTTATGTATAGCTTGTTTGGATTGAACATATCATGTTTCTGTAACCTGAAATTTGAATAATTTGAAACTCCCCTTGACAGGCAAGTAGTGAAAGTCCACTTTTAAAATAATAATTAAAACAAAGCCTGTACAAGTTGCAGAACTCGCAACACAGCTGATGTTACTTAGTTGTACAAAACAGTGCAGCTGCTTCCCTTTCAGTCTTAGAGCTATCAAAGGACAATTCAGCACAAAACTTCTTCCAGTTATATACACAGGGATTGACATTCCTGTTCTGTTCCCAGAATTGTGGGAACAGTTTTAACACTGAATGTTGGAGAGCTGTAACATCAAGCTGCAGAGTTTCACGGACAAGGGTCATGATGCCTTATTGCCATTTCATTCCATTAGGAATATGATGCTTTGCTGTATTTTTTTAATACCAAAATGAATTTTATTTCACTAGAGTATAATAAACATACTGTGCCTGAAGACCAAAGGGAAGGAAGGAATGCTGATTCTATTAACATTCTGTTAAACCATTTCTGATGCTGTTGCATAAACTAGGTATTTCTTTCAATCCTAAAAGCTTTCGTTGTGCTTTTTTTAGGACAAGTTCTTACTGTGAAAACATGCTAATAAAACTAATCAGTAAAACTTCAGTAGAGGTAAAACTCATCAGCACACACCATTCTAACTCTGAAATAAAAGTATAACAGACACCAAAAGAATCCTCAAAGCTTCTCATCTCTACCACATCACAATATATGGCTAAATTGATCACTTTCAGGGATGGGGCAGCCACCACCTCTCTGGGCAACCTGTGCTGGGGCCTCACCACACTCACAGTAAAGAATTTCTTCCTAAAATCTAATTCAAGCCTACCTTCTTCCAGTTTAAGACCATTGTCCCTCATCCTATAACTAGACACCTGATACAGAGGCCTTTCCCATATTTCCTGTTGGCCCCATTTAAGTTTTGGAGGACTGCTCTAAAGTCTTCTGTAGCCTTCTCTTCTCCAGGCTGAATGGCCCCCAACCCTTACAGCCTGTCCTCATATGGGAAGTACTCCAGCCCCCTGATCATCTGGGGCCCTCCTCTGGACCCACTTGAGGAGATCAAGGCTTTTCTTACACTGAAGCTCCCAGAGCAGGACACAGTACTTCTGCTGGGATCTCAAAAAGTGGAGTAGACAGGAAGAATGTAAACTCGACCTGCTAGTCATGCTTCTTTTGATGCAGCCTAGCATGCCATTGACTTTCTGGGTGGGGAGAGCACATTGCCCGGTCATATTAAGTTTTTCATCCACTAATATCCCCAAGTCCTCTTCAGAGCTGTTCACAACCCATCACCCAGCCTGTTGCCACGTGTGGGATTGCCTTGGCCAAGGTGCAGGGCCTTGCACTTTGCCTTGTTGAGCTCCATGACATTCACACGGGTTTGCTTCTCTAGCCTGTCCAGGTCCCTCTGGACAGGCTTCCCTTCCAGAGTATCAATCACACCACTCAGCTTGGTGTCATTTTGAGTACTTAAGTATTTGAGTCAAAGCTTGTAATCAAGCCCACTCTGCCTCTCCCGGGGACTGACTGGTTCACAATGGTGCCATGTACAATCATTTTAGCCATCCCAAGTGAGGCAGGGTATGATGTGAATCACTTTTTTTTGCCCCATATTGGCTGCTCAGGCTCAGATTCTAACTGATACAGGTGTGGGTGTCATGACACTTTGGAACTTGCACTTTAGATTGAAATTGTGAAATTTCTTATGAACTTGTATAGCACCCAGAATGTGAAAATATTGATCTATTCTTGTTGTCCATAAGGGTAATACCATCATTTTCATCTCAAAGGGGAGTAGTCCCAGCTCCTTGACTGAGTTACAAATCCAAAGTCATGCATCTCCCTACTGAAGACTCCTACATCAGACTGTTTGTAGTATTAACCTTAAGACTCAAGCTTTCTTGTTCATGGCTTTCCAGGCAATTTAAATATACTCTCAAACCAAGGAATAAAAGGGTATTTATTTCACGGTTATTAAACCCCCAAATTAAACAGACATTCTGATAATTTTGCCAACAATTTAATGCTTGTGGCATAAGTTATTTCAATTAAAAGAAAACAGCTCAGCTCTGGCTAAGCAAATAAGTTACGTCATTCTTCATTCAGGCTACCAGATTCTTTGGTGTGAAAACTTCCCTTAGGAGAGGTCCTGGGACATGGTGGCTCCTCTGAGACTATTTACATCTCTCAATTTCTCTAATCTCTTCTTCCTTCCTTCCTCGTGGCTATTTCCTTTCCCTTTCACTATAAACTGGACAGTATTTAACTCTAATGCTTCCAGCCTGCACAACATGCTTTTAGAATTGGGTGGTTGTTGGTTTGTTGTTTTGTTGGAGTTTTTTTATAACCAGAAATAAGGCTTAATTTAAGGTAATTACTCTCCCATTTGAAGGGTTTTGCTATTTGCAGGGCTTTATGTTTTTTTCCTAGTCAAATTAGCAGGAGAAGTTAGTTTTAAAAGTGATAGTTTTCTTCTAAAATTGTTCTTCAGATTAAGGGTGGCGCTCAGAACCAGAAACTTCTCACTCATGTTGAATTTCTGCATGTCTAGAAACAAAAGTAGTGCTGTCAGGAAATCATTATTGAGGGGAGGAAGAGGACAAACAATGCCATAGACTTCCTATGAATTGACAAAATGCATGTGAATTTCAGCCTAATCATCAATTACTATGGACTTTCAAATAAATTAATCTCCAAATCAGAAGTGTCCAGAGTCCTTCCAGGAGTTAAAAATAGGCCCATTTTAAAAGATACATTTTTCTAGGACTAGTTTTGTCAGTAACATCTCTGATATGGTATCAAGGGTTCACAATCTGTCACAAGGATTGAACTTGCAATGGAACAAATGTACTTTGTGGACTGAAAAGTATTAATCAATATAGATGTTCAATGGAGCATAGTTCACTGATAGGAATTAGTGAATAGGATATCCTTAGTGGGAGAACTGGCATAATTTCAGAATTTAAGCATCATATGAGTGAATATATTCCTTTCTTCTACTTGGAATGTGGTCTGTCTGAAATGTAAGAATCTTAACTAGCTTTTCATTATTTGGGGGTGTTTGGAACCTCAAGGGGGCCACTGGATGTGCATGCAACTGATTTGTAGCATAGTCTGAACTGACAGTCTGCATACGAGCGATAAACTCAGTCCATGTCCAATTTACTTTTAAACTACACAGTCCTCAAATATGTAATTCTGTTTTGGTCAGCAGTACCATCACCCTATATTTACTAAAATACACCACTAGTATTTTGAAGTACGTGTTACATACTGACTTTATACCAAAGGACCTTGAATTTACTTGTATTTTCCTGCAAAGAGTGGAAATATAACATTTAATGTATATATAGAATGCTCTGCTATTCAGAATGCAGATGGAATGACACATGCCTAAGGGCATTCATGCAAACCTCTTTATAGAAAATCTATATATAAGTGGTCTTTGGGGAAATGGCAGGTATGCTAAAAATATACTTGGGCCTGGCTGTTCAGGGAGACCTCACACACAGGTCTGATGAGAGGCTGGTCCAGAAAACTTAAAAACAAAAACCCCCAAAACATAAGAAAGAATAAAGTCATGCTCAAGAGATAACTGCAACCAATATGGGTTTCTGTGGAGCTGTAGTGATTTTTGACATCTGGATCCTAAGACAATATTTAAAGGACAGTCAGCAGTTTAAAAAAGGACTTACTTGTGAAAGGCCAAAAAAGTCGTATTAATGAGCCAGAAGAAGCATATTTAGCAGTAATAACAGAAGGATTCTTCACATCTGCAGCACATGGCAATTGAAACTGAGTTAACTTTCAAGTAATTCACTTAACATAAAAAAAAATCAGATAATTTCTAGAGTCGTGGGCTATGAACACCCAGATTCTGGGACTACTTTTAAGGGGGGGTTAAGTCTAGGAACTGACTTGAGAACAAATGACTCTATATGGCATATGTTCACTTTGCAAGAGATAGGCCGCCACTGGAAATCTCCAGGTGTCTGTAAATTTGAAAACCTCAAAAAAGCTTCCTCCAGATTACTTAGGTAACAAAAGAATCTCAAATACAATTATGACTCATTCCCAAGTAAAATGAAAAAGTCTTGAAAAATGATCCAGTAGTGAGGAACTTTAAGCTCTTCATGTATGGGCCTAAAAAATTATAGCCCAGTGAAGAACACATAGAATATCTGTATTACTTAACTGAATTAGCTCACCAGTCTGTTCTTATATAATGTAAAATTCAAAAGGAACTCTAAAAAAGAAAAATAAGGCTCCACTAGAAAACTCAAATTTCAGAAATTTGGTATGTATTAAACTTGGAGTAGTTGAGGTATATATAGACATAGTTAGCCCCAAGTAGCACATACATAAAAGATACAGATCTGAAAGAAATCAATGAAAGTAGAATAGGATAAATGTATTGCAATTGTGGGGCAACATATTTGTTAAGGAAGAAAAGCAGCTGGGATATTGGCAAGTTAAATCAGAAAAGCTGAAATGGGGTATGAGTAACTGAGTCCATTCTGGTTTACTGCTCAAAGCCTTGAGTCCTGTGTATATTTGGTGTTTGGTATCCTAAATTAATATACATGGCAAGAAAAAAAAAAAAGTAATTTTTTTTTCTTTGATCCTCAGTTAAAGCAGACTGAGAAAATCCCTTTATAATTGGTTAATGGTTCATGGGGCTAAAATTGTTTTTGTAGCACAGCCTGTGGGAACAACATAGGAGAAGCATTTCCTGCAGAAAGAATGCTGAAGTTTAATTACTACACATGGCATGAGAGAGAATTTCAATTTTTAGGGCCCTGTGATCAGGCAGTTACTAGGTAGCCAGCTTGTAGTGGAATATTGATGCTTTAGTCTAATCTCTGCTGTGCCAGAGAACAGTGGAGGGGCCTCATTCTCATGATGGGGTAGCAGGAATGCTACACATTTCTTAGGTCTTATCATCATGTACATTGCTATGCCAGACAGTTTAATTAATAACTGTCAACATCTTGTCATTTATCATTACCAAAACAGGAGGTGAGGACCCTTCCATATACATGCTGTACAAATAAATTAAAGTTGTCTCACCCAGTCTCATGGGTTTGCTGCTGTCACTCACTCATGTCCTTCCTGGAGTTCAAAGACTTGCATCTTATCTTTCTCCTAGGTCTGGGCAGCTATTTATATTTATATTTATATTTATATAATGTAAAATAAAAACACACACACGTGCAAGCCTGGTGGATAACCAACCTCAGTTAATACTGTTGAAGGGAATTCACTTATTGAGTTCACCATAAGATATTTATTCCTAGATTTTAAATGTACAGCAAGGAAGACTGTTTCAGGAGCAAAGACCAGCATAGAAATGGGTCCTTGAGATAGTGTGGGAACACCACAGTTAGACAATAACATTAATATAAGCTTTTTCACTGACTACAAATGTCATTAAAGTACTATCTTATTTTCATATCACAAAGCTAAATACTAAGCAGTTTGGTATATGTAAATTGCTCATCTTTCTTTGAAATCATGTGCACCATTCTGCATGTGAATATTCAGAATGACTCTGGGTACTGTACAGGATTTTGTTTCCAACACTCAAGCCTAAAAAACTTCCTCTCTGTGAATGCTTTGATTCTTAGTAGCATTATACAGGAAAAATCAATTCCAACTGAAATGAGAAGGTGGACATAGTTAGACTAGTAGTGTGAGGAGCACACTTTCAAACACAATCCATTTTTGGTAAATAAAAATAAGCAGTTTATGAGGTATGGTCTATCTTCAGGGGCACAGCATGCCAGGGACTGTACACAAGGAAGCAAGGGCCCCACAAATACTGTCATTTAAGTTAAAAAAATAAGCAAACAAAAAACCCAAAACCAAACAAAAAAACACCTGAACTCCGTTAACTCTGTACAATCAAATGAATTGTGATAAAATTTCATTCTAGTTTGTGGTTGTAGACAGAACAGAACTTCCTATGTCACTGACTGGGACTGCCAAAATTTTCCTGACAGAAGGAGAGTGCTGGCTATCCTTAAAGCATCATATTAAGGTGCAACTCACTAAAGCATTTGTTAAAGACACTAGGATGACTCAGGTCATACTTTCATCAGAAAAATAATTAAGCAAACTGTGGAATAGGACAGTGTGACCAGATCTGTCCCTCACACTGTAGGGGTGACCACACATGCAGGAGAGCTGCTGTAGCACCGGGTAATATCTGCTTCTTACAAATTAAACATTCATGAAGAGAAGACATGGTCAAAAAGACACCAGCACACAGATAAGTGCAAACAGCAAAATCCTGCACCAGACCTTGTGAATGTCTCTTAATTAAAAATTCAAAGGGACAAAAAGCAACAGGCATAAGATAGACCAAAAAGAAAGGGACCTTCCACATGCCATCTTTAGCAGAAACCCATGACAGAGCTAATATTCGGGTGTCAAATAGCTGAACTGTGAGTGCATTTTAATAATGTGATATGTGGTAATTCTGGCCCCTTCTGGCTGCAGTAAATTGCCCTGTTTGGCTGGAGCCAAGCTGAAATAGCATGTTGGGCATGCATCAGGAAATGACCTCAGAATATACGAAGCCTCAGCCTCTAGGTGATAAGTAAGGGCCCAACAAATTAATCTCATCATCTGCATTCATCTTTGGATGCTACTCTGTGCCAGGCCACAATGTGTGGGCTGGAGTCTATTTTTTCATTTGTGTAACTTAAACAGGTAGTTTGAGTTACTATGATACAAATGTTCTATTCTGTGCTGTCTGCATCGTAGGTTGTTCTTACTGAAAGAAGAAGAATTATCATGTCGTATTTTACAGACAGATGAACAAATGATTATTCTGACAGCTTGCTTTTGTCAACATATTTTGAAACATACATTCTAGTGAAGGAAATGTATTGACTTCCTCAGACTTTCTCCCTTTAATGGGAAGCATCTCTATTAATAATTGTATCTTTAATTATTTATGACGCCATTCAGAATCTATCAGCTTCTACTATCTATCTTTGAATTGCATTCCTCTCTGTATTTTTAAGTCTTTTCAAGATCAAAAATCACATCTAAGTGAAATGGAAAGAAAGAGTTTCCTCTAGGCTCATGACTGGAATTTTTGACGTGGTATGCTATTAAAAAAAAAAAGTAAAAAATAATACATTACTTTATAGAGAACAACCCACTCTACATTTCAAAGAAGGACATTTCCTTTTCCAAAATATGTAAGTAAATTTTACTATCTTATTAATGTTTTGGCAGCAGAAAGAGCAAAATCTTTACAAGTATCCTTTTTTTTTTTTCCCCTGACACCGAGCAATTCTATTGGAGACATAAGGAAGACATGCAAATCTTGGGTTGCCAGCATTCTATCTTTCTGGTGGTTATTTTAGAGTTAACAAATTTGGGGGTTTTTTCCAAATCTATTATTTATTCTGAAAACCACACGCTTTTAGGCACATGAAGACCAAGTTTGTGTGCAGAGTTTTTAGACTCTTTAGATAAATTTATGAATATGCAAGACACAAAGACTCCACAAATTACTGTGAAAAATAATCCTTTTACTGCAATATCAGTGTCTTTTATGATTAGTTTCTCATCCTTGGCAAATGATCAAAAATGTGACAATAACCAGAGAAGAATATATATAACATCATGCATTTCGCCAGCTCCTCTTCTTTGTACTGAAAACAATAGCTGACAATGTATTCAGTACGGCACCCTTGAGTGGTGGTTACACTTGACAGATGTACCAAAAGTTAGTTTTCAGTTTGTCTCTACTTTCTAGAAAAGCAAATTAAGGTTATTGTAGGAGAGACAGTTTCTGGAAGGATCCTTTTTCAAACATTTCTCAGTATCTTACTTCAGTTGTATAAGCCATAGGATCTTGTACATCTCTGCTTTGGCCAAATACAAAATTACCTGACTTCCAAACTGATCTGAAGTTCTTAGATGTGCTAACTGCTTAAGTAGAAACAATATCAGGGAGTTTGAACAAATTCTGTAAGAGAAAGATCCTGTGCAGCATTAACTATGTTGGAAACTAAGAGATTGGAAAATATACCATTATCTAGAATAGTTTATGAGAAACCCCAACCTTCCAGTTATCCAAAGGCCTAGAACTGACTCCTTTGGTGAGAAGATGGTCTTTGGGGAAAGGTTATTATCAGTTTTGCAAACACCAATCTAAAGTTGATCAAGGTGTGAGAAGTTAAAAATCTAAGATTTTTTCCTTTGCTTCCTTTCTTAGGGGGAATTGAACACTTACTTTGACTCTAAACTAGGAACAATTCTCAGAGTTCTAGATGAAATTCAATATGTTTATGCATATCTATATAGCTAAACAAGTTGAAAAATGATAAAATGTTCAGTATGTCTGTACAGCGGAGGAGGCAAAGCTACTACCATTGTTCCTTCTGCTGGGTCAGCTCCTGTGAGGGGACCGGGAGAGGTGCCTGCCGAACACACTTCAGCTTCTCTTGCATGACAACCCAACCAGTATGGCTTTAGCAAAAATTCCTGTCTTCAAACCCTAATTACTGTGCTGGCACAGCACTCTGAGTGGTTTCTAATTGTTTGTATTTATTTGCAAAGTCTCTACTGCTCAGAGTCCTGTGATAAATATAATTCCACTCATGGCTAATTTGATGCTTTTTGGGGGGGAGAGGGGAGAGTAATTTCATGGTAAACCATAATTACTAGTAAAAGAAGTACCTTAATTGCCAATCCAATCTGAGGGAGTAGCTAAGGCTCAAATCAGTCTAATTAGAATTCTAACTATTCATAATAAATAAGTAGTAATTACCAATTGTATCTAGCCTACATTATTTTCAAAAGGGAACAACTCGAAAGTGTGAATTTAATGTCAGTTTGTGTTTAATTTTGGCCATTTCCTACTGGCATTAGGCTGACAGTCTAGCACAGAACTGAACAGAGCAGACATTTAAGTTCTCCATATCCTCTACTGCAGTTAGCTTCTAGTACTAGACCCATGGCAGAACAGACAGCTTGATAATGCAACTAAGCTAGTCACAGTATGGGAAGTATTTCGGAGGGGATGAATCCATAGCTCCTCTTTGCCCTAGTTTTAGCGCCTTTTTTTTTTCTTTTTTTTTAATTTGGAATCCTTCAGAAATAAATAGAAGAATTCCTTGGCCTTTTTTTTACATCAGCTTCTGTTCTCATAGCTTCTGGGCAAATACTTCCTTATTTGCAAGAGGGCTTAAGGCCCTGGGAACCCAGCAAGGGGCAAGTGGAGGAGCTACTCGCACTCTTTCTTACCAAGCTAAAAATGACTTTTCCTATCAATCAAACCCTACATGAGGCCTCCTTCAACTTACAGGCTCCTCACCTTTGTGTTATGATCCTGGCAGTCACTGTCATGGCAACCATAGAGGCCATTCCATCTGAGAAAACTGGCAGGGAGATGAGGAGGGAGCCCAAGGACTGGGAATCCCTGCTTGGAGTAACAGTCCTGTGGAAAGGTTGACTTTCAGATGTGGAAAATTATAATTTATCTTGAACTAAATGTTTATCCAGCCTGAAGCGTATCTTCCATTCTGTGTCAAATTTAGTATTGATTCATTCCCTTAATGACTGTTTGCAATGCACTCTTCTTGATCATCCCTTGTTCTGGCCCATCTCCTGCAATTGCTCTGCAGCTCTGCTCTGGTGGAATGCAAGTACTTTGTTTTCAGCTCTCCTGAAGCATCTTTATCCTGTGCCCTTTGGCTGCGTTAGCATGTCTGGGTCTGCATGTGAGTGGGCTGGATGGGTGCATGTTTGTGTTAACAAACTTCACCTCAGTTTCCCCAGTCTTAAAATCTACACTTTTTGGAGGGAGGTAGTTGCTTGACACTTTAAAAAACAAGGCATCCACAAGAAACATTTTACCTTTTTGTTTTTTTCATGCATGGAACTAAAAAGAGGAAGACATATAGTACTCAAAAAAATGTGAAAATCAAAATTTTTCCCCATAAGCCATAACTGTTACATCCTGAGTCACAGCAGGAACCACAGTGCCTTGCTGTCTTCAAGCAACAAACCACAGGAGCGGCTGTCACGGTCACCTTCTAACACAGGATTTTGTTCTTCACACACATTTCTCCCACAATAGCAGCAGTCTAAAGACAAGAAAAAAATTGGCTTCTCCCCTTACTCCCAGACAACAATCTGGCAAACACACTTAGAATATGCTGCAGGGGCCTGGATTGTATAAGTTATAAATGTAAAATAAAACCAAATGAGGAAACACCCGCAAGGCAAACATGTACAACTAAGGAGAAGTGGAGCATGAATTCAGCAAATCTGGGGAGACCCAAAGGCCACACAGGACCCAAGGAATCAGAATGTGCCCCTGCTGCTGTGCTTGCCCTTATTCTATTGCTAAAAGAAGTCTTCACAGTTCTTTTTTTAGTACTTCAGAATGGTCCCATCTAAAACTGTGATTTCCATCTTCCTTTGCCATTAGCTGTAATGCAGGCTTTCTGAACTTATTTGGTTTTGTTGGCTGTACACTAAAGCATTGGCCTTTCCTAACAGAATTGGTTCAACTGTGAATTTATTAACTGCTTCATATCCTTAGGTGTGGGCTTCTTTCCTGGGAAGGAATTCCTCACTGGTTTTCCTTATGCCTCAGCTAGGACCATGATCCCATCTCTCGACTGCAACCTGAAGGTTGTGCAGTCAAATCCTGCCTGTGAGACTGTGGAACAGACTGCACAATTCCATGGAAATTCGCACATTCACCCAGCAGTGACCGGTGTGACAGTTCAGGGATTTTTTTTTTTCTTTTTTTAATGTAAACTGAAAGAATGATGGAGCTTCTCAATAAAGCATCTGCATACTTATAGCCTATGCTATTTTATTTTATTTATTTATTTTTAAGTGGACGGAGGGAGGAGGAAGGCAACAACTCAGCCACAACTTGACAGTTGTTTCTTTACCCAGAACTGCAGGTAGACGTCTCCCCCTCGTGGTGTGAAAACAAAGTAGCCTTACAAAAATTCTGAATGCTATTTATGCAAAGGCAACGTTAAAATCACTTTTATCAATTATTTTTCTAGGCAAACTGTGCTTGTCAGCAGCACATTTACACAAAAAGTCAGGGAGGAAAAAGATTTTATAGAATATTGACTAGATATAAACAAATGATGATGCATCATATAAGCATGCTCCACTCAGTTACCCTGTCTGTATACAGTGATCCATATCTTGCACAGCATGAATAGTTGTCTATAGCCTTGTAACCTCTTGGAGGATAGAGTATCAGGCAATGGAACAATGAAAGTGTGGTTCAAGGCTTTGGCTACAAACAACTCAAGGGAAAGGCCAGCACCTAACCCCTGCTCTAACAGGCAGACATGGTCTTCATCCAGCAGGACACTTATTTTCAGTACATGAGCTGACACACTGATTAGTGTAAATTTGCTTTTCACGGGCTGCATAACTTACAGTGTTCTCAGTGAGAGCAGCACCACCTTTTTTTTTTTTTTATTACTGCAAACTTAAAACTGGCCCAATCTTTCTTCTCTTTTTGCTTCTACAACTCTCTGTCCTAAGATAAATTATCATGTGTGTTTGAATACTTCTTGATATTTCCTGTTACTGCAAGAGGATTATCTTTTTTTCTACTCCTGTGTAGCCACCAAATTTAATTAACACCAGAAATACTGACTTAGAGCTAAAGAAATATTACCATTAAATTAGAAATTATTGTGGTGAAGATGCCAGCCCCCCATCTACAGAGCAAGTCAGACACTGAATCTCAGTCGGTGCACCATGTTTTTAGGTACAACTCTTCAAAGTCAAAAGCATTATTTACTCACATAACTTCAGATATTCATCATACTACTTCAGACTGAGAAGCTGGCTGTTTGGCATCTTCTCTTCAACATAGTTTCTCTGACATTACATACAGTTTCTGCTTTAAAACTCTCCACAAATTGACTAAAAACCTGTTCCTAGAAGTTTAGGGAGAAGACAAATAAAGGTACTATAAAACCATGATATCACTGTTACAAAATACCTGCTTTTAAAATTTTTTGCTTTTTGAGGAGAAATTCAGACTTTGTCACTCTCTAGATTGCCTTCCTCAAATTATCAAAAATCTAATACTTTTAAGCTCAACTAATTTGTAATATGGCATTAAAGCAAAATGCAAATTAATGTTTCCTCACATTTTATGCAATCTGATGTCCTTTAATAGAGATCTTTAACCACATAGCTCTTTAACTTTCATTGGTGGGAGATCATTTTTCCCTTCTAGGTACACTGCCTGTATTAGCCTAAGCTTTACACTTCTTTTCTTTTATACCTTCATAATGGCTGAGAAAACTCTCCAAATGACTGATAGACCCACAAAGCCTGTCTTTGGGCTTGGCATTTCCTTCCTAACTCTTTGAAGCCACCTTCTCCTCTCCTTCACAGGTTCTTGCTGTGTCTGACCTTGACACCCCTTCTCTAGCTCTCTGCTCTCCACTGGGTCTCCTCTTTACCTGGGAAAATCACGGGACGAATCGGTAGAAAGCTCAGACAAATCCCCATTTCCCAGCCTTCAGCTTGCTATGAGAGCATTCCTCACAAAAACTGATCCCCATCCATGCCATTTTTTCTACCAATTTTGCAGTGCTCGACTGAAGAGATGTTGACTTTACAAAGGTTAAAGGTGGCTGCCTCAACCAACAAATGGGATTTAGCAAGAGGGGATGATTGTTGTTCTTTCAGGAATGAAGTGTCAGGAAGATGCAGAAGTCCCCCAGCCCCTGCTGAGGTGCTGAGTGACAGCACCAGCTGCTGAGGGTGCTGGAGCTCTGCAGGACCTGAGGGTTCCCACATCTCAGAAGGGCATACCATCTCCTTTTCCCACATCTGAAGTTGTAGGAATAACAGTGAAAGCTCCATCAGGAAATTGAGTCAGGCCCTGTAAATAGACTGTGGTCAGACCTGACAGGGATTCCTGAGCAGGAGCCTAAAGGTGATCCTGACTGAAGTGGATACGAGACTAAGGGACAATCCTCTTTTCCCTTCTATCCCTGCAAGCTTATGTGCAAGGACATAAATGTTTTAATAATTTATCAGATCTTTTTGTAGGCCGAAGGTAGGACTGAAAAGCAACAGACCTAGGCTGAAATCATACAAACCCCAAATAATCTGCATGAGCGAAGTGTTACACATATGACAACACACACACACGCACACACACACGCGCGCGCACACACACACACACACACACACACACACAGAGAATATAAATTAAATATTCCGTATTAGCAAAAAGCTCCAGACTGCGTTCTAGGTTCTGTCAGTGCCTGGAACATTTGCAGCATTCATAAATTCATTATAACCTGACTTTTCAGAAAAAGAGCAGTCTGGAGCTTTTCCTCCTGCCAGTGAGTATGAGATACTTTTTAATGTTTATTATCTAACAAAACAGAGCAACAGATTTAAATATTTAGGAGAGTACTTCCTAGAGAATGAACTAGGTATCAGATATTGAGTATTTTGCAAGAAAGTCAAGATTCATGTGATAGAACAGAATTTTATGTACTTGTTCAGACCAATCTGAACTAAAATTGCTTGATTTCCTGGAAAAGGCCAAGTTCTAAGAACCAACAGATAAAACAGGATAAGCGCAATCCCCACTCCAACCAGATTCCATGAAAGGTTGCAATTCTCAACTATACAAGGGCCAAATTAAAGTATCACTTGAGCTCCTGTGAGAAATGAAGACTCCATGTCTGTTAAATCTCTGTGTTTTGGGAAGAACACAAAACCCAGCACCAGTGGTGAGAGAAGGGAAAGGGGCACACACAGTATGTAGCAAGGCAGGTTGCAAGCAGATTATGGAACCATAACATGCACACATAAATCGTCATTAAAATTATGGAGAACAACCTTGAGACCTGCTGCAGTAACCCCAGCATAGCAGGATTTGAGGTATTCCCAGCTGCCACACTTTTGTGAAAATGGCATTGAGAACAGATTCCCAACTATGATGGCCCTTAGGGCCTAAGAATTTTCTTTCTGTTAGGGAAAACTATAAAATTTTCACCAAAATATGAAAAACATTCTTTCATTAGTATAAAATCAGGAGATTTTCTTGCAGGAGGGGTGGCATATTGAAAATTCCCTGGGAAGCAGAATATAGAAAAATGTCACTGGCAGCAAACTCCAACTCTAAGCAAATACATGTGTTACAAATCCAACAAAACATCACTCAAATCCTTGCATGTGTGTACAAGCCAGGTTTAATGCTTTTTTTAAATTTAGGATTGGGCCTTAAATTAGATATAATTAGTGAACTCCTTTCTTACTTTTATTTCCCATATTAGTACTTGATTTTTGGTGTCTGTTGAATCCTGGTTCAGGATTTTTTCTAAACTTAAGATTTGGGGAGTTTTGTTAACAGTACAATAAAACTAACTTCATAGTGTTACAAGGAAACATTAAAGACTTTTTTGTGTGCTGCTCCTCCCCTTTAAAAAAAAAATACAGACTTTGTTTCTTTAAAAATCCCCATCTGCAAATCTCATTAGATGTGCATATAAGGTTTCAGATGATTAATAGCTGCCTTCTTTGCTTTGGTTGGAGGGTCTGAGAGTATGTGTGTTAACCCCTCCCTCCCCTCACTCACATTTCACTTTACAAACTTGGCACTCTCTCTCCAGCACAGTATTTAAAAAGTGTTTCACTCATGCCCAGCACTTCACAAGGGAGCAAACCACTGGCTTGGGAAGCAACTCATGGCGATCCCTGCATAGATCTGGATCCTGCTCCCCAGCTGAGACAATGAAGACATTTAAAAGAGCTTCCAAAGCAACAAATCTGCAACCGCATAAACCCCACAAACAAACTGTTGTTTAGGGAGGAAACCCATTCAGTAAAATCTGGAAGATTGTCCCTCTGCTTCTCCTCTGGTTTTGAAGCCTGAGCTGTCACTAGCCACGAGCACTGAAGTGTGGACATAACTGGAAGCAAATGGATCCCACCAGCAACAGCTGCATGCGCAGTTCACAGCCTCTCCCTCCCCTCTGGGGGTGCATAAGGAGTACCCACACGGATGTCACCATGGCTCCAGGGCTGAACCACTGCCCAACAGCATCGTTCTCCTTCCACCAAAGATCAGATTTTGTTGCTTACTCTGATTTCTCAGCCTCCTGTTTGGTGACAGCTCCCCACAGCTTCCCACAAGAGGAGGGGGCATTTGTGGAGCAGCACCACTCTTTCCAATACTCTGAGTGGCACCTTGCAGCATCTGAGACCAGAAGACAACTCCGTTCAGCACAGGTCTTGGCATCTGGGGAGTCAGAGGGCAGTAGCCCAGACGTAGTAAGTGCGGCAGTGAGTGTAAATGGAGATGAGGATGTACCAGTAAATACTACAAATGACACTGAGAAGAAAAAAAGAAAAAAGGAAACCTCAGGTAGGTGATATGAAATCAGGGTTGTGGGAGAGGACAGACAATGGATTGCGAGCACCTGTGAGACTGCAAATTGAGAAAGAAAGCTGATGAGCAAAACATTTTTTGATACTTGGCTGGGCAAACTTAGTAACAACACTGAAACTAAATGGCTTATTCTACCCTTTGTATTGCATTCATGCAGATCTGGTTTACTGAACTAAGCATTTTACTCACCAGCACAATGCACATTTTCTGTAACTAAACAGGTATCATATGGCATATACACACTGAGCTGAAAGTCCTAGGATGTGGAGTTACAGACTCATATCTGCCATTTGACTGAGCATAAGAGAATGGCAAAGGGCACAGATCCCTCATCTTGAGTTGCTGGAAATGCCATACTAGGATTTTGACATCTCAGTTTATGGTAAGAAGTACAAGAGGCAAAGTCTTCCTTTTAAATAAATTCTATTGGGCCTCACTCAATATTAAATACTTCTAGTTCAAAACAGGAGGCACTAAAAGGGTCTCCATCAGTACAATGTCCAACAATGCAGAAAATGTAGGTAGTTTTCATGGCTAGCAAAACACATTCTTTCTACAGTGCAATTTTCAATAATTTCATAGTTATACAACCTCTGATTTGCTGCTGTCTCAGATCCAGACATGTGAAATATGCATAACCTTGTCTTCTCCTAAGGAAGCTGTTAAAAATTAAGATGCTTGTATGCATTCAAATGCTATAGTACTTATTTACAAGCTACAGTGTGCTTTTTCCCATGACACTGCTACAAAGTGGAGAATAGTTTCCCGTAGCCCCATTTTTACAGGTAGAAAATGCAAGGATAAAAGTATTTATTGATTGATTGCTAAGTTTTGCAGAAGTTTGTAGAATTTAAGTTCATTTGTATTGAAAAAGCATGTTTGGGCAAAAGCAAAGAAGTTAAAAAAATTAAAAGGTGAACAATGTTTTCATTAAAACACCTACTAGTCATAGGTAAACAGCAGGTTTCAGTATACTCAGATTAGAGGGATATCTTTACTCTTAAAGAGATTGATTTCAAAAAACATCTCCTGTTTTAAGTAGAAGGCAGAAATTCCTTCTGCTCTCTCTTACCAATGCTCTTCACATTTTCTTTTCATACTTGATGCTGTCCCATACACTTTTCCTTCCAGGGAGCTGTAACCATTGACATCCCTGAAAGGTCTGGTGTTCCTAACTTCTGGTGACCATTGCAATCCTGGGGAAAGGCAGCTGCTAAGTTCAACCCCACAATGAAGCTATTTGGGATCCTGGTGGCATGCACTCTCCATGGGAGAGACACAGATCTGCCTCTGATTCCTGAGCAGCACTTTTTCCTCTCCCTCTCCCTCTCCCCTCCTCTCCTCTCATCTCTCCTCTCCCTCTCCCTCTCCCTCTCCCTCTCCCTCTCCCTCTCCCTCTCCTCAACCTGTCCTCTCCCTCTCCTGTCCTTCTCCTCTCCTCTGCTCTCCTCTCCTTCTCCTCTCCCTCTCCTTCTCCTTCTACCTCTCCTCTTATTTTTTTTTTATTTTTAAACTGTCAGTACAGTAGGAAAAAAACCTGCCCAAGGTGATTTGTTCTTTCACACATTTGCCATTTCCCACAACGTGTTGTCAAAACCGAAGCGGTATTTCCAGACTATAAGCTACAACTGAGGGTGACACCATGCACTCCTGACACACTGTAAACACCAAGTCCTGGCTTGGCTGCCTCCTGCACGACAGGTCACGGGAGGGTGAGAATATAGATATAAGGAACGAAAGTAAAAATGTGGGGAAGGAAATTATTTCGATGCAATGACATGAGAGGAATGAGAGCTTCCTTCCCACAAGTACAGTTCAGTGACGGTGCAGACCCAGGCAGTTCTGACAACACTCCCCTTCCTGACTGATTTGCCCCACCTCTGTCCCCTCCAACACAAGGCTGACAACACCAATAAGTCACGCTGAGCTCGAGGGGACATAACACAAACATCTTAAAACTTCCACTGAGCACTTGAATGAGGTGCTTAGATCAGACCTTTGCAATGCACGTGTTCACACATCAGCATAACTGCAAATTACACAACAAAGTGTGCTTTGCCTCTTAGAAAGCCAGAACTCAAGCAACAAGGCAGAATCCAGCAGCAAATCACGGAAGGAAAGGACAGCTTTCACAAAGGAGCAGCTACAGGAGCTGGAAGCTGAATTTACCCACCATAACTACTTGACAAGGCTCAGGAGATACGAGATAGCTGTGAACCTGGATCTCACCGAAAGACAAGTACTTTCCAAACCCTTGTCTCCCCAGCTCCTTTTTCTTCCCCCACAAAAAAACTTCTCCCTAATCCTCAAAACCTGATATGTTATTTGAGGGTGTGCTTTTGCAGGGACATGGAGGCATCTTAAAACAAATCCTCCATGTTCTTTTCAAACACACTTGTTACAAAAATCTGTAAGGAGTTAATACATTTAATTATGTTTCTCTAAAGATAGAATTGGTAATAACTGGTCTCTACTGAGCTGTTGTTTACCACCATTCATTGGTACATATTGATACATTAAGGCTTACATATGGAATATGGATATCACCTTAGACTGTAATAAACAGGAAATTATTAGAATTATATGTTTGATACATGCTTTCTTCCTGAGTGGTATTTTGAGGTGATAATGAAAGACAAAAATGTAGAATTTTGTGGAGAGAGGTATTTCTGTTCTCTCATTGTCATCTCAGTCCATGTTTCCTTATCAAAGCCTAGTGAACAATAAATTGCTCAATTATGTGAAGCAAATTAAAATTCCTGAAGCATTAGATTGGATGACCTAGGTGTTAAAAACACATGAGAGGCAATGTGCCCATTGTGGTGACATGCTTATTTGACGTGAAGACAGGTTCTAAGCAAAGAAACTGTACTACCTTGGCGGGTTTCAGAGGAAGATTGGTCTGGAGCAGTTTAGAAGAATTGTTCCAGTCTGTGTTAGAGATGGGTGACTTAAAATTGTGAAGTTCTGTTCACCTTTTCTTCCAGAATTCCACAAAATATCTGTCTATTGATACATACATATATATGCATAGCTCTGCTTATACCTCTCAGATTGAGGCAACAGGTAATTATTTCCTTTTTATCACCCAGGTCAAAGTATGGTTTCAAAACAGAAGAATGAAGTGGAAACGTGTTAAAGGTGGGCAACCAGTGTTCCCACACGAACAGGACACAGAAGATGTGGACTCTGCTGCCTCCCCCAGCTCTGACTAGTCTTAGCAACAATGGGAGAGGAGTGTGGAGAAAGTAATTTATCAGAATGTGTATGAAACACTTCTTCGGGTCAGCTACACAATGACATCATCCTGCTCACAAATCCTGTAGCCCATAGCCCTTAGAAGATGTATGATGCTTTATGTTACAGAGACAATTAAAGAACACAGGAGGGAAAAGTCAAAGGAGGGCATGATTTTGATTTCTGTCTCTGGAACTGTCTTGCTTCCACAGATGCGTCTATAGAAAAAAACAATAACACTGAATATAAAACAAGAGTAATGTTGTCTAACTCTCAAATGTTCTGGAGATACAGGTTGTCAGTCAGCTGATAATCCAGCTGTATTCTCATCCAGTCTTTCCCTGGTCACATCTATTCAGTCTGCATTTGGACTTGGCAATGCACATTTCCCTTGTGCCTTACTTTAAGAGAAATAAATGCTTTGATAGTCACTGATTTTTCTTTCAAAATTAATTGATGAGAAGCAGCTATGGTTTACTGCAATTCTGAGAACAGAAAATTTCTATGGCTCTGCTTCTTAAACCTTGGTGTCTTCTGATTAGACCTGACTAAACTCAGTAGTTTAGCTCTTGGCAAACACTAACGAAAGCTAGGTTTTGTGAAGAACTGGTGTTAACTCAGACATTGTACTCTCATCTCCCAGAACACAAATCACCATGTGGCAGGAGTTCTCTGTTACTCAGTTTCTTGTAAGCTCTTAAGCCAATTAGCACTGTACATCACCTCCTCCCCACTGTGGTTAGAAAGTCTGCAACCTGCAGAAGTACCTTATTTTGGGATGAAAACTTTTGGGTTCTTGGCTACCAGCATAAACCAAAATCAGCTCCTCACCCAGAAAAGAGGCTAATAAATCTTCCTTTTCAGGGAAGCCATCAGTGGTAGCATATTGAATCCTAATTCACTTAAAAGGTAGTTCATGGGATCTCAGCCTGTAGCCATAATTAGAGGTCCTATACAGTTCTTGCTCTGGATTTTGAGAAATAAGCTATGAGTCACCTGGAGATCTTTCTGTGCTTAGTCAGTTTCTTCATGAAACCATCTGCTTACTCTAAGATTTCAGTGTTTTGAGAAGGAACATTTCCCTCCTGACATCAAAGCATTTGACCTCTGAACCTCTGGTGCCAAGAATCTTTCAGGCAAAGCCTATCATCTGGAAGCAAAATCTCTGACCTGCAATTATTTTGTCTCAGAAATACACATCAGTCTGTATTCTCCTCATAGAAGGGAGGGAAGCTACTGGGGATGTTTGGCAATGCTCCCCATGCCTGATTCCCAATAAATAATCTGAGCACATCACCCCATCCCATCAGAGAGGTCTGGCAGGCTTTCCCCAGGAAGCATGTGCAGGCAAAGCAGCATATATGGCCAATGCAAACAGCCTCCAGGGAATGGGGATATCTGTATAAACACAAAAATATGTGCTGTAGTCCTGTGTTGTCTCTTCTGAAAAGAGAAGCACTTTCCTTAGAGTCACAGATTTCATGGACTTTTTTTTAACCAGCCAGATGCCAATGTAGCAGAGGCCCTGATTGGCTTTATGGTTTCTGTATTCCATGACTCCTCTGTTGCTAAGTCCTCCGTTTCTCCACAGCATTCTACAATTTTAAGATAGTGATTTTTCCAGTCAATGGAGCTACTTAGACAACTTAAAGATAACCCAAGGCCAGTCCAGCCTGGGCCTGAACACTTCCAGGGATGGAGCATCCACAGTTTCTCTCAGCAATTTGTGCCAGGGCCTCACCACCCTCACAGTAAAAAAATTCATAGACATGCTGTGACTAAGGAACCAAACCCTCCAGTTCACACCATCTGGAAAACAAGAGAGCCCTTTTAGCAAACACTTCACAGCCAGAGATTTTGATTGGGACATATTCTACATGAGCATATCTTATAAATCCTACTTCCTGTAGACTTTCCTACGCATGGAAACAAGCTCACACAATAAATCAGGGCGTTATACAGAACAGGTACACAATTCGGCAATTAGCCCATTTGTTTCCCCCACCTCCAGCACTGCTCATATTAAGTTTCATCCACTACTGTCTCATATTTTGTGTCATTCCTTCCCCTTGAGGAGAGTGTGCAGCCTGTTCAAGAAATACATCTGCGTTAGTTACTGGGCTTTGAGTACCGGATCCATGCAGCTCCTCCAGGCAGATAGACAGGAAATCCACTTTCCTCCAGTGATTACAGCAGAAGGGCTTTTGTCTGACTGGAACTTGCCCAGTGTGGCTGTAAAATAATCTCAGCCTCAGGCTATCATCTTTCAGGCCGTATTTGTGAGTTATGACTGAGCAGTTCCCACTGCAGCCCCTCATCCAGTCAGGTCCGTCCCCACCCTCCCCACACACAAGGCCACATTGTTTTAGTTTCTGCATGAAGAAGGATTTTCATACAGTACCAGACTTTCACACCACTATTCCCTTCCTCTGTACTGCAATTGTTATTTTATTTTTCAAAATAACTCTAAGGCAGGGATAAGCAGCCGGTTGTCTGGAAGCTCCTTTGGGAACAGATTGCAAAAAATAATGGGAGTGAGTAACAGAGAGGATGGTGACTTCATGCTATGGAGAATTGAGTCATGTTTCTCTCTTTCCTTTTTAAAGAAGTAAACATTTTTTCAAACCTCCCTCAATCACACTGTATACCCCTGGCTTTGGAGCAGGAAACAGACGTGAATTGACACACTTTATTACAGCCTTTAATTTCTAATTCAGTGAAAGTTTATGATGCCCCACACTCACACCCCATGCTAACTTGTCACCCAGAATGCCACATGTGGAGTATTTCCTACACTTGGGAATATATCGCCAGGTGGGTGTTAGCTCAGTAATGCTACCACGAAGTTGATGATTGGAAAGACACACGAAAAATGATTGTTTCTTCCTTTCAATACTCACCACAAGCATCCTTACAGTTTTATGTTTTCATCTACTTTTACTTCTGTATTTTGACCCTCTTCTGTATTATCTACATTTCAACCCTTTCCATTCTACATTTCTCTCATGAGAGATGATCAAGAAAACTGATGTAACTGCTGAGGATCTGTCCACAGTTTCCAATACAGAAAAAGAAAACTCTATCAGATCTAAGTTAATTGCTCCATCCACTTTTCTCAGCTGAGGAGGACAGACCTCTGGTCTCAGTATCGGGGTATCTAACAAATCTGGCCAGGAAGTTATTTTCCAGGGAAGAGAAGTATCATTCTCCGTAATAGTTACCCACAATTTTTTCTGTCTGAAGTTATTTGAAAAGGAGATTCTGAGGAAAAGTGTAGTTCAAGAACCTGATCTTCATTCAAGTGTACATACATCCCATACTCTATTCAATGATTATACCTAGAAAATGGCACAAAGTATAAAGTAAGTTCTCTTATTCAAAAAGACTAGCAGCATGGACTTACGTCAGGCTACTTGCTATCTCAAGCAGACTAAATTTAGCTGGATTGAGTTATAGAAAAGTTACATTAAACTCCTTTAAAATATTTTTAAAAAAATTGTAAACTATTAAAAAGAAAATTAAATAATGAGGTGAGAAGTTTTCTGTCTCAGGGAAGCATTTCAGGCACATCTCTCACTTGTTTATTTGCAGAAGAAAACACAGACACAACTGGAGTATGTTTTATATTACAAGATATACAGGTTCTCATCTGCACTGAAGACACGTTTATACCATTGGATTCCATTATGAATCTGCTTTATATCTCGTGAATGCTCAGAGTCCTTTGCACACTTTAGGCAAGAAGCCTTTAATGCACACATTGAGAAGACATTTCCAGCTACTCAAACATTAAATAAATAAGCATGAAAAAAAGTAATTCAACCGCAATAGTTAAATTCTTCCTGTGCCTTTGTAAAATTTCTGAAAGAATAAGCCTGCCAATCCTAGCACAGGATTTATAAAGCCAAGAAAGCCATAAGGGAAAGCAACTCAATGAAAAATCATCCATTCACCCTTTGCATTTTGTAGCACCACGAGATACTAGTTAAGATCAGAGCCTCATAATGTTCAGCTCAGAGCAGGCCTTGTCTCAAAGGCATTTTGCCATTTAAAATAGGCAAGTATCAAGAGGAAGACCAAAATGGTCCCATGTACCCTCCTTGTCTAACTGTAAAGTGGGGACTTGCCCAGTGCTGGAAAAGCAGTAGTGAGGAAACTGAAACGCCTGGAGCCCTAGCCTCATTCAATACTGATTTTCTTCAAAATATCAGAATCTGGTCCGTGGCATCTCATTATTGCTTATGCATAATAGTTTCTTTTCTTTGTGTATTATGAGAATTTCTGAGCCAGTAAGAAGCTGAAAGATCAGCTGGAGAGGAAGTTGTGCCGGACCTGCTAGAGCTTTCAGTGCACTTCATAGTATCTTTGGTAATATGGTTTTGGTCAGATGTGAAGTGGTCCAGCACTTGTACTGGGTGTTTGTTGGAGGTCACTTCCAAATTAAATAGTCTGTTCTAGCTGCAGTTGCTTTGCCATGTTTTACAAACATGTAATATATGTAGAAAAATATAACACACTGTTTGGAAAACAATGCAAGGGTAATAATGTTGCGTTTGTAATCTGTCTATAACTTCAAATACGAAATTGGTCTTGAATTTTCACTTTCCTTCACAGTTGCTAGGGCCAACTTGACTAGCATTATTTTTAGGAGAAAAACTCTCTCTCTTTTTACAGTCTTCTTTCTGCTGTAACTTCATTGTGTCTCTGTCAGAATCAAGATGAGGTGATGCCAAGAAAAAGGATGAGCTCATTGCATTTAATGGTATGAGGTTTCACAAATAAAAACTACATTATCCAACTGAGAAGTACTCAATTGCATGCAACATGGTTAAAGGGAGGCAGTTTTTATTGGAAACAGAAAGAATCAATTAATTTCTCATTCTGGTAGTACATCGAGAACTGATCTGATTGGCCTTCCTTAGGGATGGAATTCCTGATTATTCACCATTAGTGTATTGTTCTTGCACTTTTATGATAACGTTTAATGAACAAGATACACATTATTGGTGAAACAACATAGCAAAAGCAGCAAATTATAGGGAAGACTAATTTGGATTTCCCTAATCAAATGCAACGTATAAATCTCAGCCTCTGGAATGATGGATTCAGCACTCTTTCCACACCTTGTTGATTTCTGGCATGTCATTGAGCTCAAAAAGTTCTTATTCAATAGAACACTGAATCTTTCTTAATGGTATTGTACTAGTTCAGAAGAATCTCTTAAACCTGAGAGATCTAACAGCCATGTATTTTCCAAAACAGCCAGAGGCACAGTCTCTTTTACAGGCCTCATGCAGTCTTTGCAATGTGTCACATAAAAATGTCTTCAACAGGGAAAGACAGTTCAGGTGCCTATAATGTGCATCTGAGCTCATAATGTGTTTGACTGGGTGCTGGATTTTTGCACAGAGGCTTGAACAGGTACAACTAAATCATTTTATGCAAGGCAGGCAGCCACAGGTGTCAGACTGCTTCACTCTCTATGTAAGCAGAATTTAAATAAACCTTCCAGATACTGTATTCCTGTATCCTTATGAAAATCCTTTACTTATTGTGCCACAAATACCATGATTCCTATTCAGAAAGCAATAGAAAGATACAATCCATTCTGTCTCCTTCACCCTTCCTGCACCATAACTGGATCAGAGTTCCCTGTGACATTCCCAGTGGTGTCTGCTCCAATGTCTCACTGACACAGAATGACCTAATTTGTTATGGCTGGTAAGAACTGAGTGAAATTAAATCCAGGGTCTGTAGTTAATTGGGGTCAGGTTGAGATGATTTATGATCTGAAGAATGTACTCACTCTTTACACTATCATACAAGCAATAGTATCAATTGGATGCAGCAACCTTTGGAATCAAATTAAAAGTGGAATTTTCCAGAAAACAAGAAGTAGCAGAGGAAGAAGGCAGAGCAGTAGACAGATAAGGCTTTATCTGATCACAAAGCCAGGTACCTTCTCTTCCCACAGTCAATCAGTTAATCTTCAAGTCCTGATTTATTGTGATTCAGAGGAGAGGTGAAATGGGTCTATGCCAAGAAAATCTCATCTGTCTGGAATCTGAAAGGATGAAAAAAAATTGAAAATTTCAGAGGGTATTGGGATTTGTCCCAGTTCCAGTGTCTCTGTGTTCACTCAGCCAGCTCATGTTAGCAAGTTAGGCTCACTGAAAAATAGTAGCAAATATTTTTCCATCAGTCAAGAATCCTGAGTTTTGTCCCAAGTCAGCAGGCTGTGCAGTGTAGCCCATGACCCTGAACAACAGGAGCCTTCAGCAGGTTCCCTCATGCCTTTTGCAGGATATCTTAAATCAACATCTTTCTTTTCTCTGTGGGCTTTAGGAAAGGATTACAGAAGAGTTACTCTATATTCAAGTCCAAGGTACTTTATCACACTTCAGCAGCTAAATAGAACATGAAAATAAAATCATTCAATATTGACTTTCTTTGGAAAAAAAACACTTGGTTTTTTTGTTGGTGGTGGTTGGTTGGTTGGGGGTTTTTTTGTTTTTTGGGTTTTTTGAATTCCCTATTTAGGACTCTGCTTCTCCATTCTAGCTAACGTCATTCCCTGTTTTTGATTACACAAGATGCAGTCATTCATGTGCCAGTGAAACCAGTAGCTAACCACAAACTCTGGGCATACTCTTTTGCCCTCCAGTACCAAGAGACACTTCAACAAGTTTACAACTAATCCTGAAAATGCCTTATTTCAGGAAACACATTAGGATTGTTGCTAGAGCAACTACAAAGGGCTATCCTCTTGTTGTGTCACAGAAAAAAAAATGGTATGTGTGAGACCAACAGTGATCATGTTCTGTAAAAAGCCAGGGATGCTGTTCAAATTACTCCATCTGCTGATCAAGATTCTTCCAGGTATTAGAGTCAGTTTGAACCTTAATGCATTCCGTGAAGGTCTCGAAATATATGATATATTGAGTCTGCAATCACTGGGAATAAGTCTTGTGTGTACTGCTTTCCTAAAAGACCAGAAAGGAAGCAGTCATGTCCTGATGGTGTGTTATTACTGAGACCTCAGGACTGTACACATCCTGAAGACTTGAGTTTGTTCCTTTTTCATTGTTTTGGTTTAGTTTTTCAGTCTCCGTTTATCATGGCTCAACCCCAGCCAGCAGCTCAGCCCCACGCAGCTGCTTGCTTACTCCCCCCTCCCATGTGATGGGCAAGAGAATCAGAGAGGTAGAAGTGAGAGATCTCATGGGTTGAGGTAAAAACAGTTTAATAGGGAAAGCAAAAGCCACATGTGCAAACAAAGCAAAACAAGTTATAAAATAGGAAGATTTCATTAGAACACAAGTCCTTTCATGTGAAAATTTTGTCCAAATATCAATTTCTTTTTCTTAAAGCAGAAAAATCATCTCTATTCTGCTAATCTCTATCAAAATAAGCAGAGGAAGGGAAGAAGAGAAAGAAAAATTATTGCAGTCCCAGGAGTGGTGGTTGTTAAAAACTCTCCATGGGTTCCTGTGCTTCTTGTTGAACTCAATCTTGCTGACACACACGTTCACCTGCCAGCTAAGTGACAGCGCATCAACTCTTTAACCTTCCTGTTCCCTAAGAGAGTTTTTGTATACTATTCCACAGGGGTATGAGCCCAAGACATATAAAGCTTCTTAGGAAATAGAACGACCAGTATGGAGGGTTGTAAAGTGCTATACAAGGGGAGGAATGACTGACAATGCAAAAAACAGCCTACACGGAATCATCTCTGCTCTGTCTCAAAGACCTCATCTAAAGGCACAAGATGAAAGAGCAGAAGAACATGAGATTGAGTTGTCCCCCATCCTCAGTGAAATCCCAGAGAATTTCAGTTACTGCACAGGGAACACTAGGAATGTACCTTTATGCTCATAAATCTTCCTGACTTTCTCTCGTCTGTGAGATTGTCAGTGGCTGCAGAGTGTGACAATCACTACATTTGGCAGAGTTCTTCGCTACCTGTAGTTTAGCTCCCAACCAAGCAGACTGCAATAACACAGGATATTTATTCAGCTGTGCCCCTCCTGTGCATCCTGGGGAGAAAAGGTATGTTCTGGCCTCATTAATGACTTCATTCTTTGCTGGAGTAAACAAGAGGAGCCACAGGGGGTTGTCTTTGTGAGGTTCTGCTATTCAGAGGGTTTGCTGAAAGAAACACCTTCACTAAAAGACCACAACGTTTCATCACGGGAAGGAGGGGAAGATGAGCTGGAGTGACTACAGATGGTAAGGAAAATGCAAAAAAGGTCTGAATAATGATCCCAACAACTCCTTTCCATCCCCAACAACAGACCAAGCAGCATCCTAACTGGTACACTCTGTGCTATACCCAAGGAGGGACATGACAGACATTGAAAAGGATGTGGATCAGTGGAGTGAATGTTCAAAACAAACCAGTGCTCTGCTGTGTTACTAAATGTTGCACACACGGCTTTGCCAGGCTCTGTGCTCCATCACTTCAGCAGCTTTCAGAAGAGGCCATTGCAATCTGTTATAAAAGGAAGTGCTTTGAAAAGGAGAAAAGTGCTGCTGAGCAGACAGCAGCGCCCTCTAAGAAGTATCTGACCAACACATTCCCCTGAATTTACACTGAAGACTTTGATAAAGAGAAGGCATTGGTAAGTGTTTTAAAATATTGTCAGACTTGGTTGGGAAATTAATGTTTTTGGGTTTTTTTTCTTGTGAGCAAGTCCTAAAACACTCTAAAACTGACAATTATTATAAGGAAAAATAAAGGTTTCTTTCAAACATCTGTATTATTGTTTTTAATTTTGGGCTAGTATGAACGAGTAATTGAGTTCAGAGCTGAGGATTTTTGCACTGTTGCTGCCCCCTACACAGAAGATACATACAGCAGGAGGAATGTGATCTGGCTGGGCAGGCAGAGGTGCAGGAGTGCCTGCAGCTGCAGCAGGATGTGGCTTTTGATCTGGTGCTACAAGGCTGCCTCTCTGCATCTGCTGCTCAGGAGCCCCATCAACCCTGCACTCCAAAATGTGCAGAGCTGCCCACCTCTCCATCTCCAGAGAGGGCACACATCTTGGCCAATGGCATGTAAGGTATTGAAACATAAAAGGACAAGGGTCTTTTATCATTACTTATAGTGGGGTTAGTTGCTCCATATAAATCTATCTACAGTCAGAAAAAGAAGACACTATTTGCTTCTTCAGAACCAAGAGTGAACTATACTGTGAGGCACATTTATATGACTTAAAAGGGTTTTTAAATAGTGAATTTAATATTAATGTGTATATAATGCATCTTACATTTGTCTATCTTTAGGTTTTCTCTATGAAATATACCAGTTTGTCTGGCAAAGCAGCATGAACCCCACCCCTTCAGGGGCTCCCTTCAGAAAATGTCTAGTGCTCCAAATGGATGACACACTTCTCACTAAGCACTGAGTTCTCTCTGGCAAACCCTACTTGGCCAAACATTAGGACTAAACAGTTTTTAAAGAAAACAAAGTAAAACTGATAAAGTAGTGTCTTCTTTTCAGACTTTCAGAATCTGAAGTTTTAACAAGATGGTTACTACAGAAAGAAATATCTCAGGTCCTGCAGGTCTATGACCTTCCAGTCCCAAGGCAGGTTCTTCAGAAAATAAGGTTTCTCAAACTGTAATTCCATGAATTTTTCTTACCACTTTTAAAATAGCAGAGGTTACACGTTTTCCACAGTCTCCCAATGCTTATAAGCCTTCTCCCCCCATCCTTTTTCTGCTTACATGTAATAAAAAAAGTCAGAGATAACAAATGAAGATAAAAGCAAAAGGGACTAAGTGTCCGAGGGGGCAGATTTGCTGTATTATTTCCAATACTTTAGAACTTGAAAATGTGGAAACACATTTAACTCATGCTTCTATTTCTACATGGATGCTCTTAGCTTCTTTACTGTGATTCATGTGCAAGAATGAAGTCTATATTGTTGGATCAAGACCTAGCTCTGGATAACTAATTTTCCTAGATATTAGACCTATTTTGCATTGCTGAATTTCTCTTCATTTCTACATAATGAATGGGGACGACAGATGATCTAGCATTTTTAGAAACTATTTTACAAAGTAATTGAACCAAATTAATCCTAACTGGAATTTAATGCATAGCATATTCTAGATTACCTGATTTTCAGGAGGTCTTTTAAGATGCTTTTTCCAGTTTTGTTGTTATCTAATAATGTTCTCACAACTGCTGGATCCCTGTTTAGCTTCACAGGAAATTGTTCTAATATGTCAGAAGAGGCAAGGCAGAGATTCTCCTTTTTGTCTTCTAGTCTAAACAATCAATCACTACGGTTTAAAGCTAGACCACTGAAAGCTGATTTTCAGACCAAAAGAATAATCCCATGAAAAATGGCTAAATTTTTTCCCCCAAATTTAGTTGCATGGGATATTTTGAATTTGGGTGCCAAAACCCCCTTTCCTTCATAATGCACTCCTGGGTCCATCAAGTTCATCTTCTGTACTGTCCTAGGCTCAGGAGGACATGCCAAGGGTTCTAACTGACTTCTTCAGTACAAAAGAGCTGAGTGATAATTCTAGGTAGGGGGGGAAATTAGGTCAAAGTGTTACAGGATGAGCCTCTCACTGGAGCACTGATTCCCGTCGTCACCGCCCGCATTGCTGGATACTCTGCAATCCCGCCGAGATCTCAGTTGAGTCTGAGCTCTCCCACAGCACCCCCGTCTCTCCCACCGCGTTCCCTCCCCATTGCCGCAGTGCTCCCGGAGCTCCCGCCGAGTTCCGTCCCATCATCCCGGTGCTCTCGCCGTGTTCCTGCCTGGACCATCCTCCCTGCCCGGTTCGCCCCCTTCTGGGTCCCGCCGAGGCCACCCTTTCTGGCACGACGGCAGCTGGAGGGTTAAAAGTCTGCTCCGAGTTTTGTGGCTTCTTTCCAAAAGGTTTCAGTTAACACACCAAAGGTCTCCTTAAAGCTCCCTCACTTTAATAGATTTTTCCCATTGAGTTCTCACTTTATAGACTATCATTTCCTTTACTGCAGGGAAGCTATTTTCTGGGTCACTGATCCAACCGACTTAAAAGGGATTTCATTGATTAGATTTTATTGGTGGTTACTTCAACTATAATGGCGCAAGTTGCTCATACCTGCTAACAGCTGTGGGTCTTGCTTTGGTACCCTGCCTCTGTACATCTACAAGTCAGGGTTCCTCTCTCCTGCCTTGATTGAGTGCTTGCTAATTACTAGCACCTTCTTTACCCCCTTACTACCTTAGTTGCTTTTGTTCTTTTACATTTCAGCTGTATGGTCAAGTGGTACTGACAAAATCCCCTATTTGTTGCACGTGGCACCTTGTTCTCTTCATGTCTCTGTGTTTACCTCTGGTCATCCCTGTAGTCACCCAAATATCCCCACCTGAAGCACTATACACCAGCCAGCATCATGTGAAAAGTTGAAGCCAGGAAATCACCACTTTAAAGACAAAACTGAGCAGAGTGTTTTAAAGCAGAATTTTAGTTGGTTTTTTTGGGGGGAGGGTCAAGTGAAAAATGAGAAATAGAGCAAATAAAGGGAAAGAGAGCAGGGCTTGCAGGCCTGACTACATTGAAGGGTCCTCTCCTCATACTCTTAACACTTCATATTGCTGTATTTTTCTATATGAAAGACTGGGGGGGTCATGTGTGTCAAAGGCACAAACTGGTAATCAAGACAGGCATTTCTTCAAATGCCTTAAAAAAAAAGATACAGCTGCTTTTTTACTCCTGAACAATATAGACTCCATGCTCTAAGCTATCCAAGCTTTTCTCAGCATCATGTTCTTCATGCTGCTCAAGCTGTGTGACTCTTCCAGCCTTCCAGATGTTTCCCTAATCCATCACACTTTGCAGAGTGATGGCCTATGCACCTCTTTCACTCCCTTTGTTCTAACTGGTAACAGGCAAAATTTAGGGAGAGATTGCTATGATTCCTGCATTTAGACAAATGAAGGTGCCAAACTATTATAAGAAAGCAATTACTGCGATTATAATTATTATAACCTCCATGGCAACAGAATCTAATCCAATCCCTTCCCCTTTTTTGTGTACTCTGCAAGCACTAATAAATGGTGCATCTCCAGTGTCCATGAAGTATGCATGTCTGCAGGTGAGAAACTGAGGCACGTAAGTTAAGAGCTCGCCCAGATCCAGCCAGCGGTGGAGCTGCAAGCAGGATTCCTGCCTTTCACTGCTTGCCTCATTGCCCGTCTCGGTCCCAGGGCCACACTGGGGAGCTGCTTGTGTGCATGGAATAGTCCTGATCAGCTCTGGGGGTTGCTCTCAAGGACACCATACTGGTCCAGTTTTTTGGGTTTGTTTCTGAGCTTCATGATGGTGCAGGGCAGGACCCCAGTGAAAGTACAAGCCATGCTCAAGCAGTGACACAGCCTGTGCATAGTGTAAAATCTACAATCACCAGCAAGTGCAGTTATCTTCACAGGTTGTAAGAATTCTTCAGAGCAACAATGAAAGTGATTTGTAACTTGCTACTTCTAGATTAATTTCCTTTCCTCTAATACAGTTGTTTTCCTGGCCAGAAACCACATGCTTCTCTTTGTGCTAAACAAAGCACAATGCACTTATGAGAAAGGGTATAATTTTCCAGCTTCTTTCACAAAGCATCTGACTAACAGCCCAGGAGGGTTTGCAGATTCATGGGCACTCTTAGAAAGGAACAGGATGTCAGTGACAGGGCTGATGCCAGTGCCAATGGAGCAACTTCTCTGCTTCTCCCATTTCTAGAATCCAAGTCTGAAGCGCTTCTGATTCCTACATCACTGTCAAAAAGAGCACTAACTGTGATCTTGCAGCAACAAGCCTTGGAAGCTGAAGAACAGAGAAATTCCCTATCATTCTCATCATGTCCCTTCACAGGATATAGGGAAAAGGAATTGAGGGTGGCAGCCCACTGTTCATTCCCTTATCCCTAGAAGACATGGCCCTTTCTCTGCACTTCATTTCCATACATCCTGAGTAGATATTTCTCTATTTGCTCTTACAACTGCCCTGGTACATTATAGCAATATGACCATCAATTAACTGCACACTCTATCACAATAAAGAAGCCACCCAACATTATGTAACTCTTTTTAATTGTTTTCTTACATTATAGCATTTTGCTAAACTTGTTCAGCCATAACTCACATAATTTAATTTCTCAAAGTGCTAATAATTTAATTGCTTCCTTCCTGCAGACAGAGTGCCTGAACTGTCTTTTCTCATTCAGAACATTATAAAAAGAGGCTGTCATGAATACTTAAAAGGGGCATTTTATTCACAAGACTTTATACAAAATTGCTCTCCCCAGAGTCTGTGTTGTGTCTCAGACAGCCACAAGGTGCAAGAAACAGAAACAGACACTTCTTTGCATACCAGGACTATCTTCACTATAGAAAGTCTCCTAGAGCTAAAAAGCATGGCAAGTCTAGTAAGCAAAGTTCTATAGGTTAGTGGAAATCTCCTGCCCTATTGGCCTTATACAACAGCATGAAATTAAAATACAAATTTCAAATCGCAAGTAAATAAGTCATGCAGAAAGAGACTGAACAAAAGTGATCTTCGTGATTTACATATTTAGGTTTGAGAAAGAGAATTTCCTATCATGAAGACATTCTGGGCATTTCAAACTGATCAGTAACCCATGTCTGCAGTTTAGACTTCCCTATACTTCTGCCACCCTGTTTCTAGGAATATGGACTGATTATGCCAGATCTGGTTTTGGGCTTCACTGGGCACAGCCTTTCTTTGTTTTGCTTTTGGAATGCTTCCAAACCATGGAAAAGGACCTGGGGGTCCTGGGGGTGGCAGCACAGTGAGCAACCAAAGTGCTGCTGCAGCAAAGCAAGCCAACAAAACGCTGGGCTGCATCAATAAGGGCATCACCAACAGAGCTAAAGAAGTCATTGGCCCACTCAGTGCTTGACAGGCCACACCTGGAATAGAGTTTTGGTCCCTGCTATACACAATTAGATGTGGACAGTCTGGAAAGGGTCCAGAGTAGGGCCACAAAGAAGACCCAAGGCCTAGAAGATGCCATATGAAAAGAAGAGATGGACACCAACCTTGCTACAACCTCCTTTCAAGCACTTGTAGAGAGCAAGAAGGTCCCAGCTGAGCCTCCTTTTCTCCAGGATGAGCCCCACCAGCTCCCTCAGCTGCTCCTCAGCAGACTTGTGCTCTAGAGAGTCTCTAGTCCCTCTTCACAGTGACAGAGGAGTGAACAGACAACTGTACTGAGACCTAAAGCTCCTCAGATACCAGCAGCCCTGTTCCTGCCAGATGAATGGGAAAATAGAACATCATAAAGTAAACAAATCTACAATAGAAAATTCCAATCGGTTTGGAGTTCAGGACACAGCTAGGGATTGAAGTCAGATCTCAGTAACAAAGTTCCCATTATCCCTTAACTAGTAAATGTAGCATTAATAACTGAGAGTCAATCTACCATTTCTGCTGTGATATGTATAGGCAAATCTGCAAAGCATGAGTGTCAGTTGACATTTAGCCTTTGTAAGACATTTAAAGTACAAATTGTGTAACAACGATCTAACCAGGAGAGATATTTCCTTCCAGTTTTCTGATACAACTAGACTAAAATTAACAGCCTGAACAGACTGTTACAAATTAAATGGAGCAGAAGCAAATTTGGTAAAACTGAAAATTCAGAATAACGCCCATGCTTCAGTGATCTTCTCAAAGCAGAGTAAGTTTGAATTCCAATATTGCATTTAACTGCATCTACAATGTTTGGGGATGTGGGAGCAGTTGCTGGATGTAAACTTCCTGACACTTCTGCATGCATCATTCTGCTCCCACTGACATGTTGGTAACTGTGTGTCAGCCAGGTTTCCTGACACAATGAAGACCTATTAGCAGAGAGGTCAAAATATATATTGACTAGGTACTTTAACATCACAGGCATCCCTTTCATAGAGCAGTACAGCAAACTGGGGTTGTGAGCTACAGAGAAAACATCAAAAATGTACAGGTTCCATTTACCCTTAGGGATAACTTTCCCCTTTTCTTCTTTTTCTCTTGAGTACCTATTCCTCTTCCAGGAGATTTCATTCCATGAATGATTTTCTTATTATCACCAGATCCCACTGGGCACTGATATTTTTTTGGAGGATAAATAGTATCAAAAAATGTTAAATATCATCATGGAACTTTAAAGGAGAAATTTGGAAAAAAATCCAACCAACCAAACAAACCAGGATGCATGCACATTACCCAGGAGATAGCACCTAGCACGTGGAAAAGCAAACTCACTTCGGTGTGCAAATCCCAGGACTAGATTTTTTTTTTTTATTTTTCTTTAATGTTCCTGTCCCTTAACATTTGTATACGTAAAACTTACTTTGATAGCGAGGCTGAAGCTTCCCCGGAGTAGTACTGAACGTACCTGAAGACTGTTTGAAAATGACTGCAGTGTGCGTGAGAAGGGGCAGGCCCGGGCGTGTGCCACGGGAGGCTGAGCGGGCGGGCTGAGCAACTCCTACGCGCACAGCAAGCCCGGGGGGAGCGCCCGTGCAGTCTCTATGAATGAACTTCGGGAGGTCTTTGAGGTTTGCTTTTTATGAATGGGAGCTCCGCAGTGGTGAATGGCGGAGTTCTGCGATATGATTGGTCCTCAAGGGTAAAGCTACTCCCACTTCTCAGTGGGCGAGGGCCAGAGAGAGCTGGGATTGGCGGGCGTGTCCCAACACGGAGCTCCATTCACAAATTCGATGAAACAAAGGAGCGGCGAGTGGGGCCCGTGCGCGCGGAGCCAATGGGCGGCCGCCCGCGGGCTCTCGGAGGGCTGAGCGCGGGGCGGGGCCGGTCCGGGCTCCGCGTGCGCTGAAGGGACCGGACGGCACCCGGCTGGACCCGACCCGACCGGACCCGACAGGACCTGCCGGGCGGGGCCTCTGTCCCGTGGCGGCGGGTGCTCGGCCGGGGGGCTGGCGGGGTCGGGCTCGGCTCGTACCCCAAGTTTCGGCAGCTGCGACGCGGTCGCCACCCCTGACGGTCGGCGGGAGGGCCGGGGGGCGGCCGATCGCGGTCCTGCCGCGGCGGCGGAGCTCGGCCGGTGGGGGACGAGCGCCGGTAGCGCCCGGGCAGGATGAAGGGGTACCTGGACCAGCAGGTGCCGTTCACGTTCCCGCAGGTGAGTTGCGGCTTTGCCAGGCGGGGGTGCCGTGCTGGGCTCCGCTCCGGTCGCGGACTCCGCGCTGATCTGCTCCTCCTGTAGCAGCCCCCGAGCCAGGCGGCGTCCGGCGGCGGAGCTGTGCTGGGCGCTGCGAAGATTCCCGGGGAGCCGGGCGTGCCGCCGGCGCAGGACTCGGAAGGTGAGGGGGCTGAGGGTGGAGGAGTGATGGGGATGGTGGAGGCGTCTGGGCACTGACCGGGTCCTCCCCTTGCGCCTCCGTCCCCACCTCCTCGTTCCGCCGGCACCGCCGTGGCTGGAGCAGCCCGTTGTCCCTCCCCAGCGCTCCGCTGAGGATCCTTTCCCTTCTCTTGCAGAGCTCTTCCAGGACTTGAGCCAGCTACAGGAGACCTGGTTGACTGAGGGTAGGCTCCTTTCCCTTGCTCTGTTTGGTTTTGCTCGTCTTTGAGTTTGTCTTTTGAGGTTTGTCCTGCTCCTTTGCTGTGTTTCCCTGGCTCCAAACAAAAGTGGTTTTTTCAGACTTGCCAACCTCTGGCTTGTGCAAATGAAGACGCTGAATGACACCATTGTGCCGGGCATTTGCTTATGAATGGAACTTGGCTGCTGGCCCGCTTTCCTGGGTACAATTTTCGTTTCAGACTATTTGTAACTGGTTCGATTTTATGCTAATTTGCCACTTATCTTTGTTGGTTGCCGTTGGTATTTTCTTAAACAATAAAGTATTCTGTTAATTTGGGGAATAAAATGCTTCTTTTTTTTTTTTTTTTTTTTAATATAATACTTCGTGGGGAACCTCCTGGAATTTACACACCTTTCAGTTTGGTGTATAAATTGTTTTACCTTTGGACTTCAAGGAAAACTTCGAATTCCAGGGAGTTCCATTAATTCCAAGTGAAACCAGTTTAGAGTGGTGAATTAGCTCTAGTTCCAGTACTATAGATAATTCATTTTCCAGAAAATTCAAAACATATCCTCAAGTACAGACTCTTAATAAACACAGAAGTACTTATTGCGATGTAGATACTTAAAAAATATTTAACAATAATAGTATAAAAATATGTGTGGCATTTTGAGCATGGTTATATCCCCTAATTTTATCACCAGTGAAGGACAATCCTGTCAAACAGTTCTTTATTTTAGGCCTCCAAAAATTTGCCAACTAAGATTATCAAGGAAAAAAAACAGTATTGTTTTATGTTCATTTCAAACTCAAATGAGATGACATTGATTAGACAGTGTTTCAGGAGTGTGAGGATTGTAAGGATGCAATAGGAATTACCTGGAGGCTGTTCCAATATTGAAACATGCACACAAACTAAGTCAGAGCAGAAATCCAGGTATTAATTGCTGCTCATGTAATAGATCTGCTGAATGTACACACATACTCAAGACTATATTTTTTTAAATCTTAGAAGAACTTGAGCTGTCAATAATAAGTTTGCCTCAGAATACATTTCTGGTACACTCAATTTTAGATTTTTCTCATGTTTGATAATATTTTTAGCTCACTAATCCAAAGAGTTTGCATAGAATCTCCTACAATATGTTTGTCAGTAGCAGAGTGTTTTTAGGATGAATTTGTAGGTACCACAGGGTGAAGGAAAGGGCTCATAGCGCTGTAGTGAAAGACATAATCTGCTTTTATACAGGGTTAGTAAATGATAATGCAAATGCTATTGAATGGGTTTGGAATATAGGCAAAGATCTTTTTTTTATTTTGCATAGCTCATAGCATGTAGTCAGAGTCCGAGTGAAATCCTTGAGAAATTCAATACATGCTTTAATATTCTAGCTTATGATTTTAGACTACCTACAGGGGAACTAGTTTCTCCCCTGGTAATTCCCATTTCCAGACTTTTAACAAGTAACCCTCTGAAACAAACTCTCTTTTGTTTTTCTGTATTCACCTGTATGTCAAAGTATTTTCCTGAATGGTGAAACTATTTTTTTATTAAGGTCTTGTGCATGTCTCCATGTTAGCATTTGTTTATGAGATGAAGGCAACAGATCACTTAATAGTACCTTCTTAAACAATGCAGGAAAAAAGGTGGAAATATGAAATATGTTATCTATTCTCTTCTTCTACCACATTTAGTTTAAAAATTTAGCTATTTTTTTAATTTACAGTTCTTGGTGTTGTCTATAGTTAATTTTGAAATGAGAGAGAAACAAACCTAGGAAGGCAGCAAACTGGAAATAAGCAATCAGCCAAAAAAGTTACTGAGTTTAAACCACATATACACCTGTATATGTGTATATGTGTGTCACTACATATAGTTGTGTGATTTCAGTCATATAGATATCTCTTGATTGTCTTTTTAGAATATTTTAATAGCATCAATTAACACCTGATTTCTCATTTTCAGAGCAAAAGAATAATTCTGCATATACATGACTCTTAAAATGCTGAAAAATCCTAGGCCTTGTTACTAAAAATCTGAAGTTTTCCTCTGCACCATTTCTAACAGAATCTGGGGGACTGCACTGGTGGAAAGCTGGCCATTGGTAACTGTGTGGAACTAATTTCAAGCCAAATAATTTATAAAAGCACTTTAGCATTCAGATAACAAAAAAACCTCTTCCTTGGAGAAAAATGGCAAAACCAGGTCCCTGTGCTGATTGTGAGGTGAAGATTCAGGTCTTGGAGTGTCCCTGGGCAGAACACAAGCCCTGGGGCTCCACCTCTTGAAAGCGTGGTGGGAAATGGGGGAGCCTGTGTTGATGCCTGAGTGACTGAAACAAGATTGGAATTGGGCTTTAAATGTCTGATTAATTATCCCAGTTTTTTTAAGTATAACTACTGGTTTGAGGAGCACAAGAAAATCTCTAGCTGTATTGCAACTATATGAAGTAGTAGGTGAATACAAAAATTGAAATTTTCTTCTGGTAATTGTCCCATTAGCCTTCTAGTGCAGGTCTGTATCTGTATGCAAACATTACTGCCCAGTAGCAAGGCTGTATGTTCTCATTTCAGCCTTGCCCTTCATTTCATATCTGCTCTGTGGCCTATTGCTTTCAGCATGTCGTTCTCTTCATGAGATCCTCAGCGATACCACAGACCCTCAGGGCCATAGGCTGCAAAATCCAAATTCGGGTCATACAGTGTGACCCCAGGCATTTCCTCTATTTCTCTGTTAATTTTTAAAGATAATTCATAGCATGAATTTTCTAGATGGTTTTTTGCTCTGTTTCCCACCTTTTATTGTTTATATTTCAAGTTTGTTGTCATACACGTTATTTGAAGGAAATAGTTTCAGTGTGACAAGCTTGGTTAGTTCCATGGTAATTCACTGCCTGGTTAATGCAGTGTTATTCCCTAAGGTTTATTTTTGGTATGTCTTGTCTTGTTAACTTCAAGTGACTGAGATTAGTGGGCTTCCATTCCTTATGTCCCTTAACTTTCACTACACCACCTTTGCTGTAGAGCTGAAAGAGTGCAATCTATTGTCCACTCTGCAGTAACATAAATTGTAGGTTTGTCTGTTGTGTACTGGCAGCAGCATTCCTTCAGCAATAGTGACAGATTTTATCAAATAACAATCTGCTGCAAGCTCTCTCTTCCCTGGACTTGAAGGGATGTAAAAGTAATTGTTAGAAGTAATAAAATATTCTAACACAATATGTGGTATGGCTAAGGCTTTCCCCACAGTTTCGCCCAGGACACGAGTATTCATTAATCCCAACGGGAAACTATCCTCAGTCACTAAAGTCATCCTAGCAGAAAGCTCAGATCTTTCCTGCATAGACTTATTTCTGTTTTACTGTTAATTATACTGTACAAAGTGCCAAAACTAATTCTTTCCTCCCTCCCTCTCTCCCTCCCTCCCTTCCTCCTGCTTTCTCTCTCGACAGCTCAGGTTCCAGACAGTGATGAGCAGTTTGTGCCTGACTTTCATTCAGAAAACTGTAAGTAGCGTGGGGAAGATCACATGTCTCGGGGGAGAAGGCAAAATCCAAATGTTGGTGCCTTTCCTGTGTTGATACCCCCTCATGAGAACTGAAATGAAGCAGTTTTACCATTGCTCTTGTTTACGTCCTTTCCCTGGACTTGGCCCTGCAGCACAGCTGGACTTGGTCTCTGAGTCATATATCTAATTTCTTCCTCTTTTTGACCTAGAACTGAGGAGAAGGATGGTCCCATGTTTCACCCTGAGTGAATTCATGAGTCAGTTGTAATGCAGTAACCTGTTCCAGCTGTTAGGGTCTGGAAAGCCTTGGTTGCTCCTAGCACATCCAGCTTCTTGAAACTTCCATGGAGTTCAGTGTAGTGGAGAGAGCAATTTATTTTTTCTGCCCCTGAGACTCAGCTGACCCATCAGCATTTTTAGATGAGTTGTATACATCTGTTTACTCCATACACTGAAAAGGAGAGACAGGGAAATGGATGCCCTAGACATAGAAAGACTCTTTTCTCTTCTGGCCCTTCCCTGGGCCTGAAGTGTTTGCACAGATGCAGGAATGTCATGCTCAGAATACTGAGTCCATCCCAGGAGAGGGGAGACCACTGGGTCAGCACACTCAGCCCTCTCAATCTGGACAGTGTCCAGAGCTGTTTTGTGGACAGGTCCCTCTGTTCTGACCAATGGCAGCTGCAGGATGAATCACGGGAGCCAGTTGTGCCTGAGGAGCAGTAGGAGCAGAAACAATAGGATGTTCAGTGCCCAACCACCCTCTGGGAAAAGAACCTCTTTCTAATTTTCAGCCTAAACCTGTCCTGACACAACTTCAGGCCATTCCCTGGGTCCTGTCCCTGGTCCTCACAGATCATTCTCATGTAGTCCTCCAGCTCAGGGCACTGAGAACCCCTTGGTCTGTAATCCGTGTTGAAGACAGAGGCAAAGAAGATGTCAAACACCTCTGCCTTGTCTCTGTCCCTGTTTGTGAGGTGACCATCCTTGTCCTGGAATGGGCCAATGATATTTCTATACTGCCTATTCATGTATTTGATAGCAAAAGTAATGACTTGGAAGTCAGACTTCTGTTTTGTACTAAGCTTTAACACTAATGCAGGTCCTTTGGAGGACAGATATTAGCTATCTAAATTGTTCAAGTGTGTCTAAAAACACTACCTGTGTAAGGTGCCTGTGAGGAAGTTAGCCTGGGGACAGCCTGTAATAGTATGCAATACATATAATAGTATTTTCCCACATAAATCCTTCAGCTTTTGTAATCACTGTGTCTACAAAAAACTTACATTTGTTTTCCTACAAGACAAATTGTACTATCAAGACATCTCCAATGTGTCATTGTATTAGTGTATTATAATTTAATGCAATGCTACATGGTAATGCTACTCACAAGACACGCTTCCCGGGTATGGCAAAGACTATTTTGCATGACGCAAATCAAAACTTTGCTTTTATGTTTTGAAAAATAATGTGCAAGCTACCCCTTATGACATAACAGAAAATATTGTCCCAGCCCTGAATAGCTTAGGAAATACCCACTCTAAATCCTTTTCAAAGTGCTCTGGGTCATCACAGAGCATGTTAACACTACCTTAGATTTGCTCTTTTGAGGTGGATGTATCATACAAACTTCACTAAATCAAGGACAGCGCTCAGGAAACTCCAGTAAGGAGAGGTGCATGTTAATATTTTCTTTCTTTCAGAACCACCTGAACAAGGACAACTTGGTGGAATCACCACTGACCTTTCACTGGCTGATAATCATAACTCTCCATGAAGAAGAAAAGTTTCAAGTTGATCTTATCTTTCTCTCCCACACTAGCTTTTCACAGTCCTCCTGCCCAGATTAAAAAGGAGCCGCAGAGCCCCTCAGAGCCCACCCTGTCCTGCAGCCATGAGCAGCCATTCCAGCACCACAGTGAACAGTGCCTTTACACCAGGTAACATGGCTTGCACAGGGGAGAGACAGGAGCTGTCCTGAAACCAAGTGCTACTGCATTATGTAATAATGGAGTGTATGACAATAGCCTGGTTTGTGTGCCATGTTCAGACCGATGGGTGGGTCAGCTCAGACCGCCAGTTGCTGTACTGGGCAACTCAGACCTGTGCAGAGTAGGTCTGGCTTGCCTCTTTTTTTCTACTCCCTAGTGCTGTTCCTCAGCTGTCTTTGTGTTTGACACCTCTGACATGTCTCTCCCCCTTGCTTTCCAAAATCTGTCCCACACCTGATACCACTGCCCATAGTGGCAGGCACTTACCTGAGCTATAGTGTGGCTTCTTCAGCAGACACTGTCCCTGGTTTCCTGCTTGAAATGTCGTTGCTATTGTGCCTAGGGTCAATCAACAATTAGAGAGCAGGGAGTTAGGTGGCTGCACAGAGGGGCAGCATGTTTGCCTTTCATATGTTGTTCCCAGGTGCTGCCACAAATCCTCCTTGGAAAACTGTAATGCTCCAATATCTGTTTGACTGTTCCAGTGCCTATGATCAACCCAGACAAGTTGGAATCAAGTCCCCCAGCCCAGGAATCCTGATACAATCACCGCTCCAACAGTTCCCTAGACAGGACAGGAGCTTCCTGACCCCTGTGGGGCCACCTCACTCCACATCCAGCTGTGGACACCTCAATGAAAATGGGTGAGTTACTGCCAGGAAGAGGCAGCCACTGGCAAGAAGGATTGCCCTCCTTGGTGACTCAGGGAGGATGGGCTGCAGCATCCACATGGAAGTGCTCTGTTTATAGTGAGCACAGAATCCCCTCCTAAGGATCCACTGCTGCTGCCTAAGGTTTGAAGTCCACAGTCTTAACCCTGTCAGATTCTGTGAATGATGGGCTGTGTAGCTGCTACCCTTGGAAACATCCTTCCTTGAGGTCCCTTCCTTGTCCCAGCTATGAGTGAGCTCATACAGGCTGAGGAAGTTTCTGTCCCTCAACCAGCCTGTCATCAGGGCAGAAACCAGAGGGCCAAAAAAGCAGCCATTTCATGTTCTCTCTCTTCTTCTAGTTCTGTGTATCAGCCACCTGTGGAGATGTGCCATTCCTTCTTCTCCTCCCAAGGCATGGCCCAGGAAGACCCCATTGCCTTCCAGTGCCAGATGTCTAAGCCCTGCCTCCAATACCCTCATCAGGGCTTCAAACAGGAGCGCCATGACCCCCGATATGAGCAAGCAAGCCAGGCAGGGAGCAGCCACCAGTACCCAGCAGCTGTGGTAGTCAAGCAGGAGCAGGTGGACTACATGTATGACTCAGGTAAGTGAATCAGTTCTTCCTGACTGCATAAACCAGGCACCAGTGGCAGGCAACATCCATCACTGGTGGTCTTTGGACTTTGAAACTGTTCTTCAGGAGCATGTTTGGTGTGGGAAACTGGCCTGTGTAGTAGGAAATTTAAACAGTTCTGTCTGTTCACTGCATTCAAGATAAAGCTAGGATATCTGGGACATTCACCTTCCATGCCATATTCTGAGAAAGACTTTCTGGTAGAGAGTTGAAAGCTTTAGTAAGATAGGAGGTAGAAGCTGATGTTAAATCAATTCAAACTAGATTAAAGCATACTTTTTTTCCCTCAAGGGAATAAGTAGACAATGGGGAGACTCTTAAAATTCATGATTAGCCCCCTCACACCATTAGAAATGGAAGAAAAAGGTGTTTTGCATTTAAAAGGGAGTTTTTTATTTCAGGCTTGTGTGATGTGAGCTGGTAGGCTGCAGAAAAGGATTGAGGTCAACTTTGAAGAAATCACACCAAAAACGTTCTGTAAATGGCAGCAGAAAGAAAGGAATCAAATATGTTGAACTTTGTACAGAAAAACTGTCAGAAGGGCACCATAAGCAGTGGCAGACAAATGGGGCAGGGGTTGCACTGCACAGCCCTGTGCTGCAATTAACAAACTGCTTGGCCCTGTACCTTTTCTCTGACTGCAGACAGAATAATTTAATTCACAAATTAGAGGCAAAGATGCAGCTCCCCCAGCCCAGCTGGCAGGTATCAGCTCCCACTGCTGAGGTCTCTCACCAGCAGCTGGCACATAGCGGGAACTTGGGGCAACAGGTCATGAAGAGCTGGTGCCCCATTGTGGATCTTACCATGCAAGATCAGCCAGCTTTGTTCTGACAAAAAGATCCAAAAGCCTAAAACTAAAACAGTCGAAAGAGACTTGCATGGCAAACAGGAATCTGGCCAATACCAAAGATAGGCACAAGCACAGAGCGGGGTCTGGGTGGACTCAGCTCAGTACCAGTGTGCTGCCTGGTGCCCTTTGGAGTGTCAGCTTCCACCTGCTACTTCCCACAGAAACAGGGCACAGAGAACAGAGATTTCAGGGGATCACAAGAGAAAAAAAGTTTATAATTCCAAAAATACCTCTCTAGATATCAGATCCACTAGAAGATCCTCTTATTTTTCCACAAGGGATAAATCTTATTTTTCCAGCAGACCTGTCTAAAGACTCACTACCCTGAAGTTGCAATACCCTCTTCCAGAGGGAACATTACTTGTGGTTTCCTGGTATTTTAACGGACATTGAAATGTGTCCTTTAGTAGAAATAAATACATAAATAAAAACTCCTGTGAGAGTATGGAAACCACCACTATGGTGAGGCTGGTATTATACTTTCACTGGGTACTTCTGTGCAGACAGGGGAACAAAATGTGCAAACCCAGAAGAATGCTTTTTGTGAGAGTAGGTTGCTATTGTAATAACACCCACTCTGTCAGCTCTGAGTGCTCTTTCTTTAGCATCAGCAAAATATCTGCTGAAAGCAATGGCTGTAGACAAGGGCGTGAGGAAAACATAAGGTAAATCTTTCCAAAGCTCTCAGTTACAGCTTCTGTTTCAACTGTGGGAATAAAATCGGTTTGATTCAGAAAACTCAAGATACAGAAGACACAAATTGCAGTGTACAGGCAGCAATATACACTACACAGAGATCATGGAAAGACTTTCTGCCTGTTTTTAAACTCAGGCTATTTTTTCTTTTTCTTTTTTCTAAACTGTTAGTGAGAAGACCCATGTGCTGGTTTAAAGGTAAACCAGCAGGAGAAAGGAACCCAACTCAAACGAGATTACAAGGCAGAGTTACAATTTACTAAAAAGATTACAATAAATACAATGATACAAAGGAAAACTAGTTTTAACCCACAACGAACAGATGTATAACCCGGCACCCTAGGGCACGAACAGAATGATGTTCTTCAGCCCCTGTGCTGAGCCCCACGTGGGACCCCTGAATATAAAGAAAAAGGAAGGAAAAGCTGTTGGTGAGGACAATGGTCGCAGTCCTGTTGAAGTTCTTGGTCCTCTGGATCCCACGAGTGGTACCAGAAGTCCCCAAACCCCAAGATTATCTATGCTCAGGTTAAGGTGGGAATGCCCAGCACCTCCCCCAGGGCGAGGAGTTTCACAATGGGTGATTTAACTCTGTGAGTCATGAGATATTTTTGGGATCTTTGATGGGCATCAGCACACATAACCCCTCAGGCTGGGTGTGAAGGTGTTAATGCCTCCCCACTGATGTGAAGACAGGAACACCCTCCTATCTCACAGGGCCTGAGGTGTCAGGTGTGCCCTGGGCATGGTCCATTAGTAACAGTTCATCAGAATTGACACAGAGGTTGTAGAATATACAGTTTTGGTTACACCCACACAGTGCTAAGCTGATCCCAGCCGCTGTAACTAGGACAACCCATCATGATGTGAAAAAGCCAGGGAGATTTGAGACATCTGAAATTACATTTGTGAGGCACTGTCTGCAGAAACATTCAGGTGTTACTACTCTCTGTTTACATTATCATAATACCCCTGGAAAAATGTAATGCCTTCTTACCTGGGAAAATAGCAGCAGAGCAAGTAGTTTCCTTAAATTAAGACAAGGGAGAGGTGTTATTCAAACTTAGCCTATTGTCCAAGATTTTGTATGAAGAGTAGTGTAGAGGTGAGAGGCTGGCTATCCTGGCTACTCTGAAGGATGTTGTGTGATAGTGCCACAAAAACTTACTACTATAATGCATGATTGGAAGAATGACGCAGATGAAGTTGTAGTTATCTGACACAAAGCCTTTAGGAGGGTCCTAAGAGGACCTTGGTTAGACAGCTGTACTCACCTATCCACCTCTGGAGATCGAGATCGTTCTGTCACCTGTGTTTTTTTTAAATAAATGAGTCTTTTAATTGTTCTGTAGATGTTCCTGACTGTCCTTCCATGTACATAAATGTTGAGAGTTATCCAAACCATTCAAACACAGAAGACACTTTAGGTAAGAAAAGCAGTCACTGTCTTCTTTTCTCTGCATAGAATTGCCCTCTGGTACTGCCCTGGCTGGCTGTGACTGCTGCTGTTGCTTTCTCTTTTAGGCTGCAGCTATGACAAGCAGATGAGATCCTTTACTGATGATGTCTGTGTTGTTCCAGAAAAATTTGAAGGTTGGAGAAAGAATGGCTTGAAGTTTGGGTGTAAGATAGGGTTATCCAGCATCTTTGCTATCCACTTGACCATTGCATAGTTCATTACACTGTGTTCTTGCAGCAGTGGTTTGTACTCAGCTTTTTGGTATTCCATTTCGTGGGCTTTCTTAGCAGCAAACAGGCCTTCTAGCATAAGCAGCTTAATTGTGAGGTTCATCAGAGCTGCTTTTGGAAGAGTTTCTTGTTAATTGGCCACTGTTTTAGGTGAACTGAAATATTCCAGGTAAATATTTGTGAAATTGTGGAATGTGTTGTTTTCTCTTTTTTTCCCCTAATGTTTCCTAACTGTTATTCTTAGAAACATCATGTTTGTACTTCTCAACAGGAGATATCAAGCAGGAAGCTGGTGGGTACCGGGAAGGACTTCCATACCAAAGACGGGGATCCCTCCAGCTCTGGCAATTTCTTGTGGCTCTATTGGATGATCCAACCAATTCCCACTTCATTGCCTGGACTGGTAGAGGGATGGAGTTCAAGCTCATTGAGCCAGAAGAGGTGAAACCATTGAGTTTCTCTACAGGCTCAGGGGAAGCAGACACTGTTTCTGGGGCTGCAAATTCCCAAGTGGCTTTCCCTCTTGCCTGTGAAGTTTCTGCCTACCAGTGGTACTCTCTAGACCCTGCAGCAAGACAAGGTTTTCAGAAGAGGTCAAAACACTTGGGTGAAATACCAGGTTTAAGGAAGGCTGCTTGAATTTAGAATCTCAGCTATGCAGAGAATCAAACTACCCAGTGCCTTCACTTTCTTAGATACTTCAATTTCAAGCTTGCAGTCTGTCTTATCATGCTCCATACTTGAGGCTGACATAGAGGCTTGGAGTTTTGAACTCTACTCATGGCAGAAGTTCTCATAAGAATCTGGAAGAAATATGTCCTAGTCTATCTTTACATCAAAATGACATTAACTAAGGTGTAATTTCTAATGCTGCCATGTTGCAAAAACCGCAGTGATACCTGACAGTATCTGGAAGATGTGTCTATATTATCTGTTTATATCTTGTTTCAATTAGAGGTGCATTTAGCACTGTTCTTGCTATGTATCAATCTTTATCGGCACTTTCAGTGCAGATGAGTTGACTTGGTGGGTTGACATAGGCTTACAACAGATTTCTGAGTCTCATGGACAAAGCTGAAAATCATGTAGGAGTAGGAAGGCACATGGCTCTTCCAGTGTGTTCCCTCACCCTTGGGCTCCTGATAAACATGGGACCCTTGAAGATCAAGTGTAGCATAGGATGAAGCAGTCCTTTAGCATTCTCAAGCTTTCAGAGTACTGGAGAGTGAGAAGGAGAAGTGGTGACAGCAAACAAGCCCTGTAGTGGCAAGGAGAAATTCTTTGTGATACAGTGTACTTCAGCTTGAGTTCTACTCTTGTTGTTACAAAGCTGCTAAATTATGGATAAGTCCATTATTTAAATGTCTGTGTGTGCTATGGTACCATTCCTCAAAAGAGAACCAGCTGGATAATGTTTTTTTGCCCTTGGGTTGGGTTCACAGACATTCCCACACTTTGATGCTTTATTTTGCAGGTGGCCAGGCTGTGGGGGATCCAGAAGAACCGTCCAGCCATGAACTATGACAAGCTGAGCCGATCCCTTCGCTACTATTACGAGAAAGGCATCATGCAGAAGGTCAGTTTGGAAAGCAGGAGGAGACTATGACTTTAAGTGATTCTTCTCTTTTTTGAGACAGGTACAGAATGTCCTTGAGTGAGCCAGGCATCCTGAGCTTGCCCTCCCCCCAGCCTCTCTTTGCAGCTGTTAAATGGGGAAGCTGGGAAAGAGCTGAATGTAGGCAACATATCAGAAATAAAACAAAGGGGAATTATGACTTTTTTCTTTTTCCGTATATGTCTGCAGTTAGGGGACTTGGAATTTATGCAGCTGAAAGGAGATATAATCAGTCTAGACTTGCTCTTGTGAGAGAAATGCTGCCTAGGGTTTTGGCCTATGTGGTAAGGATGGTCTGTGTGCCAGATCCAGGGCACTGGAGAGACTACTGAGAGTGCAACTATCACAGCACAGACTGCTCAGGGACTGCTGATGCTGTTGTTATCTGGACAAAGAGTCAGCTGGCAGCATCCCATTTCTCAGGAGCTGTTCCAGAGATTGGAGCTGCAGGAAGACAGCACAAGGAGAAGTTCACAACTCTGACATGACTCAGAGCATGCAGATATTTTTGCAAGCCTTCCCAGGTGCTGAAAAGCATTGTGCAGTTCTGCCCCTGGGCCTGCAGCATTCACCTTGCCCTCATCTCTTTCCTGCAGGTGGCTGGAGAGCGCTACGTGTACAAATTTGTGTGTGAGCCCGAAGCCTTGTTCTCACTGGCCTTCCCCGACAATCAGCGACCAACGCTGAAGGCAGAGTTCGAGCGGCAGATCAGTGAGGAGGACACGGTGCCTCTTTCTCACCTGGATGAAAATGCCACTTACCTGCCAGACTTCGGGAGCTTCCCTCCACAGCTTTACAGCAAAGGCTACACGTACTAGCATGGTTGGCAGCACAGTGCTGTGTATATATACATTCTATACATGGTTGCGTATAGAAGGAGATGGCTGGTTAGTATTCAGTTGGTATCAGCATTTTTTAAGGCCAGCACTAAACTATAAATACCTGCCTTGGTCAGGACAAGTGTTCAGGTACACAGGTGGATAATCACCTCACAGCAGACAGCGTTCTTGTGTGCTTGTGACCCTCCTATGTGTCAGGATAAGACATGTTCTTAGCCACGCAGGCATCTTCCAAGCAGTGCAGTTATAACTTCAGCAGCATTCCAGGTAACTGGTGCCTCCAGCCAGCTCAAACACACCTGGCACAGTCCCGCTCCCTGGAGAGGGAGGGGATGCTGTCCCAACTGAGCTTTTTTTCAGACATGAGAATGCTACAAGGATGCTGCTGCTGACTCCATTCCTTCAGTCCCTATACTGAACCAATGTGCAACCTGCCCTCAGCTCTGACCAGAGGGACTCATCTCTGCAAGGCCAGTCTTGCCTTCCCAGGATGGCTGCAGGATAGTGGGCGCTTTCCTGGGGAAATACTTGTCTTGTACATGCATGCTCCTGCTTTATTACCTCCTTGCTCATGCCAGGACTTTCTAGTATTTAAGCACTCTGAGCAGGGTAGCTGGAGGCATTGGCCAGGATTAGAGCAGTCTTGGAGTACACAGAACACGACCATTTAGGGGAAGTAAAGAGGTACCTGATCCCATTATCTGGGACACATCTAATGCCATGTTCAGGCAGAGGGATTATGGGAAGCAGCAAGGCCTGAGATACCAGCTCAGTGTAGAGTTGTGGTTTTTCCCAAGCTGAACAATTTCTTCAACAAACATCCTCAGGATATTTGAAGACCTGTCAGGCTCTTGAGTGTGCCCATCCTGGCCTTGGCTGGAAAATCATCTGAGGCAAGAAAAGAACCTGGTGGAGGTGTGATAAAAAGTGCTGCACAAAGTAACCTAAACCATACATAGATCTTAATATCAGAATTCAAACTTAAACTTGACAAATCCTTGAATGTTTGAGGGAAATCCTGATGTGTTGAAAAGGCAGCCCAGTGCAGTGACTGATGGGTTGTCTACAATAGTGAACACTTATAATGAGCAGCACATCCGTATTAAGAAGTGTCTTTTTAATTAGCAGCTCCCAGTTAGACAAGGAGCAGCACAGTATGCCCATACAGAAAAATCCTGTTTCCTACTGCTTTAGATTGATGTTCCAGCTGATGAATACAGAGCATTGCCAATCCTGACAGCATGGTAGCCTGTAGAGAAAATTCTGAATTTTGATTGAAAGCCTGATTTCCCCCAATGACTCTCCCCTGTATGGCTAATGCCAACCCTCCCTGCCTTGTCCCAGAGCAAGAGAGCCATGAAAGACAACAATCTCTGCCTGAAGAGAGGCCAGATGATCAGAACAGCCTTTGCATGCCCTGTGCATTCCAGATTTGGTGTACTGTCTCTCCTGCCTTGCCCTGGGCCCACCTGGCATCCCAGAAGCGAAGGTAAAGAGGAACCCTTCCTTTGATATAAACTGCCTTTACTATTTATGAGTGTAAAAAAACCTGTAATTAATAAATTGGTCTATGTCTTTGGCCAGTGTAACATCATTGAGCCCCTGACTGGTCCTCCCTTACCTTCTGAGCTTGCTTGGTACATCTCCTTGGTACCAAAAGTCACAGCTTTGAGTAGCTGATCCAGAGGGCTCCGGGATACACATTTCCTTCTGAGTCTTGATGGAGTTCAAGAAATAAACACTTTGCTTCCTTGACATGCTCACAACTAGGCCTGAAAGATCACACTGAAATATGTAACCTCCAGCTGCACCTGGTGTTAGGAAAGCAATTCTCCACAGCTGCAGAGAACATCACCCACACTCCACCCTGACAGTACACTGGCCACTGAGCCAAGCTCCACAGTTGTAATTAGCTTTTCCCTGAACTTCAGTCACCAATGTGGGCCTCGGGGAAGGCTGTAGGGAGAATAGGAGTTACCATGAGGTGCAGGAGCACGTTCACACTGCCCACTCAAGACAGTGAGGTATCTCCCAGGGAGGTATTTATGCCTTCTGGAATGGCAGTGCTGTTTCTAATGAATGAGATTGGCAGCCTGCTTTTCTTTGGTATCTCCATCTGCAGGATTCCTGAAGATTTTACATTTATCTTTGGGCTACCCTCCGCCCAACAAATCTTCTGGAATACAAATTCAAGGAGCCTAGTTCACATTTGCATGAAATTTTAGCTCCGCATTTCACTCGGGTTTGTACAGTCAGGGCAACATATCAACAGCTGCAGAGCAGTTCCAGGAATAGGCAAGATCGGGTTCTCATCACTGAGGCACAGTAATCTCCCAAAGGGCAGAGATTAACAATAACCAGATCAGAGAGTTGGGAGTCAATAAACACACTCCACCTTTCCAGTTCATCTAGACTGAGAGGCAGCAGATATGGGAAAGACTCTGGAGGTAAGAGACAAGTCACAAATTTCTCCTGCTGGTCCTGAAAATGTCCACAAGCTTCCAGAAGGAAGATAAGCAGCCCCCCACAACCCTATAACATACTCCTACGGCGGTTTCCGTAAGTCAGACACTAAGGAAAAACTTGTGCTTATTCCCAAGCCCCACATCTACATGTCTTTTAAATCCCTTCAGGGACAGTGACTTCACCACTGCCCTGGGCAGACTGTACCAATGCCTGACAACCCTTTCAGTGAAGAATTTTTTCCTAATATCCAGCCAAAACCTACTCTTGCACAACTTGAGGTTGATTTCCTTTTGTCCTATCGCTGGTTGCCTGAGAGAAGAGGCCAACTCCCACCTGGCTCTAACCTCCTGTCAGGTAGTTGTAGAGTGAGAAGGTCCCACACAAGCTTCCTTTGCTCCAGGCCAAGCTCCTGCCACTCCTTGTCATCAGATTTATGCTCCATACCCTTCCCCAGCTCCACTGCCCCTCTCTGGACACACTCCAGCACCTCAATGTCCTTCTTCTAGTGAGAGGCCCAGAAGTGCATGCAGGATGTGAGGTGTAGCCTCACCAGTGCTCAGCATAGGGCTACATAATTTCTGATGTAGCTGTAAACTCTATGAAGTTTACAGAAAGAGCCACCACACAAACACAGTGCAGTCACTGCTCAGTCAGGGGCTCTGGACCTTAGGGAACTATGGACACTAGCAGGTGACAAAGCAGAGCAGGAGAGAGGAAAGTATCAGTGGAGCATACTAGCTGAAACAGCTTGTGGCATCTCAGTTCTTTCTGAGCTGCTGCTTTATGGCACCTGTTTTCATTTCCCTGAATTAGCTTCAAGCACGTTTTGGAGGCACTCCCATTGCTTTGACTCCGAGTCCAAACTTACAGAGTCTGCAATTTTCTTTAATTTTATGAAGATGTAGTATCAGGGGAAAGCTCATAACATTTAAAAACATCCCTGCTCACCTTTGTACAGATAAAGATTTCCCATATAGCTACTTTTCAGTGTGAAACATTCTTCAAATTCACCGTGTAAAAACAATCAGCCAACCTAACTCTCCTCAATTCAACAATAATTTTACCAAGTGTCCCAACTTTGAAAAAAAAAGAAGGTTTCTGAAGCTGCAGAGTCAAATAAGTTTCATCTGTTAGCAAAGAAAAAATAATTTACAGATAGCTTTGGCATGACATACCACACATTGGGCAGTCAACTTCTTTTTAAAGAAGAAACATACTTTTATAGACATTTTATTTGTAAGAGCATATTCTATTAAAAAGAACCCCAACAGTTGTGATGTCAACAAAATTCTAAGTGAAAATAAAACTCAACACATTGTATAGAAGGTCTAAACATCTGTGACTACTTCTCAGACAGAGCCATGCTGCAGAGGGGATGTGGTCATTACTGGCAGACATACCAACCTTCAGCACCCAGGAGATGGGAATGAAGGATAAGACTTGTAATCCTACCTGTGCCACTGTCCAAATATAACTGACATTCTAGCCAGGTTTCTAGAGGTCTTTTCTGACTGATTCCAAAGCCACAGATACTGCATGTCTCACCACTGATGGCTTGATTAAAAGAAATAGTTACAAGGAACAGGAAAATGCATAAAATAGGAAAAACTGAGAACAAGCAGCTCCAAAAAAGCAGCCACTGTCCAAGAGCGTAAGTAGAAATAAATCCCTTTTAGCAGAGTAAGGAAACAAACTATTCCAGCCTCTATTTGTCTGGTCACTCAGAACACAGGATGAACAACCAGTTTTTAATCACTATCTTTTCACTGTTGTTCAGCACAGTGCCCAGACTTCCAAGTCTTAGGTTTTGCCTCTTTAAGAGAAAATGGCCAATGAAGACCCATTTCTGAGAGGCTGCAGTGTCCTGTGGAGCTGCAGCACATCTGCGCCACAGGCAGGGCACTCCTTGGGCTCCTGCTCTGGCAGGGCTGATTACCAACCAGTTCATGATGCAGGTGAGCTTAACAGGCAGGTCCTGTCCTCCAGGACACCGGCAACAGTGCAAAGGTTACAGTCCCACAAATATAAAACCAGCAAGAGTCCAGGAGGGAACTAAGCTCATCGCCGTCTGAATGCACGTGATATTCTCCAAGCATTGGGTTCCTCGTAGCGATTGTACAGTGGCTCCAGCCGCTGCTGCTTCTTCTGCTTGCTCAGTTTGGTTGGGTCAGAAACCTTGAAGAAAGCTGGTGCAAATTCCACCAGCCAACGAGGATCGATAGTTGTCACTTCCCGCATGTATTCCTTGGTGGTCAGCACCAGCTCATGATACACCACCCTGTGAAAAGGGACAACTTTGGAAACCAGTTTTTCCGAACAAGATGCAACAAGACAAGGGCTGAAGTACCTATGCTCCTTCAGCATAAAGCTCCTTATAAGCTCCAATGAAGGTTCCAAAAGGACCACTCAGAAGAGCTATCCCTATTTCCCCTCTCTTACTTCACAACTACTCTTTGGCACAGAATTCCTTCATTCCATTTAAAATAATCCTTTTCCTCTATTCAACACTCAGTTTTTTTAACTCACTTTCACAACCCAGAAACATGGAACTGCAGACTTCAGGCCTGACCTTGGCTTTAAAAGTCAGTCTCATTTCTGAACAGGCACCAAGTTTAGCAGCAGAAAGAGGCAAAAGTAGAGTTAAAACTTCTCTCACTCTGCTCATTGCCGAGAAATCAGAAACCTCTCCTCAGATCTGTACTCTACAAACAGTGCACACAACTTTCTCAGTTATAAAGTCTGAAGAGAAACAGAAAATTACATGCTATTGCCTTTCTTACCATTCTGGCTGCCTGTTGAAGAGAGCACTGGATGGGTGGATATAGACTACTTGTTGGTCAATGAGTGTCCGATAACCTTCCTGGGGATCCTTCTTTGCTGCATTTCGGAAGAAGCCACTACAGATGGCCTTCTGGACCCGGACTGTTGCCTTCCCACAGGATACCACATCCAGCTTGTGCCTGCCAGACAGGAGTTAGAGAGAAAAAAGGGTTCTTCAGATTTGGGAGCAGCTACCAATATCAGTTTAGCAAATTTTGTTTAGCTATTACAGTGTAAGAACAATAAGAAACAAAGTCACTATTTGTCCTCCTAGACATGCTCACCTGTCCATAATGCCCAACATCTGCTTGCGAATGTCCTGTGCTCTGCGTAAGGATCGGGCCTGGATAAAATTTTCGTAGCACCAGGGATTTGAAAACTTATTATTCTTCCAGGAATTGTACACAGCCAGCAGTGTGAGATGGTCACCTTCTGTCTGATGGAACTTGGCTTTCTTTTGATCAGCAAGTGCTTGTTTATCCTAACACATAAAACACACATCAATTGGGTATCTACACTGTAGAGACAATCCTTGTGCAACACGAACAACATCAGCTCCTTGCCACTCTTACCATGACACTTAAATCTACCATGAAACAGACAAGACAAGACTAAGACAACACAAAATGTTCAGTGGCAAGTGATTTAGGACCAAGTGATGAGAATCTAAAAGTCACTGGGACTGGTCTAAATCAAAACTATGCCTGTACGAAAGGAAGGTCCAGAACTGTCCTTGTCAAAGAGAAATCTGATGCAGACTCTCCTAAAGACTCTCCCATGGATGACAAGGACCTGACTGTAACAGAATATTTTTATTTTTTTTTAACTGAAACATTTTATTCAATTTCAGTACCTATTTTGGAAAGAACATTTCAATGTAAATGGTTCATTTATACTGCAGGAAGTATGTGCACATGTTGAACTAGCTAGTTTTTTTACTGCTCTAGAAATAACTTCAGTTCTTATCAAGAAACATGCTGAAGCAGTAGATTTGAGCCTGCTAACCCACATACCTCTCTTCATTTCTCCCATCTGCAAATAAAAGATTAATCAAACACTGTAGCTACATAGATCAAAACTGAAGTTAACAGACTACACTGCAGGTGGCCATCACAAGAAAGAAATAATGGATTCAAGAGAAGCCTGCTGCTTGTTGACTTTAAAAGAAAGCAGCACAGGATAGCAGTTCCATGAAGAAATACTTTCTCTGTATCTGAAAATGCAAAGGCAATATAAACTCCAGAGCTGGGACTGACTTGATTTTAGGCTGTATGTGTTTATTGGGAAATGCAAAGGAGAATGTAAGACTTCTCACTTCTACCTTCCCATCTTCAAAGAAACTACCAACACCACAGCTACAAGCCCTTAAACCAAAAGGCACATCAGAGAGGTAATGCAGGAGCAAATGGTTTGACCAAGTTACAGCTTTCTTTTGGCAAATTTGCTCACTCTAACCCCTGAGGCAGTCACACCAAACCCATCTGGACTGTAAGACTGCTGCCTCTTGGCTCAGTGCCTCACCTTTGGCCTGTAGAAGACATTCTGCACAGACAGCATGGAGACTATCGTCAACATTTCCTCACTGCATCCCAGATGGACAGACATGATCAACATCTTACACAGCATAGGCTCCAAGGGGAACTCTGCCATCTGCAAGAAACACGTTTCAGGGCACTCCGTAACATCTTGGAAAAACCTTGAGTCTTCTCAGTGCAAAAAGAAGTGATGCCCTTTCTTGGATACTTACTTTCCAAAGCAGTGTGCCTGACCCAGAATAACTTAATCTAACAGGAAGCACATTATTTGCCTGTATTTACTATCACAAGAATATCCCAATACTTACAGGAAATTTTTAGACATTAATAAAGTAACTGTATGAACAAGGAGAAATAATAGTTGTTCCTTAAAAAGCAGGAGGTATGTAACTGTGGTAAATGAAAAGCTACCAACAAAACACAAGAGAATAATAGGAAAAGGAAACCAACAATATTAGGCGAGGCCTGATACAAATACTCTCATGTCATCCCCTGAATATTGGCAGCCCAGACAGTGGTAAGAGGTATTTTATTTTGCCTACCCTGCGCCCAAGTCGAGTGAGCAGTCCCTCATCATCCAGAGCTCCCAGGGTGTAGAGCTGCTCCATGGCAGTTATGAGAGTTTCCATGGGGGGAGCATCCATGAAGTCAAAGGACAGCAAATCGTTGATGCCCATAGCCTGAACAGAGAGAGTAGAGAACACCCAAGTTAGACACACTTAGAGGTGTCCAACTTTGCAGATCTAAACCCACTCTAACAGTGTCCCATCTGTTAACAACCTAAGTGTAGCCTATACAGCAAATGTTACTGCTCTGAGGATTCCTGTTTCTTCTGCCTCCAAAAAATGCAGAAGCAAGCCCAATGCCTCTGAATTGCATTTTTTGAAGTCTCCCTTCCAAAATACTCCTGTTCACTAGGAGGACACAAAATTACAGCAGTACTTCATGAGACTCAAAGGCAGAGACTCATTTATTGAAACGCTTATGTTGGCTTGCTACAAGTTGGTGAAATACATACCTTCAGGGAAAGCACCGTACTGGCCAAGTTTGTTCTCTGGATTTCAGGCACATTAGTGGTTAGCATTTCATCTCTATATGCACGCTCTGTATATAACCTGTAGCACTTTCCTGGGCCTGTTCTCCCAGCCCTCCCTGCACGCTGCTTTGCTTGAGCCTAAAAGTAACATGGGATCTCAATGAACAGGTGCAAACTGCCACAGATGAAAACAAGTACAATGTAAGATTAATTATTCACTATTTTACTTGTAGTAATAGAAAGATTTTCAATACAACACAGGAAACTATGTACTCCTTAGGCATAGTCTCAAAGAGTTATCAAAAAATGTGGTTCACTCATTGCCTCACTTTGCTCCCCTGTGCTTGAAGTCACATTGGCAAGATACGCAACATCCAGAGGGGGCGCCAAACACAGAAAGTCTACCTGTGAAATCGGTGTCACCACCAGCTGGTCAATTCCAGTCTTGGAGTTATAAACTTTCTGCTTCACAAAGCCGGGATCAACTACATAATATATTCCATCAATAGTCAAAGATGTCTCTGCAATGTTAGTAGCAATGACGACCTGCAAACAACAGTCTGAGTCAGCACAAGTTCTGTGTCAGGTTGCCAAGCCAACCACACTGCTCAGCTTCATCCACTGGCATGATATGAGCAGTTGGTTATAAATGCATATACTATCATTTAATATTGAAAGAACTGTGTTCACAGAGAACAGAAGAAAGTGTTATCTACAAAGATGTACAGGTTCTAAGTATCTAGCTTTGTTTTAGGTTTGGGCAAAAAGGAAAAAGAATGTGATAAAATATACAATTAAAAGCAAGTGAAAAATCTGAAGTTTGTAAGCAGACTGCACTGAATACAGGGAGAATTTTTACCTATCACTCAAACACAGCCCATATTTAGAGACAAATCTTCCAGAGATTATACCTCTAGATATTCACTAGCTGCTTGGAGGAAATTTACATCCATCCAACAGGAACTGCCTTTAGACTTTAGGTTTTTAGAATAACTAAAGTTAGTATCCTTTAAAGACAGCATTAAATAACACACAAAGAACATTCCACAGCAGTTTGCTACACCAGGTGTTTTTATACATGCTTTCAAAGGCTTAGATAACGAATCAAAAATATGCTCTAAGCTGTAAGTTATCTTTTCTCCAAAGCTATATAATTTTAGCAATGTAATACACCTCACTATTAAAATGTATCGGCAGAAGATGAAGGCACACGTATATGAAATTACCTTTCTGCTTCCTGGTGGGGCTGGATCGAAGATCCTGGTTTGCATTTCACTGGGTAAAGCTGAATATACTGGTAGGATAATTAACTCTGGAACATCAGGTCCTAGAGATTTCATCCTTTCATAGAGAATTTCACAGGCAGTGTCAATCTCTTCCTGACCAGTTAGAAACACCAAAATATCACCTACACAGGAAGTAAATTAAACATCCACAGAATCAACTCTGTTCAGTACAACTCCTGCATTACCATATTTCCATTCCTCACCCTTTCCACTTAAAGTGGAGGATCCCCAACTTTTGCCAGCCTCTGCGCAACAACTCTTAGCTGGAGGCAGCATACTTCAGTCTTTTACCCAACTTTTTCAGCATTTTAGTTACTGTATTTGCAAACAAGAAAAGATAGTGCTGACAGCATTTGACTCGTGTTACTAACATGATCCATGACTGATAGAAAGACCTTGCTCACAGGTCCTTGAATCACCAATAACCCAAGACCATTCTCCACTCACCCGGTGGTTCTGTTAAGTGGATCTGCATTACTGTAATCAGACTGGCATCCAAATAATCTGTCTCTGGCTCTTTTGTGTACAGAATTTCTACTGGGTATGTTCTGCCAGGAATTGTGAAGATTGGCGCTTCATAGAAATACTGAGAGAATTTCACAGCATCCAGCGTTGCTGACGTCACGATCAACTTCATATCCTGTCGTTTCTGCACTGTCTGGAGAAGGACATAAAGCTTTCAAGTCATTTATTGCCTTTGGAACTATTAACATATGGCACTTAACTAAAGTCAGAGAAATACAACCTACAATATCAGGTGTTCTAATGTCTGAGTAGGGGGCTGGTTCACTCCAGTACCCAGAATTTCATAAAATTGACCACTGAGGTCCCATTTCAAACCTCTCTTAGCAATATTATCACAAGAAAGCCTTTGGCAGAGAAAGACAAGGAAAGCAAGAACACGTCTCTGCTCATCCACCATTATGAACATCTGGGATGGCCAATTCTCACTGTTTCTGCTACATTCTGCTTGCTTTGTCTTCACACAGAGGCTGATCTTACTATGATTCAGACCACAAACCCTTACTAGCATTTGCTCTGCTTCAGAAGAGACTCTTGGAACATATGAATGAACCTGACCTGTGTGACCTCACCTTTGCCTGTGCTCTTCTACCCATACATAAAACACAGAAACTGAAGCAAAGAAAATCCAATGCTACGTTACCTTCTTCAGGAGTCCAAAGAGCACATCTGTATGTATGGTCCTCTCATGGGCTTCATCCAACATAATAATGGCATACTGTGTCAGATCTGGATCTATCAAGCACTCCCTCAGTAACATACCATCTGTCATGTATTTGATGACAGTTTCAGGGCTAGTGCAGTCTTCAAATCGAATGGTGTAGCCAACCTAGAAAGAAGAGTTGCACAGAAACTGAAACTACAAAATTAAGCTATTAGCATCACTGACTTCCAGTCTGATTATTCCGCAAACTCATTTTACAGCCTACAAGAGAACAGACACATGGACACACAAGTAAACTAGCTCCAGTGTTGATTTTTCGTCTTCTCCTCATGCTTATTTTGGCCCGTTCTTCCTCATGGAAATTTACCTCTTGTCCCAGACAGCAACCAAATTCCTCTGACACCCTCTTCGCTACAGACATTGCAGCCACTCTGCGAGGCTGAGTGCATCCAATCTTCCCTCTTGAGGTATACCCCGCCTCAGCCAGATACTGGGTAATCTGTGTTGTTTTCCCAGATCCTGTCTCTCCAATAACAATCAGAATCTGGTTGTCATGCACAGCCTAGAAAATGTCAGAATAGATACACTTATCAAAACTTTCGAAAAACAAACCACAAACCAAACAAAACCAGCATGGTCTATCTAGGACTAGACTGAGCACCTAGTGCTCTTGCTTCAGTTGACCCAGACCAAAAATCATACAAGTATTCTTAACGATCAAGTCAGCAATCTGCTTAACCGTTGCTGATTCATCCCTTGCCTACATGATCCTAGTATCAATTTTGACTTACACCAATAAATATCTGGGGTTTTATTAAAATATACAGATATATACATCTAATATTTTAAAATAAATAGTGGGAACTAAGGCTCTGCATTTATCAGCTGGCTATTCACCTGCCAACAAGCTAAACCAAGAATATTTATTTTAAATTATTGCTTGCTCAAATCAGAATCCCCTTTCATGAGTCTTACTTGTATCAGCTGCTCCTTCAATCTGAAGATTGGAAGACTCTCTCTCTGTTCAATGATGGAAAGCTGGGTCTTCTTACCATAAGAAGCTTTGTTGCCACCAAATGCATGTTTCTTCCACTCTGGGATATCATTTGGCATCATCCCAATACCTCGCATGTTTGCAGCTATTTGTCTTCCATCCACTAGAAAAGAAACAAAGAATTTCACCATTACATCTAGGTTCACACAGCACAGATCCTGATGATCCTGTTCCAATTGCTCCATTATCCAAGGCCTTCTATACTTGTATGTTTAAATGTTTAAGTTCCTACATGTACCCACCCACTATTACAGGATATATCTGTAGGCTTCCCTTGACATTTTCATTTCCATTTCAGTAGAAAAGTATTTTTTTGACTCATTTTCAAAATGTGGCAGACAAACAGTATCAAGACATTTCTCCTGGGTTGCTCAACTACCACTAAGAGGCACAGTTCACCTGTGCTCACACATACCATCAGGGAGAGGATCCACCCAGTGGGTGTTGAGGCCCATGGGGATAGAATCCATCTCTGCTTCTCTCTGGGCTTGCTTAAGTTCTCGTCTCTCTTTAGCTAAAGCACTCTGCATCATTGCAGCCTGTGATAAGGAACCATCTGGATTCTGGAAAGCAAGAAAAAAGTTAATATTTCAAGTACTACAATTCCTTCAACTTCAATTATCTCTCTGTTGTCACTGTTCATTAGAAGCATCTTCTGAAGATGCTTTAAACAATGTTAAATTTTGACTACAAGATTTCCAAGATATTTCCATTAGCCTACCCTCATGACCTACCATGGTCATGACTAATATGGACGATCCCTGCACTGTCCAGTGAGAAGGATTATGGGCACAACTAATGAAAAGTATTTCTCTACCACCTTCAACTTTCAGAAGATAAGAAAAAGCAGAACAGAGAAAGTATGTTCTACCACACTTATGTGAAATGGCATTTCAGTTCCATTACTCCACTTCACTGTTACCAGTTAAGTTAGAACGCAGATTTATTAGGAAGGAGCTTCAGTTCAGTGGTAATGTTTTTTGGGCCTCTCACTAACACGCAGGTGGGAAATTGGTTGTTAAATTCAGAGTTATTTATTGAATTAAAACAAGTACATTGGTTTTAGTCCTGGAAATCTCTTACCTTCACTATTTTAATGGGACTCATATCCATGCTCTGTTTAGTGTGACCTCGAAGGAATGGTGGCTCTTCCTCAACTAACTCAATCTCAAGGTCCTCATCTAAAATCCACAAGTGACAATTGTTACAGAAAAGTTAAACACCTTTCAGGTACATAAAAGTACCTCTTTTAAACAATGTGTATTCCTGTGTATTCTTGAATAGGAGGTACTTAAGAGTTTTAGAAGTGAAAACTCTGCAAATAAAAGTCCACAGACAGGGCACACCCAAATGCCACTATTAACACAGCCAGAGCAACTCTACTTCCAAATGTGTAAGATGATGGCAAATTATGAGATTCTTCACAGTCACTTACATCATCAATCTCTTTTGAAATCAAAAGACATCCAGAAGCACAAGGAATTTACAGCAATAAAACTATGGAAATACCTTCTTCATCATCAACTTTAGGAAGAATCCCAGTCTCCTCATCAAAGTCAGGAAACTCTTCCTTGGAAAGCACATTAGCTGCAATCATCTGGGAACAGAATGAATACAACATGAATTTGTCCCCATGAATGAACACAACTTCTGCCTGCAACTCAGTTCTAACACTATTCCTGTAAAACAGGAACAAAGGAATGGTCCTACATTCTAGCACACTTCTCCCTGAGTCATCCAGTCTCTGACCAGTCATCTTGTTATTGCAATAGCACCTGTGTGAGGCAGATGGCTTATGCAGGACTGTACTGACAATTCAACACTGCCTAAATGTCACTGGATAAAGATCTCAATCCCACAGGTCACAGTGACACCTGGAGGTCCAACCTTCATTTCATAGTTAGAACTAAACTAATAGTCCCAAACCAGAAGAATTCAGAGGTAAGGAGTAAGTTACACAAACAATCAATCCATCCAGAATCCAGCAGTTTTACTGACTGGCATCCTATTTCCCTGAATAAGGCACACACCTGTTTTATTTCCCACTTCTCTGGGTCTGAAATTCGGGTAAGGCGTTTCCGCTCAAGGCTGTCATCCTCCACCTCCGGGGCGTTCACCAGGGACAGGTGACTGGGTCTGTCTGGGTTTCTCATAGAGGTTTCCTCACTGGTTTCTCCAACCAGGTTTCTTCTCCGGTTCGGGTTCAAGTCTTCCCCAGTGTCTTGATCAACATCCTACATTACATTGATTAATCAATGAGCTCTACCAATATTGCACTTCTCCTTATCTATTAACTCTGGTACTTCCTAATGCAAATAACAGCCCATTCACAGAAAATGCTGTTTTGCAGGCTTTTTACTTTTTTCAGCTGGCACTACCAGGTAAGCACAACCCCAGCCCTGGAACACTCTACTCTGCCTTGGCAATAGCAGTGATTTAATTTAAAATTAAAAGCTTATCACCCACTGAAAAAGGAAGACAAACAGCAACAGCTAGAGGTTTGCCCTGCCTCTTAGCTATCACATCAAGCCAAAAAATTGTTAGGAATGTGACATAAAAAAAAAAGAACCTATAGAAAATGAGTAAAGTAACAGACCATTTAAATACAGAACAGTATCTTGGTTTTCAATCCCCACATGAACAGTTATTTATTAGTTTCCAGCAAAAAGAGTAAAGTAAGTAGCTAAAAGAGGCATAATTTTAAAAATTCCGGCACCTCCATACCTTCATGCTCAGGCTGGTTTTGGATCCGGTAAATGATAACACTTTGACTTTGACTCTTTGTCCTTTGCTCACAACATCAGCAACATTGGCAACCCGTCCTTCTCTTCGCAGCTCTGAGATATGGACCAAGCCCTCCCAACGCTTCCTAGGGGTTAAAGAGGAAACATGAGGCATTGCATGTTATTACTCTGACAGTCCTTCAGAACACTTATGCTGTCAACTGATTGTTTGTGGATGTTCATACACTGGTTTCCTAATGAGAACTTTATAATTCTCCACTGCCAATTTTGTTTTTCTGAAACAATCCTTCATTTTGGTGTCAAAGTCCAGCATACCAGCATATATCAGAATGATAGCCTCATGACCTCTTTAAGGTACTAGCAGAAAGTAGAACTCACACGGAGTAGTGCGAGATCTATTGTGAATATCAGAAGGTACCTCAGGCCTTCCAGCTGAACAAAGCATCCAAACTGCATTATACTTGTGACTTTGCCATTGTAAATGTCTCCGATGGAAGGCTCCTCAGGTGGTGGACGGTCTATATGCTTGTCTCTCCATTTCTCATGGCTCTTCTCGAAGTATTTTTCTCTATCCTTATGGTCTCTACCGAGACTCCGACTTCTGCTCCTTGACCGGTATCTGGATTTTCCCCTGTTCTTATCCCAAGTCCTGGAACGAGACCTAGAGCGTGATCTGTGCCTTCGCTTCCTGTCTCTGCTACGACTTCGGCTCCTCTTCCTTTTCTTTGCCCTAACAAACAAACGTTACATCCTTGAAGTGAAATTCCCTCTCAGAACAGAGTGAGCAGCCAATGCCCGTGGTCAAAACCCTTCCCCCAGCCATACCAGACACCTACCGGTGGTCGTTGTCCCTTTGCCTGCCCTGCCTATCTGCACTAGGCATCAGAGCTTCAAGCTCTTTCAGGGCATCAGCTGCCACTTTTACATCATCTTCATCCAGCATATTCTGCAAGAACAGAAAATTGTTCTATAAAAAAGCTAATAAAAAGCCTGTCACAGAGAATTAATCTACAGAAAGGATAGTCATACATGTATCTATTTAGAAAGAACACAAGATAAAAAGAGATCAGACACAATATGTGATACAGAAAAAAAGTAAAAAAGCTCTTTCCCATTTATACAAAAGAGAGCTCCAACTTAACACCTCAAATTATTACAGAAATACAAAACACAAGTCCCTCAATAGCATCTGAATAACCGAAGTTTTTAGCTAGTTTGTAACCTGTCATTACTTTGAACCTCAGGTAAGAAAGGCCAGGCTACAAATTTCATGTCACAAGAGTCTCATATTCCAGATATTCCGCAAAACAGTATCAATATGGCAATTGCTGTAACAGCTGTTCTTTGTAACAGTGTGCAGTAACAGCAGCTTTCTGCCTCTTCCACATTTCATTTCTCATAGTCCACTTTTATCTATGCATTAGCAGGAGACATTCATATTAATATGAAAAAAGCTTGAAATTAACTGGAAAAAAATAGTAAAAGTCCTTCTAAGTTTTCACATAATCACAAAAGAAATCTGAAATTATGACCTTACCCTGATGTTGGGATTGTCTGGCCTGCAAAGGGCTGGATACAATTCCCTCAACTTTTCTTTCTCCGATTTGGGTTTGACAGTCATCTCTGATTTTGAGATTTAAAACAGAAAAAATAATAAAACACAAAAACAACAGCAGGATGCACATTGCAACAATAAGATTTGCCTTACAAGGCTGGAACAGTAACTGCATCAATCTCACCAAACACCAAACCACTGGCTCTGCATACCTTTGCTCGTAGATGGCTTTGGTGGAGGCCGCATTGTCTGTATAAGGCGCAGCAAGTTACTGATGAGGGAATCCTGAAAAATTTAACAAAATAATTCAAGAAATTACTGCAACACTGTTTTACTTTATTAGAAGGCAGAAGTGAGGGTTTATCAGCAGAACAAAAAAGCCCAATTCTGAAGATGTGGGTTGATTTTTAGAAAGTGTCACTGGACTTCATGTACATCCTAAAGAGTTGTAGTAAGTTAAACTTGAAAATAATTACAATAATTCCATCTAAGTGATTTTTCTACTTGTCATTTTAATCACCTACTTAATCCAACTACAGTTATTTCTGTGGAACTGATAGACATAACATCTAAGCATTATAAGAAGGCTTACAACAAAATCTGCTTTCATTAAAAGTTATTTCTTCCGTATTTTATATGCTCAGTGTGACAATAAGCAGTTCAAGTCCTCAGAATGATGCTTTTCAAAGACTACAAAAGTTTTTAGAAAGGGAGGGAGAGGGAGACTTGGTTTGATGAGACTGGAATGCTCATTAGCTAACTAGTACATAACTTCCCAAGGGCAGTCCTGTAGCGTAATGGTTAGCACTCTGGACTCTGAATCCCATAGGGCCTGAGTTCAAGTCTCAGTAGGGACCATCCCTGAGCAGTTAAATGCCTCCCTGCCATCTGATCCCGGATGGCTCAGCAGGGTCAGCCCTGGTTAGTACCGGGCACTGTAGACAGTCCCGAGGATTTCACTGTCCGAGCTCGTTCGGCTGTGGCAAGTAGACCTTAAGACTTAAACGGTGGGGCCAGTTCTGAGCACGCTGTGCCTCACCTAAAAAATCCACTGCGCAGGTTGGAAGGGCACACACATGTGAAGCCCTTCCCCAGATCTTCGTTCACGAAGTCTGGCCATTATTATTATATTATTTATTACATAATTTCCCAATTGAAGAAAACCCATAATCACTCCTCATAGCTGTCTCTTTAAAAAACAAAAAGTTCTATAAAATATACCAAGAAAAGGAGAACACATAACGTTCAGGTCTCACTTACAGTGAACTCCGCACCATTCTTTAGCAGAATTGCTTTAAACGTGTCAAACGTTGTATTTTTCTCGGCAAGGCTTATCACAAACTCGGCTGTGAGGAAAAAGTAGAGAGTAAATTAAAACAAGTAAAACGCAGTGTAAGAGCTGTACCGGAGGCAGGAACCCGGTCTGGGACGAGCCAGGCCATTTTGCTGAGGGAGCTGCCCTATAATAGCCCCCTCCCCGGGAGTCTGGTTCGAAGCATTTCCTCAGGCTCACAACATGTTTTATCTTGAAGAAAAATAATGGGTTTTATCGCCTAAAATCGAAAAGCCCCTTTGCAAAACGTGTTCGGGCCGACAGAAAGGGCTATAACACCCCCAGCCCCGCGCTGCCGTCGGGCCGGGAACGCGGCACACAGCGGCCGCAGTGCCCGGGAGCGCCCGAAGGCGCCCGACCCGCTTACCCAGGTCCTTGTCGTTGATGCCCAGGTGGTTGTCGAGCTCGGTGCAGACCTTGGAGACCAGCGACAGGTACTCGAGCTTCGCAAGCTCCTCGGCCGCGGCCAGCTCCGCCATTGCCGCCCGGCCCGGCCCGGCCGCGTCCGGGGCGCGGCGGAAAGGGCGCCGTGACGTACCGGGGGCGGAGCCGGCGGGGCGGGGACTGGGCCGGGACAGCCCGCAGGGCCCCGGCGGGAGCGGGGCATGGGCAGGGGCACGGGGGCCAGAGCGGGCAGGGGCACACGGGCACAGGGGCATGGGAGCGAGGGCACGGGGGGCAGGGGCACACGGGCACTGGGGCACACGGGCACTGGGGCATGGGAGCCGGGGCACAGGGGGCGGGGGGCACACGGGCGGGCTGTGCTGGGCAGGAAGGCTTAACGGGCTGCCAGCGCGGCCGAAGCGTCGGGAGCCTGGGCGCTGTCGCGTTAAGGCTTTGTCCTTAACGCAGCCGGAAAGGTGCTTTCCCCTGCTCGGGGACAGAGCAGGACGGCGACGGGAGCTCACTCCGAGGCCCTTACGGTATGAGAAGTCTCAGCGAGGGCCTGGCTCCTGCCCCGCGGCTGCCCCGGCAGTTTTGGGGGGGTCCCGAGCAGGGCAAGGGGCCGGAGAGCAACCCACCCGCTGCTCGATAGCCTGTGGGACAGCGGGAGGGAGAGCAGGAACCCCACCCCAGCCCCCCAGCTACGGCCACCCATGAAGTGTTCACCCGAAATAAGATACAGAGGCCACATCTGCTCTATAGAATATATTATAAATTATACCATGCATCCATTAACAAAATATACAAAGCCAACAGAAATATATCTATCTTAAGCCTGAGCATACAGCATCTAAACCCTAGTAAAAAGAAACCTAAAGAGAACAGCATCTCACACTTGACATTTCAATCTGCAAGGAAGTGTTCCTCCTCAAACGTTTTAGTTTTGTTAATTTATAGAACACATTAACATTCCAGTTACAAAGGTACACACAGAGAGAACATGGGTCCTGCTGGGCCTGACAGATCCAAGCAGATAACCACACTATGCTTCAAAGTGTCACCAGCTTCTGCATTGCATCCCTATTCTTTCCTCCTTGTTCTAGAGTTGGCATTAGTCAAAATATACTCAAAAGAGCACACTTAAGGTGGGGAAAGTTACAGAAGGGTCTGTCACTGGTCCACAGCACACCGTTGTACTGGTGTACAGACAGATGGGAAACACTGCAAAATAGATCTACTGTATTTCCAAATAAACATTTAAGAGTGCATCTTCCACAATCTATAAAAATAGGTTTAAAACAAAAGTGGTATGATACATGTGTTTTCTTGAACTATTTTAATGGTCTCTCTATGGGTACTAAGTCTTTTAAAAAATTACTACTGATAATGTGGTCAGTCACAATACTGACACCAGCTACGGCTGTGACAAAACAGAGCACTTTAGTTTGAAGCACAAGTAATACAAAATATTCTAGGATCAATGGTCTCATACTGCAGCAAGGAAAAACGTTTACTTTAAAGTAAGAACATAGCCAACACTGTCCCCTGTGGAGGGACTGAACTCTGAGGAATTATCTATGGATATCCCACTGCACAGCAGTGTCTGGTGCTCATTTCTCGTGATTCTTTAGAATCAAATCTCTCTCAGCACGTTTATTGGGGAATTCTTAGATTTCCAGATTAAATAAGGGCATCTAAAAATCCTAATGAGAAAAACAAACCCTACAGATGTGGCTATGGAAATACAGAAGCAGCTAGAGGAGACTATACACTTGAAAGTGCTTAAGTTAATGCATTTTTCAAACTCTGAAGTTACCCAATCCCTTTCTCAAGCACTCTTCCCATTCTTAAACGTTACCAGAGTTTGTGCTCCAATTTGGGTCTGGGTTTCTACACATTCTTGAACTTTTCTATGTAGTATTAATAGAGAAAATGTTTGCACTATACTGAAAATAGATAATGGTCATATTTTTAATATTTTTATAGAGTCTGTAAATATTCTTAGAAAGGCTTTTCCTACCCTTACACTCCATTTTTATCAAAATATTTTATGTAGGTTATATTTTCATGTTAAAGGTTTGTTTTGCACTGTCATTACTAGAGCTGGTTCAATTGCTGGTGGTAAATTCACTCTCCTGCTTCATTCTGCTATAACAAACAACAACTTCCCTGGTATTCATCAGTTTAACTGCAGTGACACTTTTAGACAAGATTCAAAATGGCTTTTGTCTACAAGCAACTTCTTTTTCTTAGGATAATTTGTAAGGTTTAAGTCTGTTACAGTATTATCATGCATTGGAAAACCAATTACTAAATCATTAGAAGAAACAACTTGCTAGTTTGGGCCATCTCTTGTAAATTTGGCAGGACTACATTTTACAACGGTATTTTACACTTGTTCCTATTTCAAAGCTAGTCAAAAGTGAACAAAAATTTCCAGCTGCCTAAAAAAAAAAAAAAAAAAAAAAAAAAAAAAAAAACATCTACACACAATAAAAGGGGAAGCTCTCATCTGGGTGCAAGTTTAGTTCTACAGGATTCCCTCATAAAAGAATTCAGTCTGAATATAGAGACTTAAAGACTATTCATTTAACTATGAGGTTCAAATAACAATTGAAATTCTGGTGTCCAGTTCAGGAGATGCCATACCAAGGGCTGTTTGACATTTCCTTGAAGAAAAAAAAAAAAAAGTCAAAACCTCAAAGAAAAGCCAAAATTTTAAATCACACCTCCAAACAGAAAGCAGCTGAGGAGCAACCTGCTATTGTTGTAGTGTTTAATGAGAGCTTACTCAATGAAGACAATTCCTCCCTCCACCAGGCAGGTTCAGCATCTACTGCTGTACCAGTCACTGTTACTGATCTGAAGTAATTCAGTTACCACTTGAATCATATTATTGTTGTGTTTCTTCAGCAGCCGCAGGTTTAACTGCCTGTCACAGAATCCCATCTCACACAGACTGGACAGCAGGGTGGCAGTCTGCTCTTCTGTAGCTGCAGGCTGCTGAAAACAAAAGATAGTAAGATCAGCTAAAAAAGATAATTTATTATACTAAAATAGAGTTGAGGCACAGAAGCCCTTTTGGTCCCAACTAAGCCATTTATATTCCCTTTCACTGCTCACTTACACAGGTGAGTTACTACTCTTACATGATGCTACAAAAGAAATGCTTCCATCCTCATGGCATGGATTTCCCAGTCCACTGGGAGCAGCATACCTCAAAGAGATGCCATCAAGCTTCACATTTTACTCTTACATGAAGTCCTACATAGAATATTGATATATTTATAAAACATACCTATAATTTAAGGTTGTCACTCTGTGAAACTCACACAGCATACAGGAAAGACATTTACCTGCTCAATAATGGGTGGTCCAGCAAATAATGCTTTGTAGGCAGAAGCAGCAACTGACAAAGCTCCTTTGACAAGTTCTCCTGCAATGCTGCTTCCTTGAGGGTACCTGTGAAGAGGCTGGGTGTTACTCTAGGGTCAGTAAAGCCAAGTGTTTGTTTCAGCAAAAGGCAAATCTCTGCCTGTTGATGTGCCAACTGTTGGAGAGAACAGGGTCTGATCCACAGGAGTCAGTGCTGTTTGGGAACTGAGCTATGCAGGAAGGTCATTCCTTTTTTCTTGATACCTGCTATTAAATTGTGGGTTTATGCTTTCGGTAAACTGACCTTTTGTAAAGAGTTAAGTATTCTCACCTAGAAGAGAACATCCATACATGAAAACTGTGCACTGACACATCCATTCAGGCCAGAGTAACTTTCATTCACCTTATTCCTCCAGTCTCAGTCTTAAGACATGTAACTTTATAGCTAACTTGCAAAATCACCATTTTAAGAATACTGAGATGTTTCAGAAAAAACCCTGCAGAATTTTAGGACTCAGCTTGAGCTCTTCATAAACTTTTGCTTGCCAATTCTGCATCCTTTAGATTTGTGTCGAAGTAGAAACCAAGACCTTATGAAAATATAGCACTATAAAATTCAGAATGTTTCTTTTAAGAAGGAAGGTCTTTCTCCAAATTAATGACTACATGAAGTCTTGTAAGCCAGTGCTTTTTCCTAGGTGCCTAATTTAGCAGTTTCCAGTTTAAAGCAGTGTTTATGAAGTCACAGCTTCAGCTTCATTACCTTGGGTATTCTGAGAAGTTCTGTCTACTAGGGAGAGATCCAAAAGATCCTACACCATGACTGTCTTCATCACTGGGTTCTAGAAAAGGAAGAAAAAATGTCAACATGTCCAGTTAATGAGAAGCTGGAGGGATGCAACATATACATAAATGAAAAGGAGTGGAACTCAGTATAAAAGCAATACTCTAAGTTTAGTCATGCAGACACAAACTAGGTATACAGAATTCTTGCTGCAGTCAAAGCAGTCAGAAGAATTTCAGAACCATTTGGCTGATTAGTCAGTAGGTGTTTAACACAAGAGGAACTACTGTCTGAGCATTCAGTGACTGTAACAGCAGCTTAAACACATAGCTCATTAATTCCAGAGCAGGGTAATTTTCCAGATGTCTGTAAGTACTTCTGCATATCCTCCTACCATTTCTAATGAATAGATGCTCTTAAGGATCCACAAAGCCATTTTTTTCTTTATTTGCAACATCCATATCACAAAAGTTCAACACCCAGAGAAAAACTACAATCATTACTTAGCATTTCTGTTCTCTTCAAGAATAACAACACATCAAATTTAATATCAGGCATAATAAATAAGTGACACCAATAGGATGCACCCTTCATTAAGTACTGTCAATACCTTCTCTTATTTGATTATGAGAAGCAGAAGAAAGATTCTCTGGTATGTTTGGTTCTTGGAAGATACAATCCTGAAGAGATGTAAGATTCCTGAAAATGTAAGGCAAAAAAATTACTTTCACTAATTTTATTCTATATGTACACATAGATAAGGCAAGATCAACCGACAAAAGAAAAAACTTCTCAAAGTCCCTTCTCTACCTGTCTTGCACTACCTGTATCAGTGAGTGTATGCACTATAGAAAGCTGCAGAATTTAAGGACATTCTCCCCAGTATATGACAAGACTTTTGTTACAATTTCTGTCTGGACACTGAACTTAAGCACAAGATCCTGCAGTCTCTATAGAAACACCAGCATCCCCATTTCATTCTTGTACCCAAAGCATACCTTTGTGTCTGGGGTAAAGTGTCCGCAGTCACTGGGTTTAACGGTACCACAGCCAGTGTTTGTGAAGCTGACAAAGTATCACTGACCCTGTGGATCTGTGGCTGGCTTCCCCCTTCTGGGTTCTCTGCTCCTGTTTCAACTTCTCTGGTCTTTTCCAAACTGGGCTGGGAAAGAGCTGAACTATACATGGACTCGCCTAAAGGCCGACTGGTGTCAAAGCACTCGGGGAGAATAATGATATAATCCTCTGATGAAGCAGAGGAGCCTTGACTCTGAACATCATCTTTATCATCTTCCTCATCATCACACTTGTCAGTACCATTACAAGGGCTCGTGCTCTCAACAGACAGTGGAAGATCCCCTAATAGGGAAAAAAAGTGAAGTTTTAACTATTACCCATTTTGTACGGACAACAGCAGGGACAGTATTATCCCAGTTTTAAGAGATAAGTATTTAGAAACAACTGTAAACTGTTGTTGCTGCTATTAATCATATAATTTGCTTTGTCTATCAGGGGAGAGCATAGTATGAAAGAGTAATAGATCTTAGCGTTAATCCTGTACAAATACACTGCTGATATTAATGCTTACAATAAAAACAGGAGTAAGAGCTATACAGGGAACTTAAAACTGTAGTTTCCAGCTCCTAAATTACACACATTAGAAACAGGTCACAAAGAGTTAAAAGCACTGGCTTCAAGTTACATGTACAAAATATGAAGGCACCAGTCATGCATAATATATGAGCACTTATTTGAATACCCAACTGGAACATTTATGTCTCAATTTTACTTTTTAAAAAAACCAGCTGCTCAACTAGGTGCTTGTTCAGAGTACTGACACCAATTTTCTGATGTAATGATTCTCTTCATGTAATGAGGATCAACCCTAGAGCAACCAGATCTTTTTACACCTGATTTCTTCTGTAATCCTTATTACAGCTTCATTCTAAATTCAAGCCTGTTTTACTTACCACAGTAATTTTCCATCATTGGTTCTGACTGATGAATCTTTGCTTCCTTTTTGGAAGTGGAATTAGTACTTATCATAGGAGATTCTTCATTTATCATATTGCAACTGAATGTGTCTTGCAGTGTTTGTAAAGAGTCTAATAAAACAATCACGAAAAACAATTAAATGGTATCACCACCTGAGCTGAGCACTTTGTGTCCCATGTCTGCAAACAAGTCAAACTGGAGAAGGCAGCTAATGAGAGTACTTACTCTGGAGGATTTTATTTTTTTTTTGTGGAGGCCTGTGGTCAGGTGCAGCATCCAGGGTCAGAGATCGAATTACAGTTTCACAGACAAACTGAGTCCCGCTCATGTCTTCTTCCCCTTCCTCCTGGTTCAATGCATGCTCAGCTTTCACCCTCACCATGGTGGAGTCCACAGGAAGACAGGCTTCTGCCATTCCTTGGGAAGGGAAACGTAACAGATTTTATCACCACCACAAGAAAATATAAGAATTTTTTAGGCTAGCCATGGTAATATTGACTCTGTGTGCTAATTCTTTTTAAAAATTGAGATTTTTTTAATTCAGTTCAATCTGAATGCAAATGCGATTGAGAAGCATGAGGGCCACACCTGGACTGTTTTGAGTATAGCCTAGTCTGTAAGGTGCAAATTGTTAACTCTCCCAACAATTCTAGTGGCCAGACAAACCAAGAGAAGCATTTGAAGGGGACTTTTTATAAGGGCATGCAGTAACAGGGCAAAAGGGAATGGCTTTAAGCTGAAGGAGGGCACATTTACATTAGATATTAGGCAGACATTTTTCCTTGTGAAGGTGGTGAGGCCATGGCACAGGTTGCCCAGAGAATCTGTGGCTGCCCCATCTCTGGAAGTGGGACAGGTCTTGGAGAACTTGGTCTAGTGGAAGGTGTTCCTGCCCATGGTAGGGTGGTTAAAACTGGATGGTCTTTAAGGTTCCTTCCAACCCAAACCATTCTGTGATTCTGTGAGCTGTATTTCTGAACCTACATGTATTATGATCCAAACTCTACCAACACAAGAGTAGCATCAGGCTAAAGGTTTATGAGCCAAACAACCACTTGTTTTTCCAAAGAAGGAGAAGACAGTAGTTTGAATTCCTTTTAAGACATCAGGTCTGCTGACTATACAGAAGTGACAGTGCCCTCCCTTCACCCCCAAGCTCCCCAGAACTACGGCTTACCAGGCACTAGTTTAAATCCACTCCCCTCGTTCTCCTCCTCTATCTGACCTAAGCCAGGTTTCTCCAGCAAGGGGCTGTCATGTGGCAAAGGGGACATGCATGGAGTCATGTCTGAAAAACACAGGGAGCAAAGATAATTGGCACTAAGAGAGTAGGAGCCTCCAGGACTTAACATTTTAAAAAGCTGCTCTTTTTAAATGATGCTCTTCCAAGACTGAAGAAGCTCAGTTATTTTGCAAGACAATTTGGTGAAATAAACAACTAGCTTTGCATGACACTGCCACTGGCTGGGCAAAGAAAATGGCAGCAGTCTTCAACATCTGCAATGTTACGGTCTTGGGGATATGAAGGAGAAAGAAGCCAACACTGAAAAATACAAAGGATAGCTGTCTGTGCTTATTCCGCACACAGAATAAGAGAGCCTTACCAACAGGAGTATTGTGTGGCACTCGCTCCAATTCCTGCACAATATTAATGTCCAACAGCTCAAAGGACAGCAAATCCTAAAGGAACAAACACCACAGTTTTCATCAGCAAACCCTGAAATGGAATCATATCTGTACTTGGCAGCACAGATCCCACTATGGTACAAATAACATTTGGTTCCTGAGCATGACCTCAGAGGGCAGTTTTCCCACAACATACATCCATGTCATAGGATACAGTGCACAAATCAGAGCAGCAAGAGACAAAGATAAGAGTTCCCGTTAAGGGACAGAGAAAGACCTAATGCCGAATCTTTTTTGAGAAACTCAATCTGTCCTGCATACACCTTCCAAATAGTGACAGTCCCTCATACCAATTAGAAGAAAACAGCTCTGCAATATAAAATGCAATGCACTCTTTCTTGGAAATGGAGTGGCCATTTTAGAGCTCGGAAGCTTTATTCTTACAGATGTCTACATACCTAGATATCAAACATGAAGTGGTTCATCTCAACCTGAATTTTAGCATTTTACCTGTGCAGTGAGAAGATCAACAGATGGGATATAAAATTCTCTCTCACTTGGCAGATTTTTGATCTTTAAAGGAATAGTTGGCAGAGATATTTCAGCTGGCTCTGTGACTTCACCCATCAACTGAGCACTTGCTTCTGTTTTTAAGGAAGCATCCTGCAAAAACAAACAAACAAACAAAAAAGTGTCCTAGAATCCCCTTAAACAGACGGTAAATAAAACATTAGATGCAATGTAAAGCCCGAATTTTCTGCAAGCACACAAGTTACTTGAAAGAGATTTAAAGTAATTCATTTTAGAACCAAAAGGCCAAGATCTAACAAAGAGAAATTCTGCAGTGTTTCAGTCCAAGCAAAAGAACAAGACAAATAGCTGCAACAAACTGATAACTGTCATAAAGAATGACCACTTTAGAACTTACATATGCAATATATGTTGCATTTCTTTCCTATTAAAACCAAAATTTAGAAGCAATAACTAGAAGAATCCCCTCAAATAGTAACGCTATGTCAAACAATACACAATGTTCCTCCCAGGCAATTCAGAACTGCCTCAAATACCAGGTGAGCGACTTGCCTGTTTGTTGCTGGAACCTTTATTCTTCTGACACAAGTCAGAACCCTTCCAATCACTTTCTAGATAGTTAGCAGCTGGAGAGGGATCCACAACAATACTGCACCAGATCCTCGGCCCAAACTGTTCCCCTCTGTGTGACAGTCTCCAGTGAGAAGTGTAAGTTCCTTCTACATGAGGAGCTACAAACTCAACTGAAACAGTTCCTACTTGTCCCGATGGAAGGGATGGCACTAACACATCTTTTTTCTCAGATGATGCCAGGGTCAGATTTCCCCACATAAGTTTCAGCTGAAATATACAACAGAAAAATCCAAAAGTTAACTTGACGAGCTTCTCTGCAAAGTGTGGGCAGTAAGAAGCAGCGTTCTTCTGCTAAAAGGCCTTGCAGATACCAGGCATGGAGAAGACTGGCTGCTAGTAAACATACATTAGTCACTATCATCAGACAGCGAATTCCCAGAATTCCCAGCTTGTGAATCAAAAGGCCAAAGGAAATCCTAAACAGGTCCTCACAGAGAATTCACATGCACATATTATCTTCCAGAACTATTTTAGTGTGCAAAAGTAATAGCAAAGGCAAGATACCTTTGTGTCTGAGCTCCATTCCACATTGCCAGTATTTTTCATTCGCCAGTGTTTGATAAATTTTGTTCCTGGTTGCAAGTGAGTACCATCAGGCAAATTCTCATCCACAAATACTGCACTTAGTGTTGGAACAATTGCTTGGAAGGGTTGATTAGGACTCCTGAGATTGGAGAGAGACAACAAACAAAGAAAATACACCAAAACTGAAGAAGTTTAGCTGCCAATTAATGTTAATGTGAATTTTAAATTATGGAAAGGATGAATTAAAGAAACTAAAACTACAGAAGTTTTACACTGTACATACATACACACAAAGGGAATGGGCAATGCAAAGTGATTGCCTGCAAAAGCTGCTGTCTAACAAACTTCAGCATAAGAGCACACAAAAAAACAAAAAAAAAAAAAGAGCATTGAACATAAGCACACAGAATGTACTTGACTTTATGAAGACACACTTAATAAAGCAGGAAGATACAGACTTTCTAAAAACTGTCAGCAACGTTCATTTACGTTGTATGTGCATGCATGTGTATATAATCCTAGACACTCCCCTTCCTCCTAAGTCTATATAAATCAGTAAATTTCTGGTAATCTGTCACTTTTTTCCCTCCTTCCAATTAAAAACACTCCACCTTGCAAGTCACATTTAGACAAAATTCTCACAGGGTCCAATGATAAATACTTTAAATGAGCAATTTCATAACCTTCCTTCTCTTTAACTTGGTCTCATCGCAACAGGTCAGACAGCACCACTACCAGAGGCCCAGTTAAGAACATCTCTTACAGGAAGGTATTAGGTTGGAGACTCTCAGATTTCAGAGTAGGTGAGCTGCTCGTTTCCAATACATGGACAGAGTTCCACAGATGAATCTTCCTGTGCAATTTTAGCTGCTTTTTGAGCTCTCGAACCTCTGCTTTTCTCTGCTTCTTTTCTGCTCGTAATCTTTGCTTCTCTGCCTTCAGAAATCTTTTGTCCATCTGTTTCTGGAGCCTGCAGAGAGAATAAAACACTTTAATAAAATTAAATGGATCAGAATTTTGCTTAAGGCAGCGCAGTCTTAGTGTCAAAGGAACACTTCAGGAAATGTCTCAGCCTTCTAGAGTGGGTACCAAATGATTATAAAAGACCATCCTCATAGTTGCTCATGGAACTGTTTTGAATGGTCTCAGTAAAAGAGCACTACAAAGGCAAATACAGAGTGCTCAAAGAAAAAGCAAGCTCTCAAAGTGTGCTACCCACCTATAACACAAAAGTCTGTATTTTCTACTTTATTATCAAAAACACTAAGATTTGTGGCTTAGGCCCTTTACCAGTAGGGAGCTATTTTGAGCTACACACAAAGTCTGAGTACCATTTCCATTTCTTGCTATCTCTAAAATAAAAGCTGAAAACCAACCCCAGTACAGGTGTTTCCACTTGCTATCAGAACAATCTTGTCAGGTACTGGCAGGTGTATTATTTTTTACCTCGCTTGCTCCAGAGTCGCAGGCAGGCGCGATGGGAGCTCCGCAGGGCTGAAATTCTCAGCAACACAGAGGATAGGTCTGCGCAGCTTTAACAAGACATGGTTTGGATCATGTGCGTATGTTCCTGCTTCACACTCTTCACAGATATTGTAGGTTGGACAAAGGCTGCAAAGCAGAAGAGACAGAAGGCTACCAAGAGGCAAAGAACTTCTGCAGAGAAAAAACTCTGTATTACACTACCACTGTAGGCAGTGCCCAAGTGACAGCAGCTGGTTGTCCAACTTATATATCAATATTTGCAGCTATCTGGAACACCTAGATGATTCGCTCTCTTCTTGGCAAAACTGCAAGTTTCCCACTTCCTTCCGGAACATACCTTGAAAAAAATTGATGCTTCCTTTAGCATAAGTGACTGAAATTGTTGGTCACTTTACTGAAATCCAGTGCCAGCACCATGCATATGAAAAGACAGAGGCTAAGTTAACAAGTACTCAGGGATGCAAAGCAGATGGTCCCCTACAGGAAAAGGACTGATAAAAACCAGACCTTCATATCCTGCCAGCAAGGGGAAAAAAAAAGAAAAAAATCCAAAGAAAAACCCTCTTAGCATTTCAGCCACTGCTTCTGCCTAGTCCCAAAATGCTTACCTTTACAGCAGTTGCCTCATTCAAATAAAACCGTCACTTTTAACACCTTACTTAAAACATTCATCAAAACCTATTTCATGTTATTAAACTGACAAGTGAGACCATTAAAAAAAGCATGACCTGCCTTTGTCTCAATATAGACTGGTGGTTATAAGTTTTGCTTCTTTGTTGAGTTAACCAAACAAAACATTTTCCTTTATAATTACTGCATCTTACATGCAAATACAAGTGTTATAAAGTTCTCTCACTTTAACAATCACCTTTTCTCAAAATAATTTTAATCTTGCTTTTATGCAGATAAGGAGACGTTGGTAAGACACATACCAGGCATTCTCAAACGTACAGCAGGCTGCAGATCAGAGATCTGTAAGTCTACAACCCCAAGATGGTTCGTCAGACTCACTCACATGCCCTACCATGACAGGTTTCCCACACTCTCGGCTCCCATGGCACTGTACCTGCACTGGTAGCGAACCCCGACAATCCGGGCCTGGCAGTTGCAGCAGGAGATCAGCCAGTCACACTGGCTGCTGGGGCTCTCTGAAGGGGGAGGTGCTGTTGCAACTGAGCTCTCAGAGAAGTCTGGAGGCTGACTGCAATGAACAAGCTTGTCATACAGCTTCTGCTCCAGCTTCTCAACAGTCTCCTTAACTACTTGTTCCCTGAACTGGAAAGAAATTGAAGTAGTCACAGATGAGATCCACCTATGCAATTTGAAAACCTAATTTATATCATCCCAAGTCTCCCAATCCGTAAAGTCACTGAATAGTTCAGAATCCACTTTCCATATTCCCAGCACATTCTACAGAAAATTAAACAAGTATTCCATTCATCAAAGAGGATTCTTATTTTAGAAAATACCAGCACAGAACTTTTAAAAAGGCAAGTTAGAAGTCACACACTTGTGCTTACAATATTAAGGTTCTTCTTCCATAACCTTGCATGAAGGGAAGGAAACTCATCTCCAAAACAATTATCCGCAACTCCCAAACCCCTCTGGAGTCTCTACCATTAAATTCTTATTTGTCTGCCAGGCATGTTTTAAACATAACTATGAACTTCCCCTACCTTCAGTTTGTATAAAAAGGTGGCAAAGAAAGAAAGGAGACTCTAGGGAAAAAAAGCTTAAAGATAAATGCACGTACTATTGTACAGTAAAGCTTTTAGGTTCAAAAATTCACTAGCTAATGAATTCTTATTGATGGCATCAAACTGCTTCTCAGTGATGTTTATTAGCTGTTCAAAACAAGTTAACAACCACATCTTAACCTGTAGGTTATTGTCAATGGCTTCCTGAAAGTCTTTTCTCAAAGTGAACAGTCAAGAAAAGCATGGTCATCAAATGCTCTGCTTTTAATCGCAGGAAGTCATAAGTATTGGCCTGCGGAAACTGGGCAATCAAAAGTCTACAATAGCAACACTATTCCGTGCTCTCCCATGATGAGTGGCCTGATGTTCCTACAGATGTCCCATTCTATCATGGGAGCTACTTAAAACTACACTCAAACTAATCAAATGCATAAACCAAACAATCCACTTTTCACAAATGGCACGGATCAAACTGTGCTGACAGCAAGTGTGTTCAGATGTCTAGAGTTAGGCAACACAAGGATCTTTTCCACCCACAACTTCTTATGCTTTTCTTTAAGCATACCAATACTTGCAAGAAAATACACTTACTGTTTCCAAGTAGCTAGTAAACCATTCTGGAGGATTTTCACTTGTTCTTCCTGTTTGAGTCTGATTTAACTTTTGCTGGTGGGGAAAAAACAAAACAAAAAATACACACAGCTGAAAAAAAACACAAAAACCCTCAATACAGCAAGTTAACCACTGAAATAGCTCTCAGGAGTCTTTATAAAAAGCTTTTTACAGTTCTCTGGAAAACAGTGGAGAAGCAACACAAGCTAACCACTGACATTTTCTTCAAAGATTTCTGCTTCATTAGCATTTGAGTGTAATTACATGCCAAAGCAGTCAAGTCAACCAGAAGATATTAGATGGCAATGAGGGCTTCAGGAGGCCAATTGCTTTGACTCTCAAAATACTTAAGAATGATCAACATGAAAGCACCTGTATCTCTACAGGCAGCATCAAAATATCCTCTGGAAGATTCAAACTATTTGGTGAGCTCAATGGGTGCTGGTAGCTGAGAACAGAGACCAACCTCAGAACTCAGTTTTGATGTATGGGTAAAGTCTATAAAGTGAATTACACTTACTAATTCTTTGTTTTAATGTATGTATAACACAGGTCTAGCTCCTACCTGAATGGTCAGCTCCTTGTCATTTTTGGATTCTTCCTCTAATCCCTGAGTTAGCACAGAATAGTGTAAAAGAGGGTTTTTCTCATCTTTCGGAAGCACTGCTGTTTCTGTAACAGTTTTTTCATGTCGTTGCAAAGCACGAGAAGAGGTTTTTTCATAGGCATTCATCTGAAGTTGATTTCCTTGTTTAACTGCAATCTAAATAAACAGCACATACACACACCCCGTATTTTTCCACCTAAATCAGCATACAAAACTTGTAAAAATACTGCACTACACCACACTAGGGAGGACAGGGAAAGCGTGGAGAAACACTAACAAACACAAAAATTGAGAGAGATGCCAAGATAGAATCAGCTCATATTCTACTTCTTAAAGATTACCAATATGCTTATTAAAAAGATTATTATAAGCCAAAGGATAATCATGCAGATATCCCACAGGAATTTTCCAAGCTACAATAAAGTGTTCACACGAGCCAGTAAAAACCAAATTCTGTCCAGGAATTTATGATTATTTTGCAAATATCAGATTTGAAATTCAAACTACAAGAAAAAAGTTCTGAAAGCATTAATAATGGACAACTGAAATGTAAAGGAATACAATTTTATTTTGTCTATGTAAAATTCACTGCTTATGAAGTAACTAAGCACTAATAGAAGTTTTAATGGTATACTGTGGCAGTGGAGTCCATGTAACAAGATTTTTGAAGGGATCCACTGCAGTCCAGTATCTCCAAAAACAGGATCCTGTTGAAGTGTTTGAGAAAGTCAGTCATTTTACCAACCAATTGCTGTTCAGGGTCCTGAACCACAACTGCCGATTCAACTAATTTATACAAATCAGGATTAGCCAGGACAGGAGGAAAAAAAAAAAAAAGTAGTAAGATATTCAAGCTATCATCCAGAGCCAGAAAACTGAGCTATTCTGATTTCCGTGGGCCATGTAATGCTATTTTTTTCCACAGCTGCATTAATTTTCATTGGAGAACAATTAATATATTTTTAAAAAATGTCAAAGAGCATTTACCTTCAAAGCTTCTTCATATTCCTCTAAAGAAAAAGAGAAAGGAATGTGAGTTTTCCCCATCTCAAACAACAGATGCAAGTTTAGCACACAGTATTTAGGGAGCCTTACACCACAAGGGGTCTCCCCTATTTTCTGTACATTCTCTTAAAATAGTGTTACTGAAATAAGAAATTGTATATACAGCAACAAGCACGTACAGCTAACAGTTGCAACATTCCATTAATTTAGTCGATTCCAATTTGTTCCTACTAATCAAAAACGCCTTCCTTTGGGAAGAACGCCCAATGATATATAAAATAGGAAAACCAAAAAGCAAGCATTCACAACTGCTTCTCCAAAAAAACATAAACAACAGTTGGGGTCTGTTTCTTGATTTCACTTCAATAAAGCAACAGCTCACCTTTGCTATTCACAGAGACCTGCAAAGAGAAATAACAATGAGTGAGAGCTACTGACATGTTTTTGTAATTCTCTTATAATTAACACACTTCCAGAATAAATGTACTTTTATTCAGAGCTTCCAAAGCACCACTATTTCAGAGATTTGCTATTGCTGCCACGTTTAATCATTATCCGAACCTGTGGTGTTCTGAAGCAGCCTGTGTTCAGTACTGAGTCTCCATAGGGAGAAAGTCTCTACTGCTGGACCCCAGACCCAGCTCTTCTCAAAGCTGGGGCCACACTGCTGGGCTAACTACACAAGGACACATCTTGGTCCCAGCTGCTTCAAATGCCCAACAAGAGACCAGTTAAGTGTTTCATAACCTCATCTTCTACAGATACTCGTGTATCAACTCTGCACACAGAAGTTACTAATACAAGACCCTATTTACTCCCTACAGTAAAGCACGACTCTGAACAAGGTTTGGTCAGTTTGATCAGTACTTCAAAAAGAGCTTTCAGAGATGCATCTATATATTTATATGTGATACAGGCTGGGAAAAAAGGGGAGAATCTTTCCCTGAAAGGTTGCTGGAAACATCTTGAAATTTCCCCCTACAGGGGAGAAAAAAATAACAGGGACTCCATCTCTGCAATTTAGTAGAGTTATAAATCCAAGCAGTGGACTACAAGGTTTGCAAAAGGTCCATTCTGTCTGAGAGTTACATTCTCCTCTGAATCTCCAGATAAAACAGAAAGAACATGAGAGGGTGAGGCTATGCCAAGCAGGAAGTTACTCAACAAGGACAACAAGAAGTAACCAATTTGTTTTCTGAGTCAGTAATCTGCTTGGAGATTACAGCAATTGCATAAAGCTAGCAGAGGATTTGAGTACACCAGCTCACAGAAGCAAGTATATGCTAATGACAGGGGACCTACATTTTCCAGAGGAAGGAGTGTAGATTGAAGAGAGAGGGCTTTACCATGGCTGTAAACACCAACAGTTACAACTACCTTACTCTCATAAAAAGAAAAATTAAGTTCATCAACTGAAATGACCCTCCTTCTGAGCACACAGAACCACTGGCTGTTTCAACAGGGTGGGAAAACGAAAGGCAGTAGCTTCTAAAAGTATTTTAAAATATGTATGTTGCATTAAGAGTAAAACCACGACTAACAGCTTATTAAAGGGACAAATGACCCCTCACTCTCTGATCTGCACAACAGATGCTCTTGAAGGACCCACTACAAATTATCAAGAGGCAGAAAGGTTCCTAGGAGTAATTTTTTGGTTGACCTGTTGGGAGGGTGGGTGGGTGGCAGGTATTTTACCTCATCGTTATCCTCATCAATGTACTTAATCTGAATATTGTCCAGGTCAAATGAAACTTTAACCTGTAATGAAAAAAAGAACACAAAACCACAATGAGACAGGACTACAGATGCCCTCAGTTAAACATGACTATTAATTGGAAATAATATTATAACCATTCCACCCCTCCCATCAGCTTCTCAGCTGAAGCAAACACTGTTTTAAAAAATCCATTCCTCTGAAGTTGAACCACTCTCCCCGATGCCTTACCTCCAATGGTTACTAACTTTCCCTAATGAAAAGAACAAATTAATTTCTTTCATGTTGCACCTTCACTAGTTAATGTTTACTCCAAAACAAATAATAATAACCTTCCCATTCTAAGAGAACAAGCTCAGGGTTAATAAACTCGGTCATGGTAAACACTACAAAATACGAAGGCTAAGGCAAACAATCCCCAAACGCTACCTTTTACATAGAAAGCACCTGGAAGACAGCTCACACAGGTGATCAGCCTTTTCACAGCTTATCAGAATTCGGAGAATAAAGCTGAGCAGCTATTTTGCATTTTACATTAACAGGGCAGAATGAACACCATCAACTGAACCATAAATGAAGGTGGTTGTTTCCATATGCTGAGTAACAGTCTCCAAGGCTTCTCTACAGTTTTGTACCAGGTACCTACACAAGCTGTATTTTTCTCAACAGAAATTCTCTGAAAGACCTGACATGTTCTGCCAGCCCAGACCTAAGAGAACAAGACCTCAGCCTCAGTCAACAGAAGCTGCGGGGACTTACACAGCACCACTGGAGCACGTGTACACAGCCACACATATTCTGCAATGGACGTGGTACAGGCAGGTTCTTCCAGCAACATATCCCAAATTCTGGGACTGCAGTGAGAGAACCAACTCACCTTATCAAGAAGAAACTGTGGTCTATAACTACACTGTCTTGTACCACAGACTTTTCCCTCTAAAACTCAAGCTAGAACAAGAGATCAGGTTATCCCTTATAAACACCAGACACATTCAATAAAATATTAAAACATAGGAAAGAGAGCTTAACTGATACTCCCTTGAAACAGTAATTCACACAACAGAGAGAACCCGTGGTGCTACCTTGGTTAGGGAAACATTCTTGTAATAGAATACCACACCTTGAACAAACACACCCCTGCCCTCAGACTACCTAAGATTAAGGGCAACAAGATGCTTATGCAGTAATCTGCTTCCAGCTTTGATGCAAGCAGGATTCTGACTAGCTCAGACATTCCTGCAGGATCCACTTGCCAGTAAGTATTTAAAAGACTGAACTAGTGCCTCCTCCAGAGGACTGAAATACAAGTGAAGAAAGATGCTACAGTTCAAACTTTGAACTTGAGCAATTCACAAAGCAAGAATCTCCTGCACGCACACTGGAAAAGTGATAGCTAGAAAAAGAGCTGAAAGAGTAAAAAAATAAATAGCAACAAGATATCTTAAGATGGAACTTTGAAGGTAAGCTAAAAAAATATAACAGTTGGTACGGATTGAATAATCGTGTTTAAAAAAAATTCACATTAGCTTCACCATAGCCGAGGGAATCCTAACGACACAATTTTAGCCTCAGCCAGGAACTTTCACTAAATAGCCCTGAAAACAAGCATCCAAGCAAAAACTCGACTATACCAAGAGCACGACACACAGACCTTCATAAGCAACTGCCAACACACGTGTGGCCCAGTCAGACACTATTCTGTCCAGATCGGCAGACACAAAGCTCCCAAGAAGCAAGGGGTCAAAAATATGTTAATGATTCGGTACCCTAGGGAACACAGACAGATCTTCAGAAAAGCAACAAATGTGTCTTACTTCACCGTAATTACTTCAACGAGTAAAAGAATGGACGATAAGTGGAACAGAGTGTACTTTACAAAGGGGCACAGAGCCAAAACCAAGTGTCCATACGTGTGGAAAAGGGTTAAGAACACAGCTAAAGCCACCTACTGGCAGCGAAAAAGAGGGACCCGTAACAATCTTTTTCCAAAACTGGTATTTCACATCACTCTATGCACACAGCAGGGGTAAAAGCTACTGCCAAAGCTAAAAGAAAACCCAAGGTCGCAGTACTATGAACCACCAGTCCTAACAGCCTGGCAAAGCGGGGACACGGCTTCGGAAAGGACGGGAGAAGACGCCGGTCCCCCACAGACCCGCTGGCACAGTTCGCACCTCACCGAAGCGGCTCCCCGCGGCTGCGCCACCCCTCCACCCCGCCTCTCGCAGCTAGGCCACGCTCACCATGGCCTCCACATCGGCCCACGTCGTGTGCTCCGGGTCCGACACGAGGAAACTGCGGGTGTCGCCGCGGCAGGCGACGCGGAGTGTCACGGGCGGCTCCATCGCGCGCTCCCGCGGGCCGAGGGGCAGCGCCGGCCGCCGGCCCGACCGATCCAACATGGCGGCCCGAGGGCGGCCGGCCTCGGTCCCTCCGCGGGCCGCCATTGGCTGCCCCGCCTGCCGCTCATCCTGCCCGCCAATCCGATTGGCGGGGGCGGGGCGGGGGGCGGGGCCGGGAGCGGCGCAACCACAACAATAAACACGGCCAGGCGCGCGCGCGCGCACAGCACTCACGCGCATCCGCGCTTGCGCACCGCGCCGGCGAAACCCGCTCGGCGGGGGCCACGCGGTAGTGCCAGCGCCAATCAGCCGCTCCCTGGCCCACGCCCGGCCCCGCCCCCCGCTGCGGGAAAAGCCTATAAGAGAACGTTGCGGTGGCCACGTGATCGCGGCGCGGGGCCGGATTGGCTGCGCCCTGGACGGCGGAAAGGGCGCGAAATGGGGCGCTGGGAGCGGCGGTGAGGGACGGCGCCCCTGGCCGCGGCCGTGTCCGCCCCGCTGGGCCCGCGGCCCTGCCCCGGCCGAGTCCCGCAGGCCGCGCGAGACGCGGTTCGCGCTCCCCGCGCGGTGGTCTGGGTGCTGGGACGCTTTGCCTCGGCCTGCAGACGGGCCTGACGGCAGCGCCCCTCCGGCCCCCGAGCCGCCCCTGCGGGAAGCTCCAGCGGTTTCTCTTTGTCTTCAGAGCTTGCGGTGTTTCCTGCCGGTTCTCGCCTCTGCTGGCTCGCGTAGGTAGGCCCAGGGTCTTTTGCATAAACGCGTCTGCCGTCTCCTCTTCATTCCTTTGCGCTTAGAAAGCCCCCTTTTCCCGCTGTTTTCTGCCCTGCCGAATACTGCTGTAAACCCTTCCAGTCTCTCGAGAGGCTTTAATTGTCAGCGTTCAGAGTGAGAACTCCTGTGCTGTAAACTCTTACTGAAGAAACAGCAGCGAGGTATTTGATTCCATTCCACAAACGGGAGCAGAGCCACGCGGGAGAAGAGGGTTACGGGATGTAACAGAACAAAACCAAAGCTGATTATGGTTTACTTTTCTTGTCTCTAAAATGTTTTTGGATGTGAAGGATGGACTTCTCAGTGATTACTGTTGGACGTGTACAGAATGTGCTTTCAGCTATGCAGAAGAACTTGGAGTGCCCAATATGGTAAGCCCGGCGATATCAGTATAGTTAATGAGTCTCTTGGTTTTTTAACTTTTTTTTTTTCCCCTTGCAACTGCTTAGTCAGTTCCATGACTTTAAAGAAAGCAAAGAGTTTCGTTTTTAAGATTAACTATATTGATGTGTTATAAGGCTCAGCTGAGAAAGTGCAAGACAGAACCTATATTTTGCTCCGATGTTACGGTAAATTTTGCTTTATTGTTTCAACATAAATATGTCGGCTCTCTATCCAAAGAGGAAAAAAAAAAGAGATATCTCTAATTGTATTAGAGTATTGTTTGTAAAGCAGTGTTCATCTTTGTCCATTGTCTCTGAAAAGTGAGCGAGGTCTGTAGTTTTTTAATGCAGACAAATGCTGAAATAGTGAAGGTCCTCGTTAAAGTCTGGATCCCTACAGTGTCTGTAACTTCTGTACTCTTGTTTATGTTTTTCTCTTTGTAGCTTGGATGTGGTACAAGAGCCAGTTTCAACAAAATGTGATCACATATTCTGCAGGTAGGTTTGAAAACTTGCAAGTACAATGCGGTCAGTCTGGTTTTAATTTCCCTGTATACTTCTTCAGTGCTAATCATGTACATATACTGTGTTTTGATAACTTCCTGTGTAGCTACTTTAGGGGAAGTATCAGTGTGGTAGAAGAGAGAACTGCAGCTTCACAGATGTGTCAAAGGGGATGAATTAACTCACTGTAACACCAGAACAAGAATAAAACTATAACAAAGGATTTCTACTAAGTCACAAATGTGCATATGGAGTTTTCAGGAAAATAATCTCCTTTTGTTACCATCAAGACTTATTTTTTCCTAGGTTTTGCATGTTCAAACTTCTCAGCAAAAAGAAAAAAGGTGTGGTACAGTGTCCTCTGTGTAAGAGCGAAGTTACCAAGAGGTGAGAAACCTGTCTTTGTGAGGGGGCTTGAGGATGAGAGTTTTGAACTGTAAGGAGAGGCTAACAGTTGTCTTAAAATGTCTTAACATAAGACTAAAAAAAAAAAAGTGGTTATTAAATAAACTGTCCATTTCTAAAGGAGTAGCTGTAGTACCTTACCTCAGTGTAAGCATTTTCCAAATGATGACAGGGAACACACCTCTGTTAACAAAGGTCTATGCTATATTAATGTTCAGTCCTTACAACTCTAATAAACTTACATGAGGAAAAATATAAAATGGTTGCTTCTGTGATAGTTTTAATCCCCATAATCATGGTGATTTGGGGGCATTGTGTTGTTATTCTTGGCAACAATTTCTCATCTTCCGCTTTGGAGTTTTACCGCTTGGTTTGTTCAGCCTAGATTCTAAGAGAAAGAAGTATGTATCATTAACACATTCATTTGTCTTAAAACAACTCAAGTACTGATATTATTTCAGAAGTCTGAAAGAAAATTCCAGATTTAAGCAACTAATTGAAGGATTGTTGGAAACTATCCATGCTTTTGAGCTTGACACTGGAGTGAAGTGTAAGTGTTGTGAATGTGTGCCCCAATTTTTTTTTAAATAAGGTTTTGACATTTATATCGTAGTTATTTACAAAGTATCCCAATTAATGTGCAGTACTTAATATGGGGAGAATTATCAAAAGGTTTTTTCTTGTATGTAAACTCGTAAGTTCCATTAAGTTTCCAAGATTTTCTTATAAAAAACTCTTGAACAGTTTTACTGTGTTTGACTCCACCCAATCTTATGTTGAGTTCCTGAAATATGGCTGCATGTATATCAAATCGTGTTTCATCTGCAATTGTGAGGTAAAGTCCCGCTCTTGATTATGTCCAGCCTTGCAGCTTTAACTTGCTAAACAGTCTCGGAGCCTGAATTAGCAGATGCCGTAGCCATGTATGTTTACTTGTGCAGCTCAGATAGATCCTTTGGGAATCCAAATTTATCCTTTCTAGTACTCAGTGCCTTGTAAAGGGCATTGTCAGGGTATTGAGAAGTTAATGGGCCTATTTCTATTTTGATAGACAAGATGTTGTGGTTGGGGGAAGGTGGTGATTATTGACTTTTGTTTGGGGAAGGATTTTGTATACTGTGCTAGAAAAAATAGACCTTTTTTCAAAATCTTTTCAACTTGCTCAGCCATTCTAAACTCACTAGTATTAGATCCTGCTCTTGTTAGGTTGTCTATATGAACAAAATTGGTTGGAAAAATTAGTTGGTGAGATCAAGATTTTACTTAATACTTGAAGAGTACTCAGGAAGAACAATCAGACTAATGGTTGAACAAGATTTTTCTTTGATAATTGTACTTTAGCCGTATATGCACTAGGTGCATAGGGCCTGTCCAAGGCTATTTCATTAATGTGTAATATCTGTGTCATACTCAGTGTAAAAATTTTTCTTTTCCTATTAACATTTTTCAGTTTTAAAGAGTCATAACTTTCCTCAAACATCCACAGAAGCCACTGCTGCTGAGTTCTTGTGTAAAGAAAGTTCTGTCATTCAAAGTAAGGGCTTCAGAAACAGGAGAAAAAGTGCTAAAGAAAATGGACAAGAAAACTGCAGCTTGGTAATTGTTCTTTCCCATTTTAGTTTTGTGGATTGTTTAAAAGTTTATGTGGAATGTATATAGATGCATATATATAAATGAATGAAGCAGGGGATTTTGTGTTGATTTAAGATCACTGTTGGACTTGAATAATATTCTGGATAAGGACATCTACGTATTTTTGTCTTCTTAACCTACTTGAAAAAGATATTTGCATGAATGACCTGAACTTATAGATGATATTGCCATAATACAGTCTGTTACTGAAACTAGGATTGAATATTTGTTTGTCCTGCATGTGTCATGAGGTGTCTAACTATTTGTAGGGTTTCTACTTTTTTAGTGTTAAGATCACAACTATGCCTTAGGATTCTTAAGGCATTACCCATCTTGGTAACCTCTGTGTATGTGACTGTCCATGGTACACTGTTTCTATTCTCGTTTGCTTGATGCTGAATAGAATGTTAGATAATACAGAATGTAAGATCAAACTGTTAATGATTTGATCTGTCAAATGAATGGTAATTGTTTCTATTGACACATTCCATTTCCAATATCAATATAAGAAATTACCTGTGTTGGATTTTTGCATAGAGGATACCAATGTGTATGACTGAGTATTTGTATCAGTGCTTCCTGCTATAGTTTAAATAATTACAGGTTTTTTTATAAACAGCCTACTGTTATACATAACTTTCTTTCTATTCTCATGTCAACAGGAAGCTACTGGGAATACTCAGCTTACAGATACCAGGGTGAAAAGGTGTAGCCAAAGAGACAAACCTCAGAAATGTAACTCTGAAAAAGAGATTTATGTGGAGCTTGGTAAGATCTGTTTGTAGATCCGCCCTAGCTGGTCTTATTTATAATGCTTGCAAATTAATGGAACATGATAAAGTTTAAAGTCTTTGTAAACACTAGTTTCTCCTTAACATCCATGAGGACAACAAAGGGACAAATTATGGGCAATTTCAAGTTGGTAAATCAAAAGGGTTTTTTACATAATTTATTTTATCATGGCAAATAATGCTGCTGTTAGGGAAGCCTTAAGCTTCAGTGTACGAGATCCAAGGAAGAGAGGATGCTAACAAGTGTGCAGAAAGCTGTAGCTGTTACAGCCAAAGTAACTACTGTTTTTTAAAGAATACTAAGCCTGTCACCAGTGTTTGAGAACGGAATGAAATCTCTTTGAGAAATGAAGATTTCATTGCTATCTTAACTCTTCAGAATTTCATTTTATCTGGTGTTGACTATGAGAAACAAAACAGATGCTGATCATAGTTTATTTTTTACTCTGTTCTTTTAGAGAAGGAATTGCTTCATTTAACAGCTAGCGTTCATTACCTTGCTTTTTTCCTTATTGCTTCTGCCAGGTTCAAAGGATCTGACTCAAACATTTTAGTATACTGCTCTGATTTCCAGTTCAAAATTCTAAATACTAGCAGCTGTTTTGTGTATAAACTTAGAAATTAGAAACTAACCTTTAGCTGATTAACTCTTAGTAGCTCTCTATTACCAGTCACTGTATTTAAACAGAATTTTATGATGAAGCCATGTTGATATTTATACATAGAAATCATTATAAGTAGGTAAAATACTTCACAATTGAACTTGAATTTATCTGATAAAAGTTGAAAGCATCCCTCTAGGAAGAACTAGGTATGCATGTGATGATAAACACTGAATCTGGCAAGTGAACTTTCTCTGAATCATTCCAACCAGAGTAACAGCTGGTTTGTTTTCAGGTTCTGAATCATTTGAGGAGTTTTTTAAACTGGCAAGCAAACCTGGGTAAGTAAAGGTGAATAAGGAATTCATATTTTCTAAAGACAGTAATTCATCATGGTTTAGTTCCTTAGCACAGGACTGATAGAATTCTTAAGCTGACAAATTATTTTCAGCTTCAAGGGCATTAGAGTAGAATGGGTAGCTGAATTCCAGCAGTTTGTGATATTACATTCTTTAAAATTATTTTCTAAATGTTTTGTTACTTACATAAACATTGGTTCTTCAATAGAAAAGTAGGTACTGTGCTTTAGCAAGTAAACATTAAATTCAGGAATGTAAGAGGGAGTATTTTAAAGATCTGACCTGAAAGTCTGAACAATGGAACTAGGGATCTAGTTGTAGTAAGTATCAATTATGCCGCCTCACTTCTTCAGAAACTGTTTCAGAGAGCAAAAAGGGAAAAATGAGTATCGTCTTCTGTTGTCTCTTTTGTGGGTTTCTCTGTAGTGAAAGTAGATTTCCCTGCCCAACAGGTTTGAAGACAAAGCAGCAATTCAAATACTTTCTCAAGAAAAGCTAGAAGAACTTGAGAGTGATGAGAAGGGGAATGAAAATTCTTCCAATGCACAGCCTGACAAGCTGTGTGCCAAAGAAATAATGCTACCAAATGTCGTAGGTGTGTTTGTTATTTTTCTTACATTAGTGATTATTCTTGAAAGAAGCACCACAAGTCAAGATTTTTATTTCACATGATTAAATATATAGATATACAAATACATATATAGATATAGTTGCAGTCTTGTATGTTGTAGTTCTGCTGATGCCTACAGTTAGTGTCACTTTAATACAGGACTATTCTGGTGGACTAGACACTTAAAATGTGGATATTCTGTGCACAGGAACAGAAAGGTGTAAAAAGTAACTGGATCAAAGTGCAAAACTTAATTTATTCTACATGAGCCATATTATTGCTTGTAGTACAAACGGAGAGCAGTGTCTGGTAATTCAGGTAGGAAATTAGAAGAACATATGTAATATGATCTTTCTGCTTTTCTCTAGAGGGGGATTTGTGCAGTGTAATATTCTGGTTTGAGGGGAAATAAGAACAGTTCTTTTAAAACTAAGTAGCCATTAAGCTTATCAATGTGCTTGTGGGTGTAAAAGTAGGGCTTAATAATTTATAATACCTATAAATCTAACAGGTGAAAGTGATTTGTCAAAGGAAGGCTTGAGCAAGAAAAGCACTCAGAGCATCACTGAATGTGCCAAACCTGACCAATTGAATATGACGGAATGCCAGAGTTCTCTCTTAAATGTTCTAGCTGTAGACCAACTTCCAGAGCAGTGTGACAGACTAAGTAACGGCAGTCCCACAGTGAACAGGGGCAAATCCTTCTTTAAGGGCATAGAAGAAATGGATGAAGAGCGAACTCAGTACAATAGTAAAAACAAAGAATTTGACTTAAAGGATAGCTCAGAGAGCAGGCTGGATGAAAGCAAGGTAATGGACACTGTTGTACAAAGTGTTGAAGCTGTGGAGGTGTATGAACCTGAGAATGACTCTTCCCATGACAAAGAACTTCCTCTAGAGAAGCCAGAAACACTTCACTCTGCCACCTCAAATCTAGTCTCCAGGAAGAGACTGAGGCGAAGCATTCAGAAAGTCAATGAATGGTTTTCAAAAAGCAACAAGATTCTGTCTTCCAATTCGTCCCTGGATGATTCTGCTGGAGCAACTGATGTTTCAGGTGAAGGAGATATGTGTTCCTCAGATAAAGAATCCTGTATTTCAGAAAAGACTGACCCTATGGTAGGTTCCATGGAAGTTGCAGTCATTGAAGGAAACAGATGGTCAAAACAAACAGCTGATAGCATCAAAGACAAAGTATTTGGAAAAACATACAACAGAGGGAGGAAATCGAATCCCCATTCTACCTTGAGACACATTTTACCTACTACAAAAAAGGAAGATGTAGCTTCTGATAAGTGCTTGAATAACTCCAGCAAAGACAGACTGAAACGAAAAAGGAAGACTGCCCGTGTCCTGCAACCTGAGGATTTCATAAAAAAAAAAGATACAGAAGAGGCAGTTGTAGGCCCTCAAAGTGTTAACTGGTGCCTAGGAGATCCTGAAAAGAAAATACGTGATGGCAGTGTTGCTGTTAATGAGAGTCACCCGTCTCAGAATAGGGTGGATAATACACTAACAGAACTTGAGGGAGGCGAAGGATCCAAATGGAAAAAAAATGCTGAAAAGGTGACTAGCAAGCCTGGTGGTGAGGAGCTAGAAATGTGTAATGGTGATCAGAAAAGCACCAAAAAAAGTTCTGCAGCAAAAAGATGCAGACGTTCTACCAGAACCATGTGTGCTCTACAGTTGGTAGTGGATAGAAACTCTGTTTCTCCTGATCGAGCTGAGCCACAGATTGACAGCTATCCAAGCAGTGGAGAGCCCGGGAAAGCTGACTCTGAGCAAAGACAAATGAGGCGTAGCAGAAGGCTTCAGTTACTTTCTGAAGAAATGACAAAAGAAACAGGAAAAGGAGTAATAGTAAAGGAAGCAAGAAAGAATTACAGTGATCATGAAGGGTCTGCCTTTGGAGACCAAAGGAATGTGGCAGCTCACGCTGCTGAATGCAAAGACCTGTGTGAGCATCAGGATATGCTGAGTTACAAAGCAGTCACTAATCTGAAGGGAGGTGATCTGGAAGGAAATGATACTCAGGTTTGTCTAAAAAGTTTATCTGACACTTCAGAAACTGGAAAAAGTCTCTTCAATCCTGCATCTTCATGTCAGTCTTCAAACTGTGGGTCCTTTCCACTTCATGCAGATTCTCAAGACAGTAAAATACGAGATAGCCCTGCCCTCCTACAGCCTCCCTCAGTGCCTGCTGTACAAACTGCTTCCCACCAGACTGAAGAGATGACTGAATCATCTACTGCTTTTCCACAGGAATGCAGGCATGATTCACAAAGTGTTCCAGGGGACTTCAGAACTGAAAAATTGGCAGTGGCTAAAAATGTTTTGGAATCGACCGAGGAAGCTGAAGACAGTGAATTAGACACACAGTATCTGAGAAATATATTTAGACATTCAAAACGCTTATCCTTCAGCCTTTATCAGATTCCCAGGCAGACCTGTGCAGTGAAAGATTCTGATTCTGAAACTTTAAATCCATCATGTGCTACTCAGGTAGAAAATAAGCATAGCAAACATTTACAACCAGAAAACTTGCAAGAAGAAAAAACGATTGCTGAAAGCTTGAGTAGGGTTTGTGAGAAAGTGAAGCATAAGACCCGTGAGTCTGGCTGTTGTGATCAAGTGACTTGCTTTGTTGTCAGCACCAGAGAACACAGACATGCTGTTTCACAGGCTGCAAAGGAAGAGACTCTGATACCAGTGAGAATGGGGACTGCTGGGAGTGAGGGCAAAAAAGGATCACTGAAAGGAGAGCAGGGCAGTGAAAAGCCAGTGTCAACTGACGTAAGGATAGAAAGTGAGTTGAGAGAAAATCCAATCAAAAGTAAAAGAAACCAAAGCAATCACAGTAACACAGAAGGGTATGATTCCAAACAAACTGATTTAAACACAGATCATGAAATAGAATTCAGTTCGGAAAGCGATCTAGCAGAAAAGACCAGAGTTGTTGATGGCGAAGGACCAGTTCTGCAGTTTCAGTCCAGATCAATGGTTTGTCCTGCAACCTGTCAGCAAAGTCCTGCTGAATTCAGCTGTGCAGGCATTAGGCAGAAAACTAGCAAAAGCAAAAGAAAACCAGTAAAGGGGAATGAAGAACAAGCAACCCAAACTGCTAGCACAGCAATGCCTGAGTATTTAGTTGCAGAGGCTCCAGAAGAACCCCTTAGAAGGAGCAGTGATTTTACAGGCTTGTCTGAAACACCTGATAGCTTACTGTGCTCTGGTGCTGATATTGAAGAGAACACCAACTTTTGTGAAACTGATAGGAGAGAACAATCTGCAGTGTTTGTAAAAACAAGCGACAATGCCCTGGGAAAAGAACTACACAATAGGAATGTTGGTTCTAAGCCAAGATCTCAAGGTATTCAAAAGTCTCGAAGACGAGCACAGAAACTGCCATCTTCAGATGAAGAATCCTGTGAGGATGAAGATTTACCATGTTTTCAGACATTAATATTTGGCAAATCAGTAAGCACACCTTTGCAGATGGATAAACAAGTGACATCTGTGATAGAGTCCTCAGCAAGTCCCAACATGTTGCCTCACAGTAGAAGTAATGGTGACAATATTATGCAGAAAATGCCTGAAGTTGCCCTAGATGATGTGTGTGTTTCACCAAGCCAGGAGTCAGAATGCTCTGTCAACTTATTTTCTTCCCAGTCCATGTCTGAAGAGTCAGTTAATGGAGCACAAGAGGTGAAGAAACCTTTACTACAAGTTGATGCATCCAAACAAGTGAGCAGTGTGCATGAGAGTAAAGAAACTTTTCAAGGTTGTAATGGAGGGCTGAGGAGAATGAAAACTAACATCAAAGATGAATGTCAAGAAGATCCAAACATGGGAGCAAACCTAGGTACAAACTAAGATTTTTCTCTGCAGCTGTGTTTGTAATGTCCTTACACCCAGGTTTTTGGTGTTTGCATGGGAGCTTTGTTCTGTGTTTATGGGGCGCTTGCTCTTCAAAAGAAATGTATCAGCCCTAAACAACTAAACAAAAAGTACTCAGTGGTTTATTTCCTAAAAATTATGTTCTTCCGCTCTTTTTTGTTCAGAACGCAAATGACAGGCTGGGTACTAGAGACTGTCTGATGGGAACTCATTTTTGAGGGAAATGCTAGTTCTCTTATTGCAATGTGATACTTGCATTGTCAGCAGAATTTCATACAGCCTACCTAAGCTTTTGCTCGGGGTGAAATGTTTGTTGAAATTGGCTGTAGAATTCTGTAGCAAATGTTATGACCTTTTTATGGCCTTCATAAACTGTTTAGGACTCTTTTGTTGCTGTTGAAACACTGAGTTCTGCCTACTTCGCCATGGGTGTGACATGGTATTCTTTAAAATGTTCACTTAAAGTAGACCTGTGCTTCTAATTTCAATATTTTCAAAACTTGTAACTTCAGTGTTATAGTTAATAGTTGTCCAAAAGGTTTATGTGGTAAAAGGTTATGGATAATATTGGTTGGTTGGTTTGTCGTTATTTGGTGATTTTTCTCTTGAACTAACTCAGATTTTTTTTTTTTTCACCTTCTTTAAGGTGAACCATCTGGATATGACAGTGAAACAAGTATTGTAGAAGATTCATGTGGACCATTCTCTCAGAGTGAAATCCTTACTACACAGGTAACTGAATTTATACACTAAATACTGGAAGTAGCTTGCATTTTAGGAGACAAGCAAGTACAGGAAAGCTGTGAAGTGAGTACAATGGGAAACTGCTTTGTGTCACTAAATTATTTCCAAAAGCATAATCAATGAAGAACTGTAGAACTACTTCTATGCCATTATTTGTCGCACTTTGCCCTGCCCAGTAACTTTCCATTGCAATAGGCACAACTCTTGTGGTATTGATGTGGTGGGTTGACCCTGTCTGAATGCCAGATGCCCACCCAGCTGCTCTATCACTGCCCTTCCCAGCTGGGCAGGGGAGAGAGAATAAGATGGAAAATGACTCATAGATTGAGATAAGGCACTTTACTAAAGCAAAAGCCAGAAGTTTGCACATGCACAAGTGAAGAGGAACAACGTTCATTCTCTACTCCCCATCAGCACCGCTGTCCAGCCACTTCCCAGGAACCAGGGCTTCAGCACACGAGCAGCTGCACAGCAGGCAAACACTGTTAAACAATGAATGCCCTCACCTGCCTTGTCCTTTCCTTAGCTCTCATATCTGAGCTGACTCATACGCTCCAGAATATCCTTTAGCTTAGTTTGGATCAACTGGGCTGGTTCTGTCCCCTCCCAGGATCTTGCCCTTGACTGGAGAAGGAATGTGCTGCTGCTGTGCCAGCCCTGCTCAACAGTAGCCAAAACCCTGGTGTGTTATCAACACCCTTCCAGCTCCCAATGCAAAGCATAGCGCTGTGAGGGCTGCAGTGGGGAAATGAACTCCAGATCAGTCAGAGCCAATACAATTGGTTATAGGACTTAATTGTGGGAGGTGCCAGTTAATGCATCTCCACTCTTGACCAATGCTGGAAACCTTAGCTCCCTGTATTTAAAAGCTTCATTGGCAGGAATTTGTAAAGATTGGTAATAAGAGTTAGATTTGTTATGATATGATATTTATAAGTGTGGAGATTTCCCTTTTAAGGATAAAGATTTAATTAATTCCATATTAGAATATTGTAGATACCAGTCCCAACAGACAGTGTCTAATGAAAGGTGTGTCTAGCAGAGTATTTTTTTGTCTGCTGTTAATATCTTGATTGCTGCTGAGTGGCCTGACTTTATGTATTGGGTGGTTGGAGTTGGGGTTTCAGTTCAGGGTTAGGGTTTGGTTTTTTGTTTTGCTTTGGGATTTTTTTTTTTTGTCCTCTGTGACTTCAAGATAGGTCTTATGCCAAATCTCTCTTTGGCATTATCAGCTCTATTGGTTTTATGTATGTCAAAGAGTGAACTTAATTTTGTGCTTTATGAGTGATTCTTCTGTTTAGTGCATCAGTGTAAAATGTGGTCAATTGGTAGGACATTCCTTCTTGATGTGACTTTATTGATAGAGATTTTAGAATGTGCCTGGGTTAAATGGATTACAGTAGTACAGATTGGTGGGGAGTTTTGGTTTGTGGTGTGGTGATGGTTTTTTGTCTTGTTGGGGATTTTATGAATTCAATAACAAGGAAGTTCCACACGGTGTCAGTGCTGGGGCTACAAATGGAATATTCAGTTCTGTGGAAACTCCTTTATCGTGTAGGGTGAAGGTTTTGGGGTTTTGATAGAATCCTTTGAAATCCTGAGCTATTCTTATGAGGAGCTGCCTATGACCTGTTTTTAAACATTAATTTTTGAGAGGGAAGATAAGGAAAAGTAGTATGAAATACTGTAATCCTTTAAATGTTCTTTGGGGCTTTTAGTAATGGTGGAAAGTGAACATCAAGTATTGAGCCTCTGAATTATTAAATTTTTAATTACTAATGCAGTTTGGACAAAATTACTTTTAAATAAATTTGTGCAGAAGTTCTGTGTTTTCTCTCTGACTGTAGCCTCTGAGTGATATAAATTGAAAAAATGTGACTGACGAAGTGAGTGTGTGGTTAGCTGGGCATTTTTGTTTCTTATGTGGAGTGTGTGCACTATTTGTTACAGTAAAAGCACCACAGTAACCTTTTGAACATGTTCCAAAAGCGGATTCAAAACAATTTTGCTGTTTCTAATTTTTCAAGCATTTGTTATATCTCAAGTTTGCTAATGTTGGCACTCCTGTGTCTCCCTTGCAGGAAAAGAATGCTATGCAAAATAGTCTGAAAAAACTTCAGCAAGAAATGGCTGTGCTTGAAGCAGTGCTAAAGCAGCATGGAAGTCAGGACTGTGAATTTTTGCCTATCCATAGAGAACTGCCACATTCCAGTAGTGAAAGAACATTTGGAATGGAACAAACAACACAAGAAAAAGAAAGGTTAGTGTTTTGGTTTTGTTTGGATTTTGGAGTTTTGTTTTCATTTATGTCTAAAAGTGTATTAAAAAAAACTAAAGTCTTGAAAGAAATACTTCTGAGCTTTTGAGCAATTACAATAGGTGTGCTATTGCTCCAGGACTCTGATACTTAGAAGAGTGAAAAAGGTATTAAAATCAATTTCCCTCTCTCAAGATCTCCAGAATTGTTGCTTCTGTCTTCTAAATCCTTTTTGTTAAAAAGACCAGACCTGGAGAAAAGCCTTGAGTGTGACAGTGTTCAAAAGTACAAAGCTTCTTCTGAAAAGACAAAACCTGTGCAGGAAGCAGTGCAAGAAGACAGCCAGTGTCGGCTTGAAGCAGGTAACATTTAAGAGGGAGCCAATGCATTTTGATTTCCGGTGGGTTTTTGCCTGTTCTTTTCATGTTTTTACATACCAGCAAGATATACAGATTTTCTTGTAAATCAGGGGGTTTAATTTATATGTTCCTGATCTATTTAAAAATATGTTACTTCTGTTTGGTAGCCCAGCTGTATGGCTGCCCCTCAGGATGGAGTGGGACAACATTTTGACAGTAATAGGAGATTTTCTGTCTCACTTCTGAATTTACAGTTTTTGACAAATACACTACTAGCAGTTTCACAGGTGTTCTAGTGTCTTGACTATAGATCAGGAAAAAGTAATGGTAGAGGCAAAGATGAAGTAATAAACGCATAAGGAAAGGAAGTGACTGCAGAACTTAAACCTAAAAGGTAGAGAGAGGAACAGCCTTCTACCATGACTACAAGAAAGATGAAATTTTCTCAAGGAGTATTTCTCTTTTCCTTCAGAAAATGCAGAGGAGCAAAAATCTGGGACCAGACAACACAGTACATCTGTCTCACCAAATCTCTCTGGAAGTGTGATCAAGTGTCCAAATAATTCTTCCTCCTCTGTAAGGCTTCTTAACCCTCAAACTGCAGAAGCCACAAATGGGTCTGCTGTAGCTCAGAACACTAATAAAAGCTGTGGTCCAGAACATGGATTGAAGAGAAATGTATGTTTTCCTGTACCTGTTATGCACAATGCAGCTGGAAAAGAAAATGCTACAAATCCAGTTGTGACTAAGAGGAAAGAAATGTCAATTGTGGCATCAGGTCTGAATCACAGTGAACATGTAAGTAAATTTCAGAAGTTTGAGATCACTAGTTAATGACTCCTGATTACCACTCTAGTCCTCAAAAGAGAGAGCTCTTAAATATAACAGAAACTAATCTTATAGGAAACTTCAGATGAGTAGCACAGAAACTCAAGTCAAACTTTTTCACTCCTGAAAATGTGAAGAATACTGCCTGTAGTAGTACTATTAAGCTTAGTGAAATTTGAACTTCTTAAACGATTCCTAAATTATTCCAAAGCCAGAACACTTCTAGAAAGCCTTAGCGCTGGAGAAGAGGCTCTTTGAATGGTTGGTTCACTTAATGTTGTCAGATGATGCTACTTTACCCAAGTTCTGATATATAGTGAGGGTTTCTGTAAGTAGTAATTCTGAGTTGCTAATAAACCTGTTTCTGCACTCAGTTTCCAGGAGGATTTGACTTTTGGGTTATAAACCACATACCAAGAGCTCTGCATTACTTTATTCTGTTGAATAATGAATGCCAAAATTACTGACTTTTAAGGAAATATGCATTCTATGTGCCAACACAAATAAAACAGTTACTTTAAAAGAACTATACTATTATGTTATGCTCTTTTCAAACTGGGGCTCTTGGAGGGTTTAAATCTGTTTTGCTAGCTATTAACTTTCTTAACTACTTTTCAGTTGGTGGTCCAGAAGTTTGTGAGAAAAACTCAGAGCACTTTATCTAATCACATTACTGAAGGAACAACCCATGTCATAATGAAAACAGGTTTGTTGGGAGCTATGTGACCGAATCCTATATCAACACACCATAGAGAATTTCACCTTTAGTCTAACTAACAGGTAGACAGGTCAGCAATAAACTTGAGAAAGTTTGAGGAGAAGGTGTTGTTTGTTTTCTCTATCATAAATTTTTTGTTTAAACTTGGGAATCTTTCTTACTCTGTTTCACAGAATCAGAGTGGGGGTATGTTTTAACTTACGTGATTTAGTTAGTTGATACTTGTTTCTCCGGCTGTTTAGTCGTAATTTTCAAGTGTTTGTGGCACATTGGTTTGAAGTAGTTCAGAACCAACCAAAAGGAAACATACTTCCCAAAGAAATCATGCTTTTTCTTGCCTCTCATCTCTATTGAACAACTGAAAAAGGGTTCACAAGTGGTACATGTAGTTTCTACTAGTTTCCTTCAGTTTAGTAGAATCAGAACATTAGAATTTTGGAATCTTCCTGTAGTTTTGATATTTTGCTGCTGCACTTAGCAAACTTTTGGGTTTAGGTACAAATAACCTGAGCTGGTTTTTTTGTTGGTTTTGTTTTTTGGTTTGGTTAGTTGGTTGGTTGGGATTTTTTTGCTAATGACAGAACTGAAAGACATGTTACTCTTGTTTTCTCTGCAGATAAGGAGCTGGTGTGTGAACGGACACTGAAGTACTTCCTGGGCATTGCAGGAAGAAAATGGGTAGTTAGTTATCAGTGTACGTATAACTTGTTTGAGAACTAAACAGTCTTTCCCCTTCTATCACAAATGTAATCTTCACTTCTTATAGTAAGGAGAAAGATCTCTTCATATCTTGGCATCTGATGTTTTGCGGTGTTTCTTCAAAATACTTAAAAACAAATTAAAGTTAAAAAAACCCAAACAAGCAGCAACATCAAGCTTCTTTAATTTTCTGAATACTTTTTCTGCTTTCAAATAACCACAGTGGATTGCTCACCACCTTGGCAAAAGTCTTTTCTCCCTCTTAATTTAAGCTGTTGAGATGCGTGTCATCAACTAGTGTAAAGTTAATATTACTTATAAAAGGTAAACAAATTCTTAAAGCTCTTTCAGCATCATACCACATTCCCGTAGTACAAATACCTTCAATTTAATATGGCAGTGAAATCAGACTGCTGGCAGTGAAAGAACAATTTTGGTGTATGAAATGACCTGTCCTGTTCTTCTCTTTTTATTTAGGGGTAATTCAGTCTTTTAAAGAAGGAAGGATACTGAATGAGGTAGGTCTTTTATCTTGAGTGGAATGTCAAATGCTGCATAAGTAATGCTGTTACCAGCTGAACTTATCAGTAACCCCAGATATTGTCTAAACATTTAATATATGGAACTCTCACTCTGTAACGTGGGATTCTAGTTTTACAAAATGTTAGGACTCAAAGCCACACTTAAACTTTGTGTTCATTCTTATTGAAGACATAGAGTCTCTATTGTTTTGTTAACAGGTTGTAGACATGTTTTTTAATGATTGTTCCCACTGATATTGATAGATTATGGCATAAAGGAAAATATCTATTCTTTGCTTTAGGAAATAATACTATGTACTAATAATTTCTATCAAATGAGACTTTACTGATAAGTTAATTATAGTCTTGGAACATGCTACTTCTTTTATCCAGTTTGCTAGACTACTATACAGATTGACTATAATTTGTTTCTTTAAAAATTGCCTGATACTGCAGGAGTTTTATTAATGCTTTCCAGCATTTCTCTTGAAAAGTCTTTTTAATTCATTTTCTGCACACACTTGTAGTTTTTCAATTCTGAAATCTGACATCTTCCTGTTTTGATGCAGAAATGCCAGGAAAGTGTTTTCATTCTCTTAATTTCTGATTGCTTGTGTATGTTATGTTCCAGGAGAACTTTGAAGTTAGAGGAGATGTAATCAATGGACGAAACCACCAAGGTCCTAAGAGGGCTAGACAGTCTCAGACTGAAATGGTATGAGCATATCAGAGGTGCAAACTCTGTCCTGTTGTGACTGTTCCAGATATGTGACTGTGCTAGCGGAATACCTGGAACTTCTTCCAATTTCTCTGCTGTTTCTTATATACAGATTTGTACAAATAAAGCATTTTTATACATGAAAGGTGAGCTCTGCAGCAGAAGAGAAGCTCAAGTGACTCACTATTCTTGGAGTGAATGCTGTCTTTCTATAACATAACGTAAAGGTTTGAGGGTCTTTGGTGGTATTCTTCTGGTCTGTAGGTTACAAAGACCTTGGGGTACGCTTTGCAGAATAGCGATAACTTGGTAACAGATGCAGTGAAATCAGCATGTTAAGTATTGACCTTTAAAAACCTGCATATGTACTCTGTTAACATGTCCCTTGCTTTTTAGATCTTTAAAGACTTTGAGATCTGTTGCTATGGACCTTTCACTGATATGACTAAAGGTGTGTAATTTTAGTGGAATTAAATGAATTCTTAGCATGAAACACATTTTCAGGAGAGTTGTACACATTCACCAGAGTTTTACATCTTTCTTCTTGGATTTTTTTTTTACCTCTTTTCCCCTGGAACTTTCAAAATACCTATGTGAGGTATAGTGTAGGTAAAGAACTACTTAGTTCCATCTCCGTATGGAATGGAAATGTTCTTTTCTCTTTGGATATTCTTAGAGAACCCCTCCAGCAGTTTTGCTGCTTTTCAAACCAGGTCTTTTATCTACTTTTTCTCCGATTCTCTAGCAGTGAAGGAAAAGCATTAATGTCATGCTGTCTGGTCACTTTTACATGCTCCTGAATACTTGTATTTGAGTCTTTTTTTCTTCTGTTTTAGTAAATAGTTCCTAAGTATCTTTTTTCTAGCAGTTGACACATCCTCTGTGTAACCTTCTCTCTGTAGGGAAGCAGGTGTTAAAAGCTGAAACACAACAAAGCCAGAAGTTTATCTCCAAAGAAAAAGCTGTGCAGGATAGCTTGGTTTTGTAATGTCAAAGTTTAATAAACTATATTAAATGTTTTGAAAATTTAAGCTAGGATTTTTCTACTTAAAATATTTGTACCTGACTTCCCATTTTTGTGGTTTATTCATCAGATACTTTCTGATTTGTCCAATATAACTTTATTTTTGACTGAGTAAAACATGCTCACTTCTCTTGACATTTACAATAATTGCTACAGAAGATGCAGTGCTTTCACCTGCTGCAATGATCCTCAATTGTGTCTCTTTTATACTTGAGAGACTTATTTATCTTTTTCACTATCAATTCAACACATTGGTGGAAATAAGTACTTTGGCTGGTTTAGTTAATGAGGAATAATCACAGTGCTGACTTCTGGTTTTTAATTTTCATTTCATGTCTTGCATCCTTATGATGAGAGGAAATAAATTGTGACTTTAAGTTTTGGGCATGTGCTCCCTAGCTTTTTCAGTGTTTTGTTATGTGTAGACCTGACTAGAAGGTGAGGGAAGAGGGAGTCGATGCTCCTGAGCAGGTTTGAAAGTGAAAGGCCTTATATTCTGTCAAGGCTAACATCTCTTCCAAATTGTGGTAGTTTGTGTCTTGGAACAAATGCATGAGGGCTCAGGGAATAGTACCAACTTCAATGTGATATAAAGCACTGAAGTAACAGGCTGTTCATCTGATTCCTTCAGAACATCTGGAGTGGATGGTGGAGCTTTGTGGTGCATCTGTGGTGAAGCAGCTTCATCTGTTCACACACACATCAGTAAGTATTGCTGAGTATTACTCTTCCACAGTTACATCATGTACAACATGTTGACAGATTTTCTGGCCTCCCCAGACTTGTCAGACTGAAGCCTGCAGGTATGTTTGGGAGCTCTGTGCACAGCAGGGCAGTGTCCCTGTGTGCTAAGCCTGGCCACTCTGCACAGGAAGATAGACTCACATGTAGTGGAGAAATGATCCATGTGGGCCAGATAACTAATTGGTCTTGAAGTCAGCACTGTGCCTCACTTTCCATCACAAAAGCCTTTATAGTGTGTGAATGTAGTCATAGCATTCCTGGAGAGAACACACAGAAGAATATTAGGAGCTCATGTCTTTCTCCCTCTACTGCTGCTTAAATTCTTCTCTGAAGCAGAGTTAGCCCAGTTATTGCTCTCTGCAGACAAATATGAAAATGATTTAAGGACTGAAAGATAACAGTAGCATTTTTACTTTTTATCTTAAAATCCTAGAATTCTACTGCTGTTGTGGTTGTGCAACCAGATGCGTGGAAGGAAAACACAGATTATAGAGGTAAAGTGACACTATCATGGACTGTTTTCTGGTACACATTGACCATCTTTATTACCTCTGTCCCTTTAAGAGCTAAATATCAGAGAGGTTTGTAGAGGAATCAGAGTAAAATCCTAGTGCATCTAGAGATGGAGTCATGTCTTGAAAGAAAAATCTGGAAACAGGTATATTGTCTCAAGAAGCAGCAATAGAATCTTAAAAGCTACTCCAGCAGGGGACTGTTGTTGGCTCAGTTGTCCTCTATCATCAGCTTTATAGAAACTTTTCTGATGAGATAGTTTTTCAAAGATGGGGAAGGGTATCCTTGGAGGATTAGTGAGACCTAGGAGAAAGCCTCAGATGGAACAAGATTCTCTTGGTCTGGAAAGAATGTCTTGCTACAAAGCCTTAACTGATACAATTTTGCCTTTTTTTTTTCCCTTTTAAGCAAAATGCTCTAGAGAAGCCATGAGACTTTGAAAGTCCAAATGTTCCAGTCTGACTTACTTTTAAATGATATAGTGGGAGTTCCAGGATGAATGGGACCTAATTAGCCTACAATGAAGTTGAGCTAAAAAATGAAGCAGAAAGATGATGTGAAAAAAAAAAAAAAAAGCCAACAGTTTCCATGGCACTGGAAAAATGAGAAAATAAAACGATCCTGAAAGGGAAGAACAATCTGAAAGCACTTCAGTAATTTTATGTTGCTTATGTCTTAATGAGACTCATTGCTTGTCACATACTCAGTATGTCTGGGCAGACAGGAACCAAAGCTTTGTCACTGGGATCCTAAATTAAAAGATAACAAAGACTGCATTCTCTGCTATTTGTGTTTATACTGTGGTGTTCACTACTTTCTGCCTGGCCAGTTAGCACACAGCTCTGCTCTTTGGAGCCACAGCATTACCTGCATTGTTAAAGGGAGCAGTAGTACCACATCACTGTTTTTAGATATTTGCTTTTTATTGAGGCTTTTAAAATGTCACATAGAAAGCAAATAGTTCAATCTGAAAGACATCAATAGGCTCACCTTAAGCTTGTTTTGACACTTTGATAACTGTTGTATCATTTGTGTGTTTGTCTTCCAGCAATCCAGCAGCAGAACAACATTGCCATGGTGACTCGGGAGTGGGTCTTAGACAGTGTGGCTTGCTATGAGTGCCAGAAGTTTGATGCTTACCTTGTGTCCTAAGGGTGAACAGCAGTTCTTTGGCCATTGCTCAGAAATTCTCATTGTGCTCATAGTTTGAAATTACTTTAAGGACGGAGAATTTAAGACACTTAGGTAGAGATGATGTGTGTCTACTGTTTTTGTTTAGAGTAAACTGATATATTTTTATTAGTAATAAAATTATCTAAGCAGCATTACCATCTAAAGATGGAATTACCCACTGTTCTTTAAAATAGTCCTTTATATTAATATAAATCTTTGAAATTATAAATGTTAAACAAATTTTTAAAGTTAGAAAATATAGAATATGGCCTCTTCAGAGAAATGATGCTGTGTTATTTATCATTCCAGCCAGTTCCTGTTTATATACTTGAGGACAGTTTGGAGACAGTCACTTAAAAGAGGGATATTGGGCTTAGGGCTTGAATTATACATACTTGCACTCTGGAGTAACCCCCCTATTTTCATTTTGCTTAAATACAAACCCTGAATACTATTTTGTGATTACTAATGCATCAGCCTTGGCCACTGACTGCGGTTGTGTTGAAAACTCCAAAAACAGCTCTCTTGCTGTATATCAAAGTGCCAACCCACCCTAACCAGAAACATCCACGTGTACAGCTCCCAGAAAGCCAGTGATTGAGTCTCAATAGAAACCACTCCTTAAAACCATGAGCCCATACTGGAGTTGTCAGTCTGATTTCTGACAAGTGTGGCATTGTGAATAGTTAATGAACAGATGCACTTTAGTATCCCAGTGACCCATAATAAACCCAATAAGAATCTGCTTCTAATAGTCCCTGCCTGCAAAATGAGGCTGTAAAGAAATTGCTTTTTATGGAAGAAACTATGTTGCCTGTTTCTGTTGCCAAGCAATTCAAAGTCGTTCATACCTAATTTTTTACTTTGAGAGCAGAAAGGGAACCTGTTCTTATGCTGTGAAAAAATAAAAAAGGCGGCTAAGTTCAGAGAATTGTTTGGTGCTCAGATGGTGTTATCTTGGAAAGTTACAAAAGTATGTTTATAAGTATTGGAATGCTCAAAGGAAATAAAATTATTTTGGCAAGTACTTTGCTTAATTTTGTTTAGCTTTTCATATGCGAACCAGTCCCTCAGTCTCTCATTGAGGCAGGTATGAAAAAATAACTGAAGTCCAACCTCCCAAAATGGGCAAGGAAGTGGAGACTTACTGGAGGCAGTCAAAAATGTAAATGAGAAGTTCAGAGCTGGAATCAGAATTGTAATTCCTATCCAACGTGAGAAGTAAATGTGTTATCAAGTGTCTTACAGCTGCCAAGTGCAGGTAGTCTGAACAAGCATTGCTGCTGGTGGAGTGAGTGCTAGAATCATTTGCTCAGCTCACATACATTGCTGTTTTCTTCCGTGTGACAATGTTCCATAACTGGGGCTGTTCAACACCGCCTCACCTTCAGACTGATGATGCTCCCCTGATCTCTAGAGCCCATGCTGGTGGTTGCTTTTTTATAATCTACATTTCAAAGAATAGCTGGGGTCAACAACTAAGTACTGTGAGGAAAAAGCCAAGCAATACTGTTTTGCTTCTGCCATTGTAAAATTGTCCCCCAGATCTTAATGCAAAAAAGTCCTTTCTAGCAGCTAAGGGTCTAGCTCCAGCTGGATAATTGTCTGCAGGGATGACACCCATGATGCTGCCCTTTGTCCTTGGAGGTGACTAGAGCTGTGGAAACTTCCTATACAGTTAAGTGTCATCCATGGTAGTGATTTTCATCTTGCATGAGATGTGAATGAAGTGAAATGACTTGAGCAAACACATAGCTAAAGGAAGGATACGTTTCCAGAGAAGTAGGCAGTTTAAGGGGAGCTGATGTGGCCTGCATCATGGAATCCATATGGACTTCTCTAATTGCACTTCCAGCTTCAGTAAAAAAGTCCCAGCACATGTAGTTTCATGTCACTCTATGGGTTGGAAATACCATATTATATGTGAGCATTAAGCTCCACTTCCTACCTGTTTGCTCCTGTGCCAGGGCAGCGTTGTGACACTTTGCATGTTAGGAAGCCTGAGGTGAATCTGGTTTTCAGGTGTGGCTGTGCCTGTTGCAGCAATCACCTAAGGGTTAAGGAGAGCAGGATCACACACTAATGACCCAGACACCAGCTAAAGGGGCTGCACACAAACTGCCCTCTCAGCGTGTGCTTGTGTTCCTATTCACTGGAGGGAGGGAAGAAACAAAGGCAAGGTTGGTGCCTGCTGTAAGTCTGCCTGAGGCTTTGCCAGCAGGTAAAAGCACCACATTTGTATTTAAAAGTGCTCTGGGTTTGTAACTCATCAGGAGCTTTTCTTGATGCAGGGTGAACTTGAAGAGTAGCTGTGGTCCAGCTTCAGGAGGAATCTGCTGGACACAGAGTTTGGACCCAGCCTTGCCTGACATCCTGGCCAGGCTATGCAGATGCCAGCAGCCGCCGTCAGGCTTTGCTGGCCAGAGGTTTTCAAAACCGCATGAGGGGCAGGCCCTGGAATTCCTTCTCTTCTCTCTAAACCATTAATTATGCAACTAATTCCTAATGCGAAGGAAAGGCATTTGCTACTTTAGGGCAACAAAGTACATCCTGTGCTAATGAAGGCGAACCTTGCACAGCGCCAGGCTGTCTTTGTCTTGCAGCCACGGCACTGGCATTGTTGCAGCCCGGCCCTTTCACCTTGAGGGGCTGCTGAGAACACTTAGCACCTGCTTCTCATTACTGTATTTTGCCTGATGCCTGGCTGGGGCATGCCCAGTTTCTGTTGTTCTTTACTTCACCAGCCCTATGTAGATTAGCGGTCACAGCTGTAGCACCAGGCCAGCTCATCAGGGATACTTAGCCCGGATCTTGTCTGCCACAGCATCTGAGTTCTGGCCCAACCCAAAGCTTCAGAGACGTTCTGGGGCTCTGTTCCTCTGTTTTGTGCCTTTTCACCAGCCCAAATGAGCTGAAGTATTGCTGTGAGGCTGCCTTATCTTACCTGGTACTGTTAACAAGCTGGGGTGGGGAGGAGGAGGCAGAAGCTGTCCAGGGCTTCTTTTCTAATATATGGGAATGGAATCCTGGTTAAAATTCATGTATGTTAATTAGGCATAGCTTTGTCTTGCATCCTTATCAGCTGTCATGATGTGGAGGCCAGCAGAGAGCCAGCAGCCTGTTCGTAATACAGCTTGTCCTTTACATTTTGCTGCTGGGCAGCACAGAGTTCTGCACTGACAGCTCACTCGGGTTACAGTTGTGCTGTTGAGAAAAAGGGATAATTGCTATTTCCTTCATAGCTATTGGGAAGGCTGCAGACTGAAGTAACAGGGAGAGGCTTGTGGACTGAACGGGTAATTAAACATCGAAATAAAAATATTACTTTTTGGTTAAAAACCTTTGGCAATATTGAATTTTTACAGGATTCTACTGATTCTCAAGGGGAGTTTCTGGCCTTTAAGAGGACAAAAGGGTCTCATGGAACACGGTGGAGCACATCTGTAAAATATTTGTGCTGTGCTTCTGTTGCCTTTCTCCCTGCTCTAGCTGACACTGGACCATATTGCCATTCCTCTTTTCCCACTCTCAGTCTAGTTACTTGCTCAGAACTCTAACAGGTAGCCACAGCTGCTGCTGTTGGAAACACTCGCATAGTACATTGACTGATGTGCTGGAGGAGTCTGCAGGCTAGAAATTTCAGTTGGGTTTGTTTAGCCTGAGAAAGGATAAAGCAGTAGAGGGTGGGGGATAATTGAGAATATTCTTTAATACAGCTGCCACATCATGTCAGTTTTTCATACAACCTGAACATGCAGGATGGTGCCAGCACGCTGCTTTTTCCACTCTGCAGCCTGATTTGTAGACTCAGTACACCAGGTAAAGATGGTGGTGGTGGCTGTTTGCAGGGGAACACCCTTTACATTCCTGATCGGTTGAGGATAGCAGCTTCTCAAAAAGGAGGTGGAGCGGGGCTTGTTTTCTGTGCTGTAATGGAGAGATTTTAAATGCATCGGCTAGTCATTATGCATTGTAAATGAGCTGCTTTGAGGCTTGCTCTAAAAGAATATTAAAGTGCCAAATCCATTTAACATATAGGAGGCAAAGAAAGAAGACAGCAGCTGGGATTCCCACAGCAGGCTCTCGTCTTTCCTGCTTAGGGTTTTGACGGGGAAGCTCTTTAGGCTGCACTACCTGCTGTGCCACTTGGTAGGTAGGTCATTTAGGTTTGGAAAGCGACTTTGGTGCAAAAGTGCATCTCTAACTTACTGAAACTCAAACTCTCCTACCTCCTTCCCTCAGAGAGAAGTTGCAGCTCTCTGCTCATCGGGCAGATGGCAGAATTTGGGATGTGTGCTTAGTATTGCACAGGGCTTCCAGAAGAGAAAGCTGGATTCCAGAGTTGCTGCAGCATTGTATGGCTGTGATCCTTTCTCTGTACTTTCATGTGACTTCACTGACTTTGGAGTGCCTGAGCCTTTTCTGCCCAATGCATCCTTGCATTGGTGCAAGCAGACTGTGACACACAGGGAACTCCAGAGGCTGATTGCTTCAAAGCTGCCTTCCTGATGCTGCTTTGGGAAACTAAGTTTTTACAGCCCATGCATCTGATCCTAATGCCTATTAGGATGTCCTTTTACCTCTCCAAACTTTTGCTCTAGATTAGTAGATGAAGGAAACCTACTTTCGCTTGTCCTGGGGAGAAAACTCAGTGCCATTCCCTGTAAAGGATGCAGACTTCAGATTGTTCAGTGTATCATGCAGAGTTCTGTACCCATTCCTTGAGAGCACCGAAGCACAGGAATATTAATTTTAACTTTTAATAATTAATTTTAGTTTTTATATGGTCAGTAAATTTAAGAGAGGTTTGTGTGGTGAGTCCTGCAGTTAATACTTTTGTTGAGAGTTGCAAAGAAGGCAGAGACTAAATTGTCTCTACCCTTAGCCAAGCAACCAGCCATGCATCTGTGTGAGTGTGTGCTGGCAATACTAATCAAAGCCCTGCTGGCAGAGCCCTGCCCAGAAAACTCTGGGCTATGGGAGCAGCTTGTTATTTTGCTGATCACCATGCAGTTTTCTAAAACCCAGTGACTCCTTCCTAATCCTAATTTGACTTTGGAACCCCAGGGTTGCAGTTTCCCCTGCCCCAGTCCCATAGCAAGTAAAATACTTTCTGCTGTTGTAAATGAGAGCCAAGGGGCTGGGAATCTGGCTGGATGTGGGCAAAGCATACACAGGCAAACATGGATTTATCCCTGACCTACAGATCTTTTCTTTATCCGTCCACAGTTATAGAAGATTATAACAAAAGCAGCCTGAGTCTATGTGGCTCCTCTCACCCAGGGAGCAGGACCAAGGCTGTGGTGGCAAAGTCACAGCACAGCCCAGGAGGACTCTTGTGGGCAGCTGCTCCACGCCCAGTCCTGCTGACTTCAGTTGGGCAAGACTTCACTTGGAAAGGCTCCCTGAGGTGTCCTGCACAAGACTGGAGGCTACACTACCTACTGCTAACAGCCATACCATGGCCATGCCAGACTGTAACTACCAGGCAGCAAGAGCCAAATTTCTGGCTCGGTTACAATTTCAAAGCACCATGCTGGGCTTGTTTCACCACCTCATATTAATAAGCCCAGTCAAAAAGAAGACGAAAATTTCATCTGTGTCTTGCACATAATTGTCTTTCCTAACTCATGGCCTTTGTTCCTCCCCTTCCCACCTTTCTGTGGTGATAAATCAAGGGCCAAGAATATATTCATGCAGCACAGGCAATAAGGAGAGACTCAGGGAGGAGGTTCTGTTCGTGGAACCTCCCCAGGGCCTGGCATGCAGTCTTCTGCCAGAATAAACATGTTTAATTACCTGCATTGATATTCAGATCATGAAGTCTTCAGCATTTGTATTTATTCATTTATATAAATGGAACAAGCTTTCCAGAGCATGGCTGCTGACAGCACAGTCCCTCGAGGGCCCTTTCTGAGGAGAAGCATTTGCCATTTTGCATATATACATTTCAATTGATTGCAATGGGTTGATTGATTAAATGAAATAAGATGATTAATTTACAGTTGTAGAAATATCTAGGGTCAGAGCAAATACATGCAAATGGCACATGGTTCATTTGCAGCTCAGTTTCACTTTAGTGGTTTTTGTCATTTCTTATATAGAGTATTTGAGCACTTGATTGAAACAGGCCATTGACAAAACAGAGGAAAGAACTTTATGACAGAGAAAGACACTGGTCGCTAAAAAAAAAAAAAAAAAAAGCAGGGCCATTGCCAGGAGCCCCAGTGTCTCCTCTGTGCTTCTGGCCTCAGATCCACACTGAACTAGGCAGGTCTGTCTGACATTATCCATTTGCCATGACTGTGAAAGGTTGGAGCTGGTAACAGTGCTGGATACCCGCATTGGTCTCTTCCCATCCATCTCCATATGCAGACTGCAGCCCCACCAACCTGCTCCCAGGTTGTCTTTCTCCTGCAGGACCTCCTGAAGGTCTATCCCTGGTCTTCCTCTGAGCATTTAAGAGGTGAAACAGGTCCTGTGCTTAATATTCCTCATTCCTGTGACTGGCAGCTGCCATGGAATCTCTGTATTTGCCATGTTCCCAAAGAAAGCACTGGCTGCCAGAGATACAGACAGGGGGAAACTGCCCCGCACTCAAAGAGCCCCTGAAAAGAGTTGTCTGAGTGAGAACCTTGGCAATGCCTGTTTTTATCTACAGAGCTTTCCTGCCATTCTTTCTTTCTGAAAGAGAATTTGGCATTTTTAATGTAAATGTCAAATTACTGCTGGCTAATTAGAGACCTTAAACCCAGAATTAAGTCCTAGGGTAGGCTGGGTTAAAAGGTAAAAGCCCAGTTTGAGAAGCTGTATAGATCAAACATTAACTACCAGGCACAAACTGAGAGAGAGCAGAGGGCAGTGCAAGAATGTCTGACAATCTCACAGCTAAATATATTGGCAGAGACATTCATATGTAGGTAAACACTACTCTGTTCAATATACTCAGTAATTATCTCAGGGATCATCTAATCTTTATCAGAATTCTCTTTGATTTAGCTCACTTCCAAACTTATTAGTCCTGATTGTCAGATCCAATACCAGATCTCTAGGTTTAATGGGCTTCAGACGCCTGAGGGGGTGCTCTCTGCTTCTGGGGCAGACATTCAGGTGTGTCTATGCAGGACAGAAGCATCTGTGCTGTCAGCAATGGGTGTAAGGAAAGGCCAACCTATCCCTGGGGACTTCAACCTGGCTTCTTCATGCAAACTGCAGACTTGTGGGGCCCTGCCGAATGTACCAGGTGGTGCCCAGGTGGATCACAGAAGCTCTAAGTGAAATGAGATCAGTCTTATGAACATCACAACTTCCCCAGACACTATTTGGGTTGTTACACCACTTCTCACTATTGTCCCTGGGTACTTTTCAAAGATGTCAGGCAAGTTCCTAAGACCTTCCCTCATGCTGAAACCAGCTTTACCCTTGCAGGCAGTGGAGCACTTTTCTTCAATAAAAAAAAAAATCAGTTTTGTTTCTAATTCTTATGCCGATTATTATTTTGACTCTGAATGCATCCTTTCATGCTTCCATTTCCACTTGTAAGGATTGGAAAACACATTTAAGGATAAATCATGGCTTTGCAATGGCCAGCAGCAGGTGCCACTGACACCTGTGAAAAAGTTCACAGGTTTGGATACAGTCAGGACAAAGCTGCCTATTTTGTAGCTGAAAGCACTCGGTGTTTTCCAGTCCATGGGGTTTCTGCAGTCCTCCGCTCTCAACTTCTTCCAGCAGCTCCTCTCTCAGATGCTCCAGTGCTATTCTTCATGCCACCCTTAGAGTTAACACTGACTAGTGGTGCAGAGGAATACATCCTGGCTTAACGATGTCAGACCTGTTCACTCACTATTACCCAACTGACTATAAGGATAATTAGTAAGTCCCAGGATTTTAATTTCCTTAAAGCCCACTTGGCAACACCCAGAACTGAAGTTCTTTGTGTAGACATTCAATGAGCTAAAACACTTCTGATAGCAATTACACAGCCCCTCACTGATATTCCATCTTCAGACAAAGACCACGGTCAAATCTGTGATTGAGGTTGATCAGGGAGCCCAGATGAGCAGGATGCAGAGAGAGGCTTGCCTTCAGTTTTATTTTCTTACATTTCAACCAAGACACACTATCAGTGCCTTTTACACTTGGAAACTGCTAAAAAGGCAGTTCTGCTGTGAACTGCGTGGTAATTATTCAAAATGAACAGTCGAGCACTACACATTTTCCAATGATGTTTATTAGTTTCCTGTAGCCCACAGACACAATTGGATCTGGCAACAGAGCAGATTCTTTTTTCCTTAAAGTGTCCATATGACATTAAGCCCAGGCTAACACTGTTGTCAAAGGTATTTAAGGAGGGAGTGGCAAAAGCAATGGGAGGTGCTGGAAGGAGGCTGGACAGCAAGGCACGAGGGCAAGAAGCACCTTCCCTCACTGACACAGCAGGGGCAGAATGCAGATATGCATAAAATCGTTTTACTCATCTATACCAGACAAACACAGCACCATGCAACACAATCTCCAGCTGGAAGTGGGTGGAGAGCAGGCTATGGGTAATTATTGCAGTCTGGTTGCTGGAAGCTGTGTGCCCAGGACTGCAGGGAGCAGCCTGTGGAGTGACCAGGTGGCAGCAGCTCACGCACAACCTCCCAAGTGGCATTTGCTTGCTGAAGGGAACCATGATTTTCACAATTCATCTACTGGGGCAGACCTCTCCCTTGGAGCCAGATCCACTCTGCTGCATTTCAAATGGAGTTCAAGTACCTGAAATACCACGTAAAGAGACATCTATTTTCTTTGCAGGAGGTCAACTATTGTAGTGTCTCATCAGGTTAAGGTTCCTCCCCAGGGTGCCTTTCCTCCCAGCTCTGGCCCAGACCTGCACCTTCCATGGCATTTGCTGTCCAGCCTTGCTAAGGGCAGCACCAGCTCAAACATCCTTTCTCTTCCAAAGGAAGATTGGAAGAATACCTTCTCCTGATCACATTCTGCTGCTCACAATCCACTGTCCTCCAACCCAGGTCCCAAGCAGTCCCCACCCCACACTGTGTGTGCTGTACAACTGCACAGAGACACAGGGCCTGGGTTGTGGCTACAGGCCATGGGTACAGGAGGATGGCACACACATGGTATCACTCCCTTTTCCTTTGTTTGGCCAAGTCACAGACCTTCCAGCACCTGAATACTCCTCTGCCAAGTGCTTCCTTCATCCCAAGCAATCTGCACAGTAGCAGCCAACCCAGAAGTCTCCACAGTACACGGCAACTTGTGCACCCCTGTTTTCAGCTGGGGCCTTTGCTCAGCCCTAGAGACTGAGAAAAATGCTTTGGAAAGGCAGGCTGACTCCTGCAGCCAGCACCTTGTCTCAGCCACTTACTGTACAAAATGGACAACACACACATGTTATTTACAGCCCGTTTTTCACATGATGGAGCAGCTCTTGGCTCGGTCTTTCCTGATCTCTGTGTCACTCAGTAAGTCTGTCCTGCCAGGCATCTGTGACACCCGCTTCAGTCCCCGTTTGGAGTTGCTGCGCTTCAAGTTCTTGTGCACCCTGTTGACTGAGGCAAGTGTGGTCACATGAAACACATCTCGTACGCTGTTCTCCGAGACCTTGGAGGAGCACTCTGCGTAGGCCACTGCCCCAATCTGCCGTGCCAGCGCACTGCCCTGCAGAGCAGAGAGAGCAGGAGGAACAGAAACCTAGGTTAAGACACAGGTGCTCTGCAAGGAGCATCCTCTCAAACGGCCAGTGACCTTGCTGTGCTGGCAGCCCTGCCCCAGCACTATGGCACCACCAGGATGGCTCTCACAGTGGTTCCTCAGCACCTGTAAATACAGTGCAAGCCTCTGTGCAAGCTCCAGAGGTGAGGGTGGCCCCCTGAGCAAACAGTGCCACCAAGCACTGGGCCCTGGGTCACTCGCACTTTCTCATTCACATGATGCCACCCCTGTAGCTGAGAGATTTGGGCAACCCCTCTCACTTGGACAGTCACCTGCTCTGTGCAACGCAGAGTCAGGCACAGCAGCCCAGGACACAGCCATCTCTGAACCACAGAGACTGGGTCTGTTGCTAGCTTGGAGACACTGCTGGGTCCATTGGTGGTCACTGGCAGCAGCCCCTCAGCCCCTCCAGCTCTGGCTTCCTCCCCCACCCCAGCAGTTTTGCCCCAACACAGAACACAGACAGGAGGGTCACTGGGAGCAGGAAGAACTGCACTGAACTGGGAGATGTAGAAGCACAACACTCCCCTTTAGCCAGTCCAACTTGCCAAATCAGCATCTCCACACTCTTTGAGGAATGACTTCTCAGCTGCCCAGCAGAGTAGCAGAAATAAGTCAGGGTCTGCCGGCTCTGGGGACAAGACTGCTGTCAGCATGAGCAGCTCCGAGTTCCTGAGCCACAATCACAGCAGCCAGAGACCAATACCTGGGTGCAGTGGGTCATGGAGCTCCCGTCTCTCCTCCCTGAGCCCTGCTGGCTCCTGTCCAGACATACCTGCTCATGTGTCACAGGAATGAGGCGCTGCTTGGAAAGCTCTCGAAGCGTATTGAGGTCTGTCCGCATGTCCAGCTTGCAGCCAACCAGCACAATCTTTGCATTGGGGCAGAACTCTTGCGTTTCCCCTTGCCACTGCAGAGGAAACAAGAGGCTCTGGTGTTCATGGCTTTTCCAAATGGGGGGATCACAACTGTTCAGACACAGATTACCTCATCAGGGCATTTTAATGACTGCCACACGCAAGGATGGGAATGGTCAGAGTGCCTCTTGGACAACTTGATGCTCACTTGTTCCAGATTATGCCCTGCAAACCTGCTTAATCCAAGCTGTGGTCCCCTGGGCAAGGCTATGGGAGGCCAGTCCTGGCTGTACAAAAATAATGATCACACGGTCTGGTGCACAGATCTGGGACCCCAAGGGCCAACACAGCCAGCGGGGAGCTCTTTGCACAGCACACACTGGGAGCCACATGTTAAAGACATTATGATATTCAGTGTAGCTATATCCAAGGAAATAAAGAATTGAAGCAATGGAAGGAGAAGGCCAGGGCAAACATCCATGTCCTTTGCACAGATAGTTCATTTCAGAGCTCCCAAAATGAATGCGTCATGTCAGCTGTGTCTGACCAGTAAATAAATCCATCACCTGTGACCTCCCCCAGGGAATACTTGCACAGCCCCATCAGCATGTCAACACCCTGGTTACATATCTAGTCATTCTGAAGTAGGAACCAGGTAATAGAAATTACCCCTGGCTAAAGATGTCACTTGGAATTAGCAATTTCCTGCTAAGCTGACTGGTGGTTAAGCATATACTCTAGTCAATTAGAAGCAGAAAGAAAACCAAGCCATAGCCCAGTGTCCACAACTTGGTTGGGAAGGGAGGTACCAAGAAGAACCCATTCGACCAGTATCAGACCAAAGCAACTGCAAAATACAGAAAATTCTTATTTTCTACCAGGACACAGGCTTAGGTAGCTTCAGGTATCTGCTTGGCAGGGACATCAGTTTCCCAGGACTCAGGCACCTCCAGCCCCTGGGCAGCATGGGTTGCACAGGTCTCTGGTGCTGCAGCGACAGAGCACCAAGGGCCAACACACCCTCACGAACAGCAGCTGCAGTACTTTCGGAGCTGGAATTCAAGCACCCTAATTTATGTGAAGGGTTTGAGCTACAGGTTTGTTCACACCTGGCAGAGGTCCTGGCTGTAGTGACAGGGAGCTACCTGGTCTCTGGAGAGACCTGCAATGCTCTTCCCACATGACTGACACCTCTGGGAGCCCAAGATGGGTTGTGCTGTCAAGAACGAAGGTACCACCCCATGAAAACCTTCTCTGTATGAAAGGAAGAGTTGCTTGTTTGCATTCCCTCAGATGGCTGTCCCTTCAACTGTACATGCTCTACAGCAGCCCAGGCATCAAAAGGGCAGTAATAATAAAGATTTCATCTGCTGAATTATTTTTTTTTGCCTCAGGCTTGAACAGCCTGTTATCACAAGGTAAAATCCATTTCAACTTCATGTTATCTTAGGAATTTTCCTCACCTCCATAAGGCTGTGAGCCTGCACCAAAGGAAACAAGGCATGTACTCAGAGGCATTAAAGAAATCCCCTGCGATGTGGGGTTTATTTTAAGTTACCATATCAAAAAGATGTTGCCTAACAGCATTCAGGATCTGTGAGGCTGCACAGAGAAGGCCATGCACCAAGCAGGGTCAACTCACATGAAGAGTGTGCAGAAAGACATAAATAACTTCAACACCAGCTAATTATTGAGTAGTTTGCATCTCATTAAGGTGTAAGTGATTCGCTTGCATTATTATTCTGCTGACTCCCAAGCTGAGCAGTGAATTCTTTCAGTCCACATGAAATACCCTCCCTCCACTCAGCCTGCTCGGTACCCAGGACCTGCTCTGGAAGCCAACACTGAGCCATTGACTGAGTTATCTGAAGGGCCTTTGTCCCCTCACCAGGACACTCCTGAGACAAAGACCCACTTCTCAGGCCTCCCAGCAGCTGAGTAAGAGGCACTTGCTTCAGCACAACATTTGGTAAAATGTGGAGAGGCCAAGAGGGCAGACAGTACAATGTGACATGTTCAGACTGTGGCCAGTCCAGCCCTGGCAGCCTGGGGCTCTCTGAGGAGAACAGCCACGGGAACCACTGCCCTGTTGTGCTTTTCACGCCTCAGTGTCTCAAAGTGTCACAAATGAGATAGCAGCCAAGGCTCTCCCCTGGGACAGGATGCAGCTGCCAGATGCTTTGCTGCACAGCAGAACCACAGCACTCTGAATTTCAAAGAAGGAAGCAGGGTACAGCCAGGACCAAGGGATATAAGTGACCAGGAGGCCATTTACCCTCTGAGTCTCTCCTGAGCAGCATTCTGAGTTCCTGAACTTCATTCCACCTCAGACGTAAGCCTCGTATGGGACCCTCTCCGTGAAGTGACCCACTGGAGACCAGTCAGTGGTGATCCGCAGACAATACCCAGCCCTATGGGGTTCTCTGGGACCTGCCAGCCAGAGTATCAGCTCTGCTGAAAGACACTAACCTGCAGCTTCACAACCCTCAGCTGCTCCCACAGAGCATAGACAGTCAGCTCTTCCAGGGCAGGTGGTGCTAGGGGCACTGCTCTTCAGGCTAGTGGCATTGTGCCATCTCATATTCATTCATGGGTTTGAAATTCAGTGCCACAGCTCATTTTTTTTGCTATCAAGCTATAGAGAACTGATTGCTGTCTTTCTCATTGTGCAGATACTGAACTGAGGGGAGAGCCAAAAAACTGAGCACTCTCCTTGCTTGGAAACATGCACCAGGGGCCACTTCTCAGCTGCGGCAGGCAATCAATAGTTACTGGCAATTGTGTTAACAAGAGCCAAAACACCTTCCAAGGTCTTCATGAAAAACAGAACAAATGCCCTACATTTCTCTCTGTCCCCACATTTGTATGTGAGAATACAGACAGGCACCACACACTAGCTGTCATGAGCTTCAACATTCACTGGGCTCCTTTCAAATGGAAATATCATGCATTCTGCACAGACCATGCAGAGATCAGCGGCAGCAGCAGCAGCCAACCATCCTCCTCTGAGCACACAAACTCCAGCCAAGGTTTGGCCACAGGGACAGAGCTTTGAGCCCTGATGATGTCCTCAGGGAGCAGGGACCCCATGGTGGCTCCATAAGGTGCTGCAGAGCACCCCTCTCACTGGCCAGAGGGCATGGGGCACTCACCTTTTTCAGCACACTGTCCAGGGTCTCCGGGCGGCTGATGTCAAAGCAGATGAGCACAGCATCCGAGTCCGGGTAGGCCAAGGGACGGACATTGTCATAATACGCTGAGCCTGCAGAGAGGAGTGGGCGGAGTGCAGTGAGCGGGTCCCATCCCACTGACTGCTTCTTGCCCGAAGGGACAGGCTGAGACCCGCAGCCCTCTCTGCCACTCAGAGATCTTTAATTCCAGTAAGAACTGGAGACACTGCCATGTGATGCAGACCGCTCTGTTGAAGATCAAGGATGTTAATCCCAGTTTCTGACCAGTGACCAGACACTGTCAGCAGAATTTGATTTGCAGGGGATTTGGATGCTTTGTTTAGGCACGGAAGTCAGAGGTTTTGCCCCTGTGTTCTTATATTTAGCCCTTTACAGAGTGAAAAGGCGAGTTTTGCATCCCTCTCCTGCCCTAGTGAGCATCTGGCAAGTCTGTGTGGAGGTGTGCTGCCAGGGAATGCTGCTCCTTTGGGAAGGAGCTCAGGACACACCTCACTTACCACTCAAGCCTGGATTCCATCACTTGTCATGCTGGTGCTGCACCACTAACAGTGGAAAGGTGTGGCTGAGAGAAGACAGGGAATGCTACTGCTATTTTTTATCATCTCTTGCTATCTTTATGCAGCAGAGCTTGCTCATATAGACTATGAGAATTTAAGGCAGGTAAAAATGAATTGCCTTTTTCTCTGGATTTGTGCTGGTAAAAGCCAGACAGATTCTTTTTGATGTATAAAAGAAGTGACAGGATTTGATGAACAAGCTATAAATGGAAGGGAATGATTCTGCATTCTACAGGAATTTTGCAAGCAGGCAGAGAGCCCAGCCTGAGTCCTGCACAGCTTTTACTGCATGAACAGGCGCATGCACACACCTTCAATGCAAATGTCAGGCATTAAAGTAATTGTGCCATAGTGGTTTTATTCACAGTGCATTCTGTTGGTGAGCGCAGATGTCTCAGCAAACAGTCATGGAACAATCAGCTCACTGCTACTTAAAACCACTGTTTTGGTTTTAAATTTGTCTTTACAATGGCTTAAACTTCCTAGAGGGTGGAGAAGCAGTTGCTTGTTTATGAAAAGAGGCAGCAGAAACAGCAGCGCCCTTGTTGAATCTGCCTCCTCCAAAAGCAGGATGGCTAACCCAAAGCTGAGAAAGCCAGATGTGCTTCCTTTTGCGGCCTCTCAGGATGCCCAGACCCAGCACTTTCCCACATAGAGACGAGGGTGCAGCACCCAGCCCAGGTGTCAGGTGGTTCCTTGATGAAGTTCAGCACCTGATGAATTATGGATGGTGGTGCTTATGTTTCCAAGACGATGAGAATCTGCCTGGGCTAAGCGTGAGTGGAGAAAGGGCTGATTCTCTGCAGGAGCTCCGGCCCTTGGTCCTGTCTGCACAGAGGCTCCCAACTGAGGTACAACACAGCCTCCAGCACAGCACTGCACAGCAGATGCTCTGCAAACAGCCCAAATCCCTCTGGAAGATTCAGTGTGGGGAGCAGAGCTGCCTCTGCCCAGAGCCCACATGGGGCAGGTTGAGGGTTATGTGGAATCTTTCCAGAGCCTGTCCAGTGCCAGAGACTGGCCACCCACCCTCCCCTTGCCACCAGCTCAGAGCATAGTATCAACAGCAGCCACCAACAGCATAGCTCAGCAGCTCTGACCAGCACAGCCCCCACCTTTCCCACACAGCCGGGGGTAGATGCCCTGGATTCAATGTGCAATTGGATTCCCAGCAAAACTGGCTACAGGTATCTCCAGCTTTTAGAGCCAGCCCACAGAAGCAAAGGCACCTGCACCCCCTGCTCCCATCAGGGAGAGATGTGTCTGTGACCCTGCAAAGTCATTGGGAAGGGAAGCGGTAGGTATCAGCACAGAAGAAACAGACCCTGATCTCTGCAGAGCTCAGCCCTCTTTCTAGAGGGAAAGTCATGTTCCCTGATGGAAAGAAGCCAGTCCTTGTGGCACCTCGGACAGCTCTGGGGACACAGATGCCACACAGGGAGGCACAGAGGGATTTCTGACCTGGCCTCAGGCTCGTGCTGCTACAGCTCACAGATGGTAGAGCCGGTGCCATGCACTGCTCCCTCTTGTGCCCCAAGGTGACCCGGTGCCGCCAGACATGAGGCCACTTTCATGGGTGGCACCAAGCACCAAAGCTCCACTTTGAACGGTTTTCAGTCTTGTGTGTGGTGTGGGCTGAGGGGATGAGATGGGAAATCCAACACTGATCTGCATGCTTGAATGAGTCGGGTCCTTTATTTGAGCCAAGCCCTCTCCCCAGTGCACACCAGGGTATCTGCCTCCAGACAGGGGCCCGGGGGCTGGAGGAAAGTGTTCCCACACACATCCTCTCCCTGCAGCTTCTCAGTTTTACATAAACACTTCAGATAAATCTATCCTCTCCCAGGCAAGGAATGCTCCTTTTGTAGAGGTGGTTTTGGCTCATTCAGCACAGACATTGCCACGGCAAACTGTATCATAGCAACCTGCTGCTCTCCAGCAGCCAGCCAGCCCCTTGGCAGAGAGCCCACCGTGCCTGTGCAGCCCCACATTACCCCACAAGACCACCCCCGCTGCCAGGAATCATACCACATGGGATCACAGAAGGAAGGACCCTCGTGCTGGCAGGAGGAGTCGAGGGAAGGGAAGCACGAGGCAAAGAACCTTATCTTCTTAATGAGATCAAAATTTGCTTCACATTCATTAACTTTCTGCTCCAGCTCCAAAGAGTAGGAGTTGCCCCTGGCACCTCCACTGGCAGCTCAGCTCAGAGCCAGAGCTCCCAGCTGTGGCAGCAGCAGTTTCTGCCCACCCCAGGAGACCGATGGAAACCAGTGGGGACCCACAGTCAGTGTTGCCCTGCAGAGCAGGGGAGTTGCATTGCTCCCAGCCAAGGTAATCCCCAGCTTGCTCTGGAGATGTCTCTACTGAATCAGGAAATTCTGTTTGGGGCATTAGTCTTATAGTTTTTGCATCTATTACTTTTCATTGCATATGACAATTTAAAAAAAAAAAAAAAAACACACACAAAAACCTCAGTGCCTTCAACTCTAGCTCTTCTGAGCACTTGGCACCTTTCAGATACTCCAGCAGGATACTCCAGGGACCCACAGTCTGGCACTTCCAAACACATACACAGGCACACACACGCCCAAGGCTTGATTTGTCTGCAGATTCAGCCTCCCTTTACTGCATGAGTCATTCTCCCACTTGGCACCCAGGTTTGTAAGGAACAGGACTTATGTGCATCTGCTCATAATTAAAGAGGGAAAATTGGAGCAAGCCAAAAACCAGCTTAAAAATAAAATCCACACAGTTATTGTCTGAAATTCAGGGGTGGATACAGCCATGAGCAGCTCCCCTTTCTCCTTGGCTGGCAGCCCCTGGGAATGCCTGGCACTGCAGCTCAGAGATGCAGCTCTTGAGCAGGGTATTGAATGCTGTTTCATTTATACTAACATTGTGCTAATCTTCATTTTTTCCTTATTAGCTATTCTAGAGATAATGAGCCTCCTCACATGGGCACCCTCCATCCAACAATAGGACATTACAAACCAGGAAAGCCAGTGTGCATGCAGGATCATGATCTGCTCTGGAAGGGCCTCCTGCAGCCCCCCCAGCTCTGGCTTGAAATGGAGATGAGCACTGCCAAGACCTAAATTTCTCAGCAGCACACTTGCCTTGGAGGGTTCACTGTAAATCCTCTCCATAGAGCCAGCAATGCTGCCGCACATGCTGCTTTCTGCAGGGGCAGCCAAGAACAGCCTTCATGGAACGAAACAGAAATTCATCCCAGCTTTCTGGGGGCCTACATTGACAAACTGAAGAGCTTTGGAACACCTCCATGCACAGCGGTGCCAGATGAGCACCAGCCTTTAGAGATGGCACAGGATGTCCACTCTGCCAGACAGATCCCACTGGTGGTCCAGTGAAGTTCTGGGCAGAAGGACAAAGCTGCCAAAGCAGGACCAAGCCATCAACCCCAGCAGTTCCACACGTTTCTGTCCTGGATGAACTTTGACGTTTCTCTTGCTTATGCAACATCACTGCAAACATCTGAAGTACAGGAAAGCAGGAAACTGCTCCATGACATGGAACAAGCCATCTTCTGGAAAGTGCACGACTGAATCAACCGCTCATCAGCTTGGACAATTAAGCTCTCCTCTTAATCCTTACAATTTATATACAAAAATCAGTGAATTACTAAAGAGCCTAGCTGGCATACCTTCAGGATGGACATAATCAGGATGAAAGGAATGGTATTTGCATGGGCTGAGGTGGCACTTCTCAGCCTCTCTCCAGATCTTATTAGTGGAAACCTGCCCCTCAGGATTTACCAGTGGAATTCTGCTGGATTTACCAGTGGAAGAACCCCCAGCTCAGGCAGGCACAGGGTGCTTCTGCCTCATCCCAGTCCTTCGTCCTGCCTCACATAATAATAAAATAATGGCCAGCCTTCGTGAATGAAGATCTGGGGAAGGGCTCTCCCCTACGTGGGTGTGCCCTTCAAGCCTGCGCAGTGGGTTTTTTAGGTGAGGCACCGCGTGTGCAGAACTGGCCCCACTGTTCTTAAGTCTTAAGGTCCATTTGCCACGGGCCGCTTGAGCAAGCTTGGACAGTGACAGTGAAATCGTTGAGACTGTCTACAGCGCCCAGGGCTGACCCTGCTGAGCATCCCAGATCTGACGGGATCAGATGGCAGGGAGGCATTTAACTGCCACGGGGACAGTCCCTACTGAGACTCGAACTCGAACTCAGGCCCTTGGGATTCAGAATCCAGAGTACTAACCATTACACCATGGGACCTGCCTCACATATGCTGCTGCTAAAGGTCCAGAGGAGCTTGCTCACAGGCAAACCTCCCTCCAGCAACTGTGAGGAAGCTCTGAAAGCTCCCTAAGTTCTTGCTGGCTCCAGGAAGAGCATCACAGAGTGTCTGGTGTGGGAGGGAGGGATCTGCGGATTCAGTCAAGCAGCTCACCAGCCTTTTCACAATTATGCCTGCAGCAGCTGACAAGAGAGACAGATGGGAGTCAGAAGTCCCTTCCTGGCACTCTTGCCATGTCACAGGGGCAGCTGGTATTGCCATAACCTGCCTGTCATCCTTTCTATGGGGTACAACAAGGACTAGGATTGGCAACATCTTCCTGCAGCACAGCCAGCACACATTCTGCCTTTGGGGAACACAGTGCCTCAGTCTGAGGGCTGAACAAATGCAATTATCTTGATGCAATGCTGCACGATTCAGGTTTGCTGTGCACAAGCATTAGATCCCTCCCTAACTGCTTGGCTGTCAGATAAGGTTTCTCCCCACAGGGAAGGCTGGGCCTGTACATTTGCAAAGTTTAATGGAGGGGAGGTTTTATCTTCAGAATCTGGGGCAAAAGGAGCAGAGAGACCAGAGCGGTGCTGGCCTTTGCCACAGGAGAGAGCAGATCACCTCTGGGCTGTGGGAAAGGGGTCTGCACCAGAGCTGGGACCAAACCCACTCCAGAGAACAAAGTCACAGCAGCCAGCAGGGTCAGCTGGTTGTCACTAACAGCACCATTCCCCAGCACCCCATAACTCCCAGGACACTGCATGGCCCTGCAGAGGCTGAGCCTCTCAGATATGTAGGGGGCAAAGGACAGATGCTGACACAGGGCATGCTGCCTTTCCTGCAGAAGTAACCTCCATCCCTAAGCCCCCCAGCATTGCAGCACCCCCACACCACGCACAGCCCAGAGAGACGATCCTCCTGGGCACTATCCTGCCCTGTCACACCTTCTCAGGTCCATCCTCCACCCACTCCAGGTTTCTGCTGCAACACTTTAAACTTTTGTCTGACTGGTTACTGACCTGCCTGAGAATGTGACCCAGCTGCATGTATTTTTAGGCTTAACTACATATTTGTGCTGAGGCACAACACAAGTATGCTGGTTTCAGGCTCCCAGTCTCAACAGGAAGCATGGGAGGAGCTATTTTGGTATGGAAAGGGCAGCTTCACATTTTCTCTCTGCCTCAGAGTGCAAGTGGCATTGAACTCCTTCTGAGATTGAACTTGCCCTTACACTTTGAAAGAAGCAGCCATGGCAATCCTGGAGCTGCACCCTGGGAATCCAGGCACAGACAACCACAGCATCCATGGAGATGCCATTGCTAAACTCAGCCCCTTTCAGCTCTCTAATCTCATCAACATTCCTCAGTAGTTCCCCTAAAGAAGGATCTGTTATCACAGCCTGTGGGTTCCCACACAGGCCATTCCAAGGCAGACTGTTTGCCGAGCACAGGCAAAGAGGGAGGCGGAGGGGGATTTGCAATTCACAGTGTTATTCTTGTCTTGAAAGCACATCTGCTGAAGAGACACTGGCTGTGGAGGGCTGGCAGTGCACAGCTCCTCTTCTGTGAGCTGCAACACAGAGCAGGGCACTGCTGAACCTGCGGGCACTGATCTTTGCAGCGTTGCAGGTTGTGGAAGCCACTGCAGCACTTCATCCTGACGGTCCACAAAGGACAGATAAGTCCTCTCCAGCAGCTTTCCAAGGCAACAATGACCTTGTGCAAGGCACAATGCCAGGCTGGGCCTCCCACTGAGCACTGGCAAAGATGTCCCTACCAGAAGTAGTCAGCTCTACTCTGCAGCGGGATCTGCATCAGCAAAAAATGCACCAAGCAGCTCAATGAACTCAGGTCACTCACTGCTCTGCCCACCCACACTTTGAGGCCACAGACACAGAGGACAGGCAGAGCCTCCCAGCATAGGGGGAAGTGAACCAAAAGCAAAGAACTGAGTCCAGGCTGCAAGGCATAGACTAGCTTCCTACCCATTATTACTGGAAACAGAACAAGAAGTCCACCTGGGTAAGGGCAAAGCCTCAGACCTGCCAGCACCAGTGCCGCAGCGCACTGGCTTTGGAGAGGCACTGGGCAGCAGCATTGCCTGAGCCCACATCTGCCCTTGCTAGCACTCAGTGCTGGGGAAGGGGCTCTGCAGAAGCGGCAGGCATTGAATCAGACCAGTGTAGGCAGCGCATTCAGTGACAATGCCAGAGTCATGGTGGGAATGTACCAAGAGCTGGGACCTGGGAAGCAGGTCAGCTGTTGCCAAAGGTTCTTGCTGCCAGACACCTGCTGAGCACTGCAGTGGCTCCACTCTGGGCATGAGACCTCCCAGAGCTGGGCAGACCCATGGACCCTCCTTGATCCCATGGGGAACACAGCTAAGGAAATTGCTAAGTGCATTGCTAAGGAAAACCTTCCTGCCCAGTGCACGCCCAGGGGTAACCGCACTCCCTCTCATACCTGACGCATGAAAACGAAACTCGCCCACTCCTTGCAGAGCGAGCATCACTAATGACCGCAAACCATCCGTCCTCTCCACCCGCCACAAGGAACGAAGCTCTTCCTGATGGGTCCAGGGCACCAGCACTCCAGGTCTGGGAGGTAGCCAGACCTTTGGGAAGAGCACTCCCAAGCCATCAGGCATCCTGTTGAACAGGAGTTTCCCCCACCACAAGATACCAGCGCCATGCAGAGGACTCGTTTCTGTGCCAAGCACATTCAGCCAACAGGCAGCAAAAAGAATTTGCCAGAACAGGAGCATGAAGAGCAGCAAAGCACCGTGTCGTCCATAACACACAGCCACTCCCCAGAGACATGTCTACCCCCTGTAACTGTCAGACTCTGCGCCTCTTCCCTCACACACAAGTATGTCAAACTGCTTTTTAACAGAGGCTTTAGCAAACAGTACAGACTTCCCACGGGGCAAGAGGGATGGGATACCCCTGCCATTCTGTGAAATGGTATCTAAAGCAATTTTACTCCCAGTCTGTCCCAAGCTGGGACACAAATGGAAACAAACATGAAATGCAACCAGCACCTGCAGATGTTGGAGAAAGGGATTTTCTCCCTGGTAGGCTCCTAGATCTAAGGCACTTGAAACAGTGCAGAGTTTTCCAGGCAGACTGCTCTTGCCCCATCACCCACTGCTGAGTAAAGCTCCGCTCACTCTGTGCAGCTTCCAGAGTCTCCAACTGCTTCCTCAACTAAGTGCAGGGTGGAGGGAATTAATAAAAAAGTAAAAATCAACAGCCAGCTCCTCTGTGCAGGTCTTTGTTGATTTCTGGGGGGGGTTTCAGTTCAAATTACTTATCTAAGAGATGGCAAGTGTTTAAAATAGAAAGGGCAATCCTGACACAAGGAGGGGAGCAGTTTCTTGACACTTCCCTTCTCACTCTTGCTGGGACAGAATTTATGATGAACAATAAGCCCCTGCGTGTGAAGTGACTTAAAAGAGAGAGGAACTAGCACCCCCAGTGCTATACACTCTCCATGGGGAGGGCAATGCGCTACTCCCAATCCCTTCAGCTCCACTGGCTCAACTCACTGTTGTGCAAAACTTTTTTTACCAAAGTTGCCATATACAGGGGACTGCAAAGGGCAGTGGAAACTCAACAGCAGCTTGCAGTCTAGAGCTGAAAATATCAGTTTGATTAGTGGGAAAAATTTCTGTGTAGTGCTTTGCAGGACTGTTTGTTAAGAACTAGCTTCCATGTATTTCAAATAAAAGCTGCAATAGAAGGAAATTTATCTGGAAAACTACCTGGTGAAGTCTGTCTACAGCAAAGCTGTTAAAAAGGTCTGACATTTTTCATAGCAGAAGAGGGAAAGAATCAAAGTCCATTTCCTTTTGGCTGTAGAGATAAACATTAGACAACATATCTTTTGTTGCAAAGAGGAAAAATGAATGCATGACAGCATCCGATGCATGTGTCAAATACATACACGCAGCTTTAAAGACTTTTTATCACGTCCTATTCCTTTAACATTTTTAAGACCAAAGCAAATCATTCTGGAGAATTCCTAAAAAGCAGGCAATGCCTCAAACGTGCTTCCACGCTCTCCAAAGGTGAAGTTTTTTATATCAAATACAGACTCTCAGACCAAAGCCATTCAGTGCCTAACAAAGATACCCCACCCCATCCCCTTCCAGGGGGGCAGAAGCTCACGGTTTGGAAGCCCCCCAGCCATAGGGGTGGACTAGGCTGTGGGTGTACATACATGTGCACCACGGTGACACGCAGGGTCTGCCACGCCTCACTCCCGGGGTGCCCTGATCCAGACTCACCCCGTTGGAGCAGCTCCAAGGAACCCTCTGCAGCGAAGGCCCCCAGGTCAGCCAGGATGGCTTCATTATTACCACATCTGAAGAAATTCACACAGACACATCAGTCCAGCACCATCCACCATGCAACAGCTTCCACGTTGTAGTCACCATTCTGTGCTGCAAGCACAGCTCCCAGTCAAATGCCAAGAGTCAATGTTTCATCCACAGCTCTAGCACCAGGAACTGCCTCAGGAGCCAGCATCCTTAAGGCTCACATCACAGCACTCAGTGTGAGGGCAAAGCTAAAGACCCCTTTCTGTTTCAGGGAACAAAAACCAGCAAAAGCAGGGTCTTCTGTGTCAGAAAGCTCCAGAAAAGATTCAAGTGTACAAAGGAGTCCAAAGGTAAATTTAAAAGTGCATGTGAACTTTGTGGGATGCCAATATTTTTATTTGCTCTGCATCAAGCACTTCACTTGCTACTCGTGCTTCCACAGAAAGGCAGACAGCATGAAGTTTGGGACGGGTTTCAATGGGTTGGGACATCTGTGCCCGCGACTTCACACAGAACCACAACTGAGGACACAAAGAGGCAAAAGCAAACGAAGCCAAAAAGATGCCAGAGAACCCCAGGGGCCCTGTGGCAGGGAGCAACGACAGGCCAGGGCTTCGCCATCCGAGGTGAGGGCTCCCTCTCCCAGCAGCACCTTCCATCGTCCCCGTTCCCCTCTGACCTCCCTCGCTCCCAGAGCCCGGTCTCGTCACTCGCTGTGTCCCGACACAGAGGTGCAGCACCGAAAGGCTGCGGCACCGGGGCTGCTCGGGACGGGCCGGGAGGCTCGCAGGCTGCTGTCCCGGCCCCGGCCCCGGCCCCGGCCCCGGCCCGGGGGGGTTCGGCTGGGAACGGGGAGACCGTCGGTCGGAGGGATGGGCTGGCCCCGCCGCCCCCCGCGCAGCCCTTGGCCCACCTGAGGTGTCCCACATGTTGAGTTCGGTGCGCTGCTTGTCGATCTCGAAGCTGGCCGTGTAGTTCTCGAAGACGGTGGGCACGTAGCTCTGGGGAACGGAGGGGAGAGCAGAGGTGAGGTGAGGTGATGCGAGGTGGAGAGCCCGGCCCGCCCGCCCGCCGCCCGCCGCACCTCGGGGTAGCAGTCCTTGGCGAAGACGTGCAGCAGCGCCGTCTTGCCGCACTGCGTGTCCCCCACCACCACGATCTTGCAGCGCGCCAGGTGCCCCTCCATGGTGCGGGGCCGCGCCGGCCGCGCCGCCGATTTACCGGGCCGGCCCCGGCCTGGCCGCGCCCCCGGCCCCGACGGCACCAACCAGGCGCTGAGCGGAGCCGGCGCTGGGCAGGGCCGCGCCGACACGGCCGCGGCCCCGGGAGCCGCCCCTTGCCGGCCCCGCCGCCCCCTCGGGAAGTCCCTCCGGCGCTGCCGCCGCTCGGCGCCGGTCCCGGGACACGGCGCGGGGGTGGCGGGTCCGCAGCCGGGGGTGGGCTCGGCCCCGCCGCACCGGGGTCCCTGCCCAGCGCTCGGCCCGCAGCCCCCTCCCCGCTCCCAGCCCGGGACATGCCGCTTCCCCCCGGGCCTCCAGCCCCGGCGCTGCCGAGGGAACGGGACCTGTTCCCTGAGGAATTCGGCAGAAACGGGAACACCCGGCCTTCTGGCCCGCCCCACCTGCGCTCAAAGAATCCCGTATCCCCGGTGTCCGTGACCAAATGACATCAGCAGGGGCAAGAGCCGGTCTCTGCAGCGACTGCAGAAGCCCAGTCTCGGCTCACAGCCCTCTGCCAAGACGGCAGCGATTTCTGCTTTCCATTCCTCCCTGAGTACAGACAGCGCATCTACAAATTACAGACTGATTTTAATTAGCAGAATTATTGAGAAAGGAAAGGCTCTTCTACTGCTAATATTTCGCTGGCCACACTGCAGAAAGGTTCGCCGGAATGGTGAATGAAACTGACAAGCTGCCTGTCACAAAATGCAGTAAAAATAGACACAGTGAAGACAGAGCAAGTCTGTGGAAGTGGAAATTAAAATGTTTTGGCACTGAAACCAGATTTATTAATGGACTGAGGGGGCAGATTGCTTTTGCTGAAATCACAGTAATTTTTCATCTATAAATATTGGTGCTGTGCATGATGTTGGGACAAGTAAAGAACAGAGACAGGGTTCAAGGCATGGTGGTGTGCCATGATTTCAAGTGCTGCTTGGCCTTCTGACAGCCATGCCAGCCAAGCCCCCTTGGACACATCAGCCTCAGTCAGCACTTTGGTGAGCCAGCTGCCTGCACATGGTCATGGGCCACCCGTGTCTTAGGATGCACCCCCAGGACAGGGGCCAAGCACAAGTAGGGCTGAAGGTGTGTCTGTAGCATGTTCAGCTGGTCAAACAGGAATTCATCACATACCAGAGGAGACCTGAGAGCCAAGGGGATGAGGCAGTCTTGAAATCCCAGTAACTCCTGTCCTCACCTGGTCTCATTCCTGCATTTTGTGGTCTGGGAAATGACTCACTCAGTTCCTTGTTCTGCAGCTTTGCAACAGATTTGCTGCAGCATCTCCGTGCCTGCCAGTCTTGCCTTAAGCTTTAAAGATGAGTGACTGTCTCATGCTTGTTTCCTTTCACCCTCCCTGGGGAAAGGAGCCTGTGCTGTGACAGGTTCTATGAGGCTTATGGGGGGGTTTGTCTTCTTATATATCCGCATGTTTCTCCATTTTTATGTGGAAGAATGGAAAGAAAAGTTCATTATCCTGTGACTGCAGGTAAAGAAAGGAGTGCTGGGTTGCCATTGGTGTCACCTGCAGTGAGTTAGTCCCCGGGCCAGTGCCCTTTCTGACAGCGCTTCACCATGTTTCTCAATAGGAATTAGGTTTTTGCTCCCAACAGATTGTTGTACCCCTGCTTCAGCGGAAGCAGGACAGCCTCTGGAGGGAGTACTCAGACCTTTGCCAGCCTTCCCCAGGGAGGGACAGCAGTTGCTGCCCTTGCTCAGAGCCACCGGGGCACCATCACTGCTGAGCCTTATGTCCCATTCGGTGCAAAGAACCTTTTGGCAGGTAACGCAGAATACATTCAACAACCCACTGCTACGGTGTGAATTTTCTGAGCAGGATGCAGAGACATGCTGTGACTGTCACTGTGTACAGAGAGGCGACAGATGGCTCTCACACATTTGCTCCTGAAAATACTTCTCCAGTGATTAGATCCTCCCTTGCTGATCCATGTTCTCAGGGATCTTAACTACTATTCTGAATTAATTTTATTGTGTTATGTCCGTGTCATTTTCTGTACAAAGAAACTGGAAGACATCCTCAGGACCTGTACTGGGAAAATGTGCTGGGAGAAACTAACCCTCACTGAAGGACCCACAGCCTGAAACCTGGAGCCTGTGACATTTTGTTCTGGTGCACAGAGCCCCAAAGTTTGGTCCTTTACAGCCAGTCATAAGCTCTGGACCCAATTTCAGACGTTTTGAATGGTGAATGTACTCAGTAAGCAATGTCCTATACTTTGTTGCATGACTGTGGTCCCTGCAAGATGCACACGCACAGAGGTGCACAAGTGTCAGCCTGGGAACACGGACAAAGCTCCTACTCATCACATCATGCAAGTGACAGTTTCCTGGATTTTTGTGATGTGTGCATTGCTCACTTTGTACCCAACTCCTCTGTAACATTTGTCTTAGTGTGCCACATCTTATTTCCACTAGCAAGCCTCTAAGCTGGGACAGAAATAAGGAGCACACTTTAATTTCTCGTCAGGTCTAGTCTTAAACATCTTTTTGGACTTGTCAAATATGTGAAAGGGCTAGAAACCTCCCAGGCCAAACTGCAGAGTATTACTAACTGCAAACACTCGGAGTTAATCATTCAGCCCCAAATGGAGTGCTATTTGATGGTTTTCCTTAGAAGATAAAGAGGTGGAAAAGCAGTAGAATTTGAACACATGTAGCAAAAAGATACAAATCAGCAGCAATTAGGAAGGTTAAAAAAAGAAAGAGAAAAAAATCCCAGCCAAATCCTGTTTCATGTGTCCAGCCTGTTTACATTCCAGGCTAGAACATCACTGATCTGACTCACTGCTGGCATTAATGAAGTTTGCACCTCTAGGTGAGCAACTTAATTTATCTCAGCAAGCCCAAACTCATTATAACAGTCCATAAAAGTTATCAGATGAAAGCAACATCCTTCAGCAATCTCAAGGATTAAAGCAAGGAGGCATTCAAGTGCCAAGGCTTCTGCAAGAATGACTGCAGTCAGAGCATGTGTGTTAGAAGCTGAGGAAGGACAATGCCTCAAATACTACTGCAGATTTCTCTGTATCGAGACAGTGATCTGGAGCCTGTGGAAGTGAGCAGTTTCCTTTTCTCTCTCTCTCTCTCTTTCTCTCTCTCTCCAGACATCTCTCCTTAGGGCTCATCCAGCCCAATAGCAGCTGGAGAGACGTGGGGGACCTGGGGGATTCCACAGGTTGGCCATAGTGTCTCTCTCCTGCATGGAACAGGAGGCTCCTTGGACGGGAAGGGACTTGCATCATGAAGGCACACAAAGAGAGTTAGGGTGTGAGGAGGAAAATGGCTGATTCTATCCTCTTGGGTGTAGAAACCTCCTTGCCACACATGTCCTCTCCCACGCTGGATCCAGCTACTTGAACTGCAGCTCCCAGAGCTGCGCTGGCCTTGCCCTTGCCTCGTTCTGGCTGGAGGCAGTGCACCGCCCACACGTCCTTCCCATCACTCCCTTTCTGCCAGGGCTGCCAACCTGGCTGAGGCTCCAGCTGCGGCTCCAGCACACAGCACTGGCTGTTGGGGTGATGGACTGAGCCCAGTTGGGTGCTCCCTGGCAGAGATGCTCAGTGGAAATGGCTTCTCCAGAAGCAGAAGTGATCTCCATCACCTTCATGTTTGAAATCATATTTTCAGTTTTGCAATTCTTTTTCACATGGAGAGTGGTGGAGGTGGGGTGGGCAGGGGATGAACAGAAATAAACCCTCAAAACTTTAGTTTCTTTTCCATGTAATTTAAAAAATGAGTTGCATATCAGAAACACAAACTGGGGAGAAAACAATTTTCTTTTTAAAGCCTTTCTTTCAGCAGCATCTTGTGGGCTCCATGTGCCTGTGCCTGGGGGGCCGCAGGCTGGTGGGAAGGTCCCTGCTGCATCTGAGGGATGGGGCTTCTTAAGGGGGCTGCTCCAGCTGGGCTGGGCTCAGGTGAAGGTCTTGGCTCTGCAGACCCACTGCTGCATCCTGATGTGTTTCAGTCCCACCCTTGCTTTTCCCTGCAAAACCATTCACATCCCTGGGGTGAGCCATGGGAACACTGAGCTACTGGCACTCCCAAGGCACAGAAGTGCCAGAACCTGATGGGAACGGGCGCCCTTGGACAGCAGCAGAGATGTCAGTGATGCAGAGAAAACCAGCTCCTGGTGCAAGGCAAGGCCACACTATGCGGTCCTGCATGCTGTACCCTTGAAAGCCTGTGCATTTTCAGCAAGGTAAACCACACTGACCAGATAATGGGCTTCTCATGGATGCCCAGCATGTGGATGTGCTAAGCCTGTAATTTTGGGATTATAATTGTCAGTAAACTATTGGCGCTGTGGTGGAAGGTTGAAGTTAAGGAGAAGGATTTTCATTTCACAAAATTTCTCCAAGGACTGCAGTGGAGAAGGTGCCTGCCTCCAGAGGAGAACACAGTGGGATGCTGTTCTGTGCACACCTGGAAACTGCCCTTATGCCAGCTACGGCATTTGCTCGTGCTGCACATCCACAGCCTCTGCTGCTGGTGTTGTGCAGGCGAAAAGGCTCAAGCAGCCGCAGCCCTGTGCGTTGTTGGAATGATGCTCTGTGCTGGGAGAATTTTGTCAGTGTGCTGCCAGTGTGAGGAGTGAGCCACCGTTCTCCGAGCTTCAGTTACTGCTTGACAACCACCTCCATTGTCTCTGTGATCAAAACAGCAGTGCGGGGAACTGCAGCTGTGAGTGGCAGATATGTCTGAGGGATTGTGTCAGATCTCTTCCACCTGCTGTTCTACCTGTCAAATCTAAATGTAATTTACTGTGATATAGGCACAGTGTCACCCAGGAGGCACAGCATTCCTGGTACGTGTGATGTAGCTGAGACATTTTGTCTGTGTCTACCTCTCTGTGCATCCCAACACTGCAGATGTAGGTGAGGAAAAGACAGAAGAGAGGCAGGTGGAATCTCTCACTTGAGTTGCCAACAAACCCAGATGGATGGATTGAGGTCAACACTTTCTGGGAATGTGCGGAGCCCCACCATGTCTGGCAGCCAGACCCTGACCCCCAGTGGGGTCTCAGGCAGCTTCACCATGCAAGGGAAGGCTTTTGTGACCCTAAGTCTCTGAGATTCTGTCCTGAGAGAGCCCTGGGAACAGGCACAGACAGCTGCCTTCTGACCAGCAAACTGCTGCCAGGCTTTTGTATCTCCTGCTTTTTCATTGTTCCAATGTCCTTGAGAGCAGAAGAGAAAGACTGCTAGAGCCCTGTGTAGACATAAAGGGAGGTGGAACAAAGGGCTGGGCAGGGGAGCTGGCACTGGTCCAGTTGTGGCACATCCTCCTCAGTCCCTCTCAGGGGATCAGGGAGGGCAGCAGAAGGCAGGAAAGAGCAAGACAGCAGCTCAGGGGGAGGCACAGGGCTGCTGGAAAGCTGTCTGGCACAGAGAGAATGAGAAAAATTACCTCGGTGGCCTGTGCTCACCTCTGGCTGTAAATCACAAGTCAGCCCCATTCAGAAGGGCCCAGCATCTCTGCCACGTATTCCTGTGCAGCTCATTTGAAGAGCTTGCTGGAAAACCAGATAGAGCAGTGAGCACCAATTCCACTAAGAAAACTAGTTTTCTCTGGCTAATGCTCCCTTGCTGTTCCACACCAGTGTCCCACCCCCAGCAGGCAGTGGCCAGCCACTGTGCTGTGCTGGGGGTCACAGGTGTGTAAGCTCTGAGCATGCCAGCTTCACGCGCCTGGCCTGTGCCTGCACACCAACACCTCTCTGTCCACTCCCCGAAACGGCAGCATGTCCCTGTCCGTTTCGCAAACATCAAGCTAGAACTGACCTCAAACCTGCTGCTTCAATACAGTGAGAAAGCCACCCCAGCAGGACACAAAGGGAAGCGGGTAAAGAGCTACATGGAAAATGTTACTGACCGAGCTAATAAGGAAAGATTGACTCAGAAACAAGAAAGAGACAAAGGCAGGAAGAGCATCCTGCCCAAGCACAGAGACTTGCCACTGTGAAGAAATGTCCCTGCCCTGTCCAATCTGCTCCAGAGCTGCATATAGCTGGAGCAGTCTTGCAGAAGAGGAATCTTATTCCCCAAATCCACTGCCTTTATCTAGTGCTCTCAGCCTCTGGGGCTCATCCCCTGATCTCTGGGGTGTATAGGGGCTTGCTCCAGGCCAGCATGTTTCATCCATTACAGGAGCCCTGAAAGCTGTGAAAATAAATCACTGAAAGAACAAAGGCTAGGAAAGCTCCTAGGAAGAGCAGCAGAAGACAGAGGATTGTGCTTTGACTGCTTCTTCCTAATTTGGGGGGTGAGAGATGCCCAGACATCAGGAAGGGGCACCCTTATTTCTCAGAGCGGAGCAACAGCAAAAGGTAAAGCTGGACTGTGGTCTGCTTGTGTAAGTGGACATGAGTCTTCTTGTTCTCACCGCAACCACCCAAATACCCATAAATCTGCCACACAGCAGAGCCAGACGATATGCAGCCTGCCCCTGCTTCTGCCCTCCCGTCTTGCTTTCCTGCCTTTGTGCTCTGCTTCCTGAGCAGCCCCAGCTGCCGGCATTCCTGGGGCCAGCCCAGCGCGGAGCGCGGCTCCACAGGGCACGGAGTCAGGCAGAGCTCATGCGGCCCGGGTGAGCAGGGCCACGCCGTAAATTGTACAAGTAACTCAGGGAGATGATGCTCCTCCGGTAAACCCGCCGTTTCAATCGCATCCCCAGGAAGGATGCGAGCAGTGCATTTGCTCGGAAGAAATCACTTAGCGGGAAAAGAAAAAAGGGGTGGGCGAGGGGGGAAAATAAAAAAGACAAAAAGGAAGGCGTGGAGGAGGGGCCGGTGCGCGGCTGCCAGGGGCCGGAGCGGCCTGTGGGGCCCGGGGCCGGGCGCGGGGGGCGGACCGGGACAGCCCCGCCCGCCG
>JAWWEU010000080.1:2621357-2641986 GCA_035583155.1 Acropternis orthonyx | reverse complement strand
GGCCCCGAGCCGCCGGCGGGCGGCGGGGAGGCGGCCGAGCACCGGGCGCTGGTGCTGACGGGCTTCGGTGGCTACGAGAAGCTGAAGGTGCAGGCGCGGCGCGGCACCGGCCCGCGGCCCGGAGAGGTCTCCGTGAGCGTCCGCGCCTGCGGCCTCAACTTCGCCGACCTGATGGCGCGGCAGGGCCTGTACGACCGGCTGCCGCCGCCGCCCGTCTGCCCCGGCATGGAGTGCGCGGGGACCGTCCGCGCCCTCGGCGACGGCGTCCGCGACCGACAGGTGAGGGCGGCGCGGCCCGGTGGCCCCGCCACGCTGCGGAGCCCCGGCCCGGCGGCGGACAAAGGTTCTGGGCAAAGGGGAGGAATCCCCGGGACGGCCCTGCCCCACCCGCCCGCTCCGGGTCGGCGGGAGCGCCGCCGCCCTCTCGGCGGGCCGGGCTGAGGGGCCGGAGCCGCGGGGAGGAGCTGGGAGTGGCCTCGTTCGTTAGACCCGGGAGATTTTCCTAATGCTGGACATGCTTTTGACATGGTTGATGCTATTAAGCCCCAAGGCTCCTGCCTGTTGGCAGGATAATCCTTGCAAGGGGCAGTGGTAATATTCCACGGTGTTCAGACTCCTGGTCCCGGATTGGGAAAAGAAGGTGGGACACGGTTCCTCATCCCTCTTGCCTTCTTGGCGGTGTGTTGGTTTGGGCAGCCGGCCGGCAGCACCCTGGGTACAAGACAGAGCCTGGTGTGCCTGTCGTCCCTCTGAGGTTCCTGGTGTGTGCCTCATCCTATGGTGAGAGGTGCTGTGCTGCAGTTTCCCGATGAACAGAGCACAGGCAATGAGCTCCTGCCCAAGCCAGAGCTGCTGCAGTCCCTGCAGACTCTGCACAGAGAACAGTGTGCAGGCACTGGCTCTGGCATATCAAGGGCAAAGGTGTGATGGCTTCTGCTAGCTGGGGTTCATTTCAGACCAGCCTGTCCTCCAATTTTAGGTTGGCGATAAGGTAATGGTCCTGGCTCGGTCAGGGCTCTGGCAAGAAGTCGTGAATGTGCCAGCCAGTCAGACTTTTCCAATGCCTGAGGGGATGAGTTTTGAGGAAGCAGCTGCTCTTCTTGTCAACTACATCACTGCCTACATGATCCTGTTTGACTTTGGAAACCTGAGACCCAACCAGAGTGTTCTCATCCACATGGCTGCAGGTAAATGGTTCTTGCCAGTCCATGCTGAGGCTCTTTACCTCACCATGCAGCTTCCAAATGGGTGGTGTGAGCGAGGAAGCTTTTGGAATGGAGCTAGACTGACAAAACATTGCCTGGCAGAGATGCAGGCTTCACACTAACCCCATTTCCCAGCAGCTGGGGTTGGTCTCTCCCAGTGTGTCCCAGGCATCAGTCTCACCAGGCAGAGCCTTTATTCTGCAGGCTCCCACCACTGTGCAATCAGTACAGGCAGGAATAATTTACCTATGCAGAGGTTTTCCTTTCTGCTGGGGCTGTTTGCTTCTAAGTCTTTCTCACTGCTGTTTTTCAGGTGGTGTGGGAACTGCTGCCATCCAGCTGTGCAAGACTGTAGAAAATGTCACCATTTTTGGCACAGCATCTGCCTCCAAGCATGATTCACTCAAGGAGAGCGGAGTTGCTCACCCCATTGACTACCGAACGATGGATTATGCAGAGGAGGTCCGGAAAATCTCTCCCAAAGGTACAATGTGGTGGAGGACTTCTGCAACCATCCTGCATTTCTTTCAAGTGCAAAGAAACCTTTAGTTACTTCCAATTCTCTCTCTAGGTGTTGACATTGTCCTGGACCCACTCGGAGGATCCGATACATCCAAAGCATTTAACCTGTTGAAGCCGATGGGCAAACTCATCACTTACGGTGCGTGTGAGCCCCATGTCTGCACCCAGTGCCTGCACGGTGTAGGGACCATGTGGTGGCAGGGTGGGATCTGTGCAGGAATGTTTTGTGTTGCTCTGTGCCTGGGCACACAGCTGTCAGGGACCATCACTGTTCCTGGCTGCTCTGTGTGCTGTAGTTCTCTTATTTTGTAAAGGTCTTCAGGATGCTTTGCCTAGGTGAGGCACTGAGTGGTGTGAGATTCATTGTCTTCTCCCTAGAACTCTGGTCACAGGCTTCAAGTTTCTTCCCTCCCATGGTGAGATCTCTCTTTGAGTACAAGCGGGTGCCTGCAGGAGAAGCTGGAATGTCCTCCTGGAGGAACACTGGCACAGCTGCTATGTCTAGGCTGAGTTAATGCACAGCCTTGCTTTTCTGCTGGAGGATGTGTGGGTGATGAGATTTGAGGCTACTGAATACTTATCTCTCCATTCCCCAGTCCTGGAACACTGTGATTTTGTCCCATAGACAAAGCCTTCACACAGCCCCCAGTAGAATTCCAGACACTTGCACCACTGTGTGGCTTCTGTTGTTGCAGCCGTTGCAGTGTGTGACTCCCCTGAAGAAACAGGGCTGTGGGAGAAGGGGAGAGCTGTCCTGCCAGCCTGGCTGGATGCCACTTGTAACCCTTTCTTGCCTCTGCCAGCACTCCAGTCTAACTGTGCTGCTGCTGCTGCTGCCTTAGGAGGGATGAAGAAGGTAGTTGTTCTGCATTTTTGCAATATATATGAGTGCTGATAATCCAAACTGAGGCTGAGGCAGGTGCCTGTTTCCATTGAAGATCAACTGGTCAGAGCCTGATGTGATCCAGTTCTCAGGTCTGTCCATCACTGGACAGTGAGTGGCTGTTCCCTTGCATGTTTTTTGAGCTATTCTGTGGGATACCTGTTGCCTCTCGTGTTTCAGCTCATCTGTGGCTTGCCTTCTTTCTAGGGGTAGCAAACCTGCTCACTGGGCAGAAGAAGAACCTCATGGCTATGGCCAAAACATGGTGGAACCAGTTCAGCATCAATGCCTTGCAGCTCCTACACCAAAACAAGGCTGTGTGTGGCTACCACCTTGGATATATGGATGAAGAAGTTGAGCTTCTCAGAAGCGTTGTAGCCAAGCTGGTTAACCTGTACAGCCAAGGAAAAATCAAGCCCAAAATAGACTCTGTATGGCCCTTTGATCAGGTGAGTCTGAGCTAATATACAGGCTGGTAGCAGTTCAGAGTGAGCACCTTGTCCACGGGGGCTGAACTGTTGAAAATGTTTAATAACCATATGTTCTCAGACATTCAGTGCCTTTTTATTTTTAAGGTATTACGAGTGAGTAAATTGGCTGGGCTCTTCTGCTCCAGTGCACAGACCTGGGCAATGCCAGATAGTGTCCCTGTGGAGCAGAGCAGGTGCTGAACTGTGCTCCATGAGCAGTAGCAACCAGGAAAGGGCTGGGTTATGCATCAGACTGGAGTCTGCCCTGAATCTGCACCCTGTAATTAAGCAGACAGGTGAGAAGGTTGTTGCTGCCCTTCCAAGAGTGAAAAAGAGCCCAGGCAGTGAAGCAGAATGAGGATGTTGGAAGGGAGCAGCAGGTTATTCAGCAGCTCTGCTCTGTTCAGGGTTGCTGCATGGATGTGTCCAGACAGAGTCAGGCTCTTCCTTTGGAAATCCTATGCTGGGGCAGGACTTGCTGCAGAGGAGAAAAGAACTTAGTGATGATCAGTTGGTGTTCATACATGAGAACTAGTCTTATTGAAAGGCTTAAGGAAAACTTTAATTCCAGACCTGGCCCAGGTACTGTTCTGCTTTAAAGTAATTATAATAATGATAAAATTCTCTGCATATATTGTTTTGTGTAGCTGGTAGAGGCTTTGTCTTCATGCTAGATGGCCGGGTTTCTGCAGTGCTCCTGTGCCTTTGGAGAGCAAGCTGTGGTGTCACACACTGCACTTCTGTGTTTGTGCAGCAGAGCTTCCCTGTGCGTGTTAGGGTTGATCTCTGAGTTTTTGAGGATAGTTTCCTTTGGACAGGCTGAGTAGCTGCCCAGGCCTGTCCAAAACACATCCGTGTGGAGGCACCCCAATGCTCAGCACTTGCTCGGACTGCAGGGAAAGCTGCCTTCCGGATATCCTTCAAACTGGTCTGGGTGGACGGAGGAGCCCAGGAAGGGCATGGACGCACTGTGCAGGGTGGGTGGGGTCTTACCAGATTCCTTTTGCTTTCAGGTGGCAGAGGCCATGAGGCAGATGCAAGAAAAGAAGAACATTGGAAAAGTCATCCTGGTTCCTGAAGCACTGAAGGAAGAATCCAAAAAAGCAGAGAACTAAGAAGAAGAGATGTATGCAGATTATGAATTCATGGTTTAACTCCCTGATCTCTTTGGGACCTGAAAATGGACAGATCAGTAACTTCCATCCTCACCATTACAAGAACATCATGGTTATCATTCAGATGAGGTTTGCATGCTCTTGTTGTGACTGACCCTTTGCCAGATATGCCTCCTGCTCTCTCTTTTGAAGGCTGTTTATTTTGTATGCCTTTCTAATCACTTATTTCTCTACTGAATTCCAAACTAACCATATTTTTCTCTGGCAGTGAGGCTGAAGCTTCCAGGCAGTTGGTGACTAACAACTGCACAGCCTGTCACTATAAAGTCATGGCACAATGTACTGTAGCAACTGCCAAGTATCTCTGCAGAAACAGCCCTGCTGAAGCATTTGCACTGTCACCTTTGGGAAGCCTGTTCAGCAGAGAATTGGCCAAATGCAGGACATTTCCCCCACAGCCAAAGGAAAAGCACCGCTGGCCTAGTTTAGTTCAAGCAGGGGTTTCTCTTCTGTTCACACTAACCCTGCTCTTTCCCCTCTGCTTTTGTAGGCCACTAACACAGTCAGTTAGTAACAGCTCATGTTGTTTTTGCCTTGGCCATCCTGGCAATTTGGAGTCTATGGTATATTGCACTTCATTTGCAGTCACTTCTCTGTGCAGTCAGCAAATACCATGACATGCTGGGCTGGGCTATATCTGAATACAGAAGAAAAGTTTCAATTAGGTAACTTGATCTTGTCCATTTTCTATTTCCAAACTGGATAGAGAGATCTGAACTGTGTCTGATTCTTAGAGACCATAGGTACTCAACTGTGTCTCAGATTACTGGAACAATTGATGTTGGTTCTGTGCTTTATTATGTTGGGCTCCAAGCTGGTATTGCTAAGGCTAAACTTCACCTTTCTGTTTGTATTTCCAAGGGCTGCAGTGTTGAATTAGACTTCATCAAGATGGGAACAAAATAAGCCCCTGTTAATGCTTTGTGCTGCACCCTATGTGCAGTTTGGGAAGTAACTTTCAAGAGCCAGTCCTGAGGGCCAGCTGCCTCGGAGCCTGGGCTGGCTCTCCCGGTGGCACACTACTCAGTAAAGCTGCTGCCAGTGTAGCCCCAGGATGGTAAATGGCCCAGCTGTGTGTCAAGCCTCTTGGCCTGGGCATTCTGAGCAGTGTAAGTGTGCTTTCCATTCTACCCTAGCTCACTCATTAGATGTCCACTCACACCAGCTCGGGGTTCAGTGCTGCAGTAGAACTTGACTCTTCTTCCCCTGAATTTGTGAGTCTTGGGAACCTTGGGCTCTCTTCCAGCACTGAGGATTTAGGAACTGCCTGGAGTGCTTCTCCAATAGCAGAACATTGTTTGTCTTCTGCTTTTCTTTCTTCTGTGCATTTGAAAATGGAGCTGTGCAGAGACCCAAGCCCAGTTCTGTGAGCACCTGGAGTCCTGGGTGGTGCTGTCCTTACCACTGGGCCCTGCTTGCAGCCCTGGGCAACTCTGGTGCTGTTGGTACTTGCTTTGAGGCTTTGTCATGGACTTCAGGTGTTGTGGGCTTCTGGGTTTCATTTTGGATTTGAAAAGATAAACCCGAGGGCACGAAGAAGAGCTGCTCATCATGGAAGAACTCAGGCTCCAAGAGCAAAACCTTGCTACTAGAAGTCCTGATTAACCAGCCCCCAGGGAGGGCCCAGGGCCCAAGGAGGGCAGGTGCCTGCTGGTGCAGGGTCCCATGTGCAGTCTCCCTGGCCTCTGAGAGAGCCCACGCAGGGCTGGGGGTCCTGTGCAGGGGAGGAATATGGCTTCCTCAGCTTGATCTGTCCTCCAGTGGGGCTGTGTTTATCAGTCCAACTTGTAGTTCAGGTGCTAGGGCTCAATCCAGAGTTCTTTAGAAATCTGTAGGCACAGCTTGCCTGGCTAACTTTAAACATTGAAAAAACTCCATTCCCTACAACCTCAGAGGAGTGCTGGAGCCCTCTCACAGATCCTTGTCAGTTCATCTCTCAAACTTTATAAACATGGGCTGATGGAACTAGCAAGCACAACTTTTTATCTTTCTGAATCCAAAATCTTGCTGCTTCTTTCAACTTGCCCTGTCATGCTAATTTAGATTAAATCCAACAGTGTCTAATGCTGCTTTACCAGGTCTGACAACAGAAGAACTGTCTAAATTGCTGAAATGGAAAGTCTGGACCTGTTCCTCTGAGAAACTGGACTTCACGTTGATGACAGAGCAGCGTGCTCAAATGGCACACGACCCTGCACATCTTCAGGTTCTGCACACTGGTGAAAGGGAAAACTATCACAGTGTGTTTCACAGTAGCATCCTCTCCCTGCTTTACTCTGGGCCAATCACATGCTCAGTGCCTTACATGGATGGCCTTGGGTTGGGTGGCGTGGCCTGGAAGCCTCACAGCTTCCTGTTGGACCCCCTTAACCCACAGGAAACAGCATCTCAGTGCCTTCTGCTACATGACTAGGAAGTCACTGGGGCCTTTTCCATTCTGGCCAGGTATTGCCAAAACCCTATTTTGACTCTTGCTAGCTCTGTCTTATGAACACTGGTGATGTTGTTGGACTTTTTGTGAATAAACTGTACTCTTCCCAGGTATTCCAGCCTTTCCAGGGCTCTCCTGGTGGTTCTGTGCTCCCGGGTCCAGAAGACCTGTTGTAGAGCTTTTGTCTCCCACAGGGCTGCTATCTGGCTCCTGACAGTCCCTAACAGGCCTTATCTAGTGCCCCAGCCTTGGCTCTCTGGGAACAATCTCAGCTCCCGGCTCTCTTTGGGTATCTGCTCATGTGTCCTTCTACATACAAATTCCTGAAGCCCTTATGGGGCAGGAATGCCAAGCGGTTACTGTCTTTTGGAGTTCAGCACTGGGAGTTCGGTGTCCCTTGGTAGCAACAGTGTTTTCTACAGAAACAGCGAGATTAAATGTAACCTTGCTCTCTGCTCTAGGTGGGTGTGGTTGTTTTTTGGATTTGGTTTTTTACTTTTTTTTTTTTAAATGGGTCAGTAAGTATAGAACCTATGTAAAACAATTTCAAGTGTCTTAATCAAGTTAACCAGCAGGTTTGTATACTAAGGACCAAAGCAAAAAACCAAAAACAAACCCAAGGATAAAAATCATTCCACTCAACGTTACTTGTTTAGGGCAAAGTTGTGCTACTGAGGAACTGGGAGATTCCTGAGCTTAATCACGTGTGCCATTCCAGAAGTGCAATTTAATGTTTATTTCATTGATTGTCTGACTCTAAGGTTCTGCCATGAGGAGTCCAAGTGGAAAGTGTGAGTAAGGAGTTAATGAGCAGAGGATGGGTCCCCAGCCCTGCCCACCACAGGGGCTCAGGATGGGGTGCCTGTGTGAGTGCCTCTCCTGTTATTACTGCAGTGGCCTCCCAGACTGGTTCTTCTGGTCTTGGATAAAGGGCAACTCCTTTGCTTCACCAGGCAGCTGTTGTCATATTTTTGACTCTTTGGTTTCTCTGAAGCTCACTTATGTTGTACACTGACTGCAGGAAGGGAAGGAAACAGAGGCAGCCTCTGCTCGCACAGAGGAATGTGGCCCATGCGGAGTGTGGTGGGAGGAAGTTTGGTTGTACATTTTGTTTCAGACACCTCTATTAAACTAGAATTGATTGACCAGGGACAATTAAGAAGCACTGTGGGTCTCGGGCTTCAGCTGGTGCAGAATCCTGGCCCACTGACAGGTGCTGTCATAGGTGTTAAACTGCTCTAGTTGCCTAAAGTCTCTGGTGTGCTGAGCCCTTGTGATGGCAAAATGTGACTGGCAAGTAATACATGAGCATGATGTGAAATGCATTAGACTCTGAGTGAGCCTCTTACAACTTATGGTCTGGTCTGTACTGTCTGAGTCATGTTGATTTGCAGATATGTGATATGAGTGCTGCTCATCCTACAGACACAAGGAAAATCTCTGTTTAAAAATATATATTCTGCTTTGTGCGTGTAACCAAGTTGGACAGAAAGCAAGTGTGCCGCTGATGTTTACATGATTGTGTGTAATGCTCCTCTGTCAAATGTTGCCATATGCCTTATGTGTTTCAAATAGTAATTAAAAGCATAATAAAACCATCCATGGTACACTGCTCAGGTTTCTGTTGGTGTGATCCCTCTGCCCTCAGCTCAGCTGCTGGGCAGGTTCAATTGATAAAGTGTAACTCTCCCAGCATGAGGAGATGCCTGTGCTGTCAAAGACAACTGTTAATTGTTGCTTGAATGTTGTTCCTAACATTCTCTTCTGGAGGGCAGCTGTGGTGGTTTTTGTTTGTGAAGCCCTTAGCTGGGCTCTGCTCTCTGTGTCTAGGTGTCTCTCTAGCCAGGTGGGACTAAAGTGGGTGTCTGGGCTGAGGGTAAGACAAGCCATGAATAACTGCTACCGAACGTGAGAATAAATCCTGTTTATTTGTTTCTCCACTTAGAGACTGCTGGGAAGCAGATGTTATGGGTGCTGAAAGCTGTTAATGTTCTCTCCAAGAGAGTACCAGGTCACCTGCTGGTCTTAGAGCAGGTGCTGGGGAGGGGCTGAAGCATGGGGCTGTCTGCTGAGGCGTGAAGAGCTGACACTGACAGTTCATCTCTGGCCCTGGCTCTGACAGCAGCTGAGCTGGAACGTGCCTGTAGGAGGTGGAAGAGAATTCCAGAAGCTGCTGCCCAGGTTTGGGTCATGCTGCTGAGAGCCACATGGGGCTCAGCCTGAAGTCAGCTGAAATAAGCTACGTAACTGGCTGGCAGGAGACGCATCCAGGAGGAGCTGGAGTTTCTGGGAAGTGCTGATCCACACTGAGGCCTGTGTGGGGCAGGGATGGAGGTGCTGCTGTTGCTAACATGCAGATTTCTGACTACCTATGGGGACACAGGAGCTTCTTGGACAAACACCTGCTTTCTCCTGAGCTGTCTCTGTTAAGCTGCAGTTTTGTCAGCAGGAAAGGATGGTGAAGCCAAGCCATGGGCTGCGGCCACGGGAGTCTCACACAATGCCCAGTTTCTTCAGGACTGTGCAGACCTCGCGGAGATACTGGGCATCCGGGTAGCCATTCCTGGGGAGCAGAGAGGGAAGTGCTGTAAATCCTGCTGATGTGCCAAAAACACAGAGGGGACTGGCAGTCTGGTTTTTCCCCAACCCTTCAGCAGGGGCTGAGTGGAAGTCCTGCTTCTGGGAGCTGCTTATGCCTGCAGGCACAGCTCACACCCAGTGCTGGCTCCAGAGACCTGTCACAGAAGGGCTGTAAGGGAACAGGGCCTAGAATTTCTGTCTGTGGGCAACTTAGAGGTGTGGGATGGGCAAGGGCCTTTGCTCCAGCTGGAGGGTGCCAGGGCTGGTCTGCCATACCATAGCTGCCCTGCAAGCCGAAGCAAAAGGAGGCACCAGCTCTGGGACTGTGGGAACATGGAAGAGCCACCCTGCTGAAGCCCATGGTTCTCCTCCTCCAGTTGCTAAAAAACCCCACAACCATACTCAGAAACTTACAATGAGCAAGGCCATACCTGGCTTTGCCTCCACCCCAGGAGGTTTTGTGTGGGATAAGGCCCCATGTCACTCTTTCCTCTCCATTGCAGGACTTGATCTGGAATGTCAGTCCATGCTCAAATGCCTTCTTCAGCAGCACTGCTGTCTTCTGCCCTTCCTTGTTGTCAGGCAGAAAGGCACAGAAATTCCCCCCTGTGTAAGGCTGTCCTGGACGAGGGTCCCCAACCTTAGAACAGGAATAAGACATTTTAAACAATGGCTGGCGTGCTGTGCCTCTGAGGGGACTTCTAAGGTTTGCTCTGGCTTGAAAAATACACTGATGGCCATGGGCCCCATGGGCTGATAGTCACTGTCAACTGAAATCAGAGATCACACATGCTCCTCTTCAAAAGCAGCAAGCTGCTCCAAAACCTGGCATGGAACTTTTTGCCTTCCACAGGTCAATACCTCTGCTGCTTTGCATGTGAGGCAGAGAGCTGTGGCTGTCCTTTCCCCCCAATCACACGCACACTCCCCCTCACCCCAACCACCCTGACAGCCCCGCTGTGTGTGCTGCAGCAGGATGGGAAAGACCCACAGTGGGTACCTACCCCCTGCACACCATCAGGGATGCTGTAAGCAACTTGAAGCGTCAAGTCTCGATAGTAGCCAGGCAGGCTCTGAGACAGGGAGGAGATCTTGAATGTCCCCAGGATCTTGCGCCTCGGGGCAACTGAGGAGAAGCTGCAGCAAGCTGGCTGCACACTGTCTGCTGCAAAACATGTCCTGCACAAGGCATGACCACAGGGGCCCTGGCAGGTCACCCCTGAGCCCTGGCAAGCATCACACCGGCCCAGGGGGATCATGCCACTTTCCTGTCCAAGGCTGGGGTCTCTTCTCTGCTGTGATGGGAGATCAGGCTCCTCCTGCTCACTGCTCCTGCCTCCTGGGAGCTGGGGCTTGCCCTGGCCCCTGGGCTCTGCTGCAGGTGTCTGTTGGGCTGCAGCTGGTGGCAGCTCAGCAGCCGTGGCCCTGTACAGCCAGGTGGGCAGGGAGTGAGGAGCCCCTTCGGCTGCAGGGACTGGGGAGCGCAGCTGTCCCACTGCTTCCTTGTGGCCTCCTCTGCTCTTGCTTTTGTCTCTTGCAAACTGGAATCTATCCGGCAAAACCTGTTTTAGGCGGGTAATGTCAGGCTCCCCCAGAGACAGTTTTGTCCTCAGCTGCTCCTGGGAGTCCCTCAGACCTGCTGAACTGGGTTTATCTCCTGCAGGAGGATTCAGAATGCTGCTTCCTCCTCGCCCAGCCCCAGAATCTACACGGCCATTGGCCTCCTCCTGCCCCCTTGCCTGCTGGAACCTCCAAGGACTGGGGGACCTCTTTTCCTCAGTCTCTGGCACCTGGGAAGCCCTGGGTATGTCAGTGGTGTCTTCTTTATCACTGATATTCAGGTGCTGCAGGCCTATCTGGAGGGATTCCAGGCTGCTGGGAAGGGCTGCATCCAGCACCATGTCCTGGCTTCTGCTTGGCTGGATGACACTTGACTGCCCTGTACTCTCTGGTTCTGGAAACATGGATGAAGACTTCAGGGCAGATAGCCTCCTGGAAGAAAATATGTGGAAGACCTCAGTCACTTCTGGCAGCATCTCCTTGGGACAGACAAGATATAGCTTGTACTTGTCTTTGCTGAGTCCAACCTGGAGGGATTTTCCTTGCAAGAGACTGCACAGTTCACTCAGAGCACTGTCATCTGGACCATCTACAGCAAGCTCCGAGTAGCTCAGACTCTGACACACCAGGTCAGGGCACTTCTGCACAAGAGCTTCCACCTTCCATTTAGCCTGGAAGAGCCTGCTCCTGTCTGCTGCCTGTAGTGTCAGCACCATGCAGTCCCCAGCGCAGCGCTCCAAGATCTGCACCCTTCCATCTCTGCACAGCTCATCGAGAACAGCATGGCAGGCGTCTCTCAGATAAGACCACTGCAGAGAGTCCAGGCTCATTTCCTCACTTACCCTACTGCTGCCACTGTCTTGGGGCTTGTCGCTCTCCTTTGACCTCGGCAGGGAGAAGCTGTTGGACCGTCGCAGCAAAGGCCTGGATGCAGAGGGTTTGGAGTCTAAAGCAGAAGAGGTCCTTGTCACATCAAAAGTGCTGGAGGTGCCAGCGAGGGAACGGTGCCCAAGGGGACCTGAGCCTTTAGAGTCCCCAGGATGCTGTGGAGTGGTGTTTTCCTTGCTCCCAAAGGGCAACAGTGCCTTGTGTCCTGGAAGCCTGGCACCTCCTTTGACATGGTCCCATTCTGTGGGGTCATTCTGCTGAGGCTCCGCTGCTGACCCCAGAACCTTGTCTGTCATAGGGACGGGAGGCTGATACTGCTGGGTCGGTGCTGTCGGGTCACTCAGACCAGGAGCGTCTGTCTCTGATGAGTGTTTCCCAGAAAGCTGCACCTGTCCCACCGGTGGAGAGTCCTGATTCAGCAAGAGGCTCCGGGCAGCCTGAGACTTGCCAGTTTTCAGGGCACTGAAGTTGGCAGCTAGCTTAAGCTCACCTTTCGGCTCTGGCCTGCCTGAGCTAAGCCTTGCTGCTGAGGAGTCCACAGGTACTTTGGGCAGATGTTGTGCAGCCTTTGTAGTGCCAGAGGTTGTGGGGCCTGAGGGCTGATTGCTGCTCAGCATGACAGCCTTATGTGCAGCACCTCTCCTGGTGATGGAATCCTGAAGGTACTGCTTGGCCTGATACACATCAACGAGGTTTCCAATTAGATACAGCTGCTTCACATCCTCATGGCAGAGCAACTGGGGGTACAGCTTCTGCAGCTCATGTGTCAAGGACCTGAGTACCTGGCTGTCCATTCCCAGCCCTCTCTTGGCAATCTTCTCCTTGCGCAGGCTCATCTCCAACTGCTGGCAGAGCTGCTGCAGGGCCAGGCGGGCCTGTCGCAAGGCCTCCATGTCCCCAGGCAGACCTCCAGATGGCTGGAGGTACAATATGGCAATGCCATCACTACTAACATCCACCACATCCACGTGATGCTGGTGCAGCACACCTTGGTACTCAGCAGCACAGAACCTCTGCATGTACAAGTAAATGTCCAAGTCCATCACTAGGGAAAAGTCCTCCAGCTGTTCTATACCTTCCCCATCCACCGGGCCCCGAGGTGATGGGACTTTAGGTGTCATTTCACACACCTTGTCCCAGTTTGGCAACTTTGCTGTCTCTTCTGCTGGCTCAGTGGAGTTAGGCACTTGCTGGTGATCGTGCATTCCTGTCTCTTTGACTCCATGACTGGAACCTGGCAGGAGGAGCTCCCCAGTGCTTTGGTTCTTGAGGTTCAGGCTGCCCAACAAGTCTCTGCTGAAGGCCTGCAGCTCAGTGAATGGGCCCTGGACTATGCAGTGTGTGTTCTTGGAGTCAAAGTTGAACTGCACATTGCTGTAGCCTTTGTGCAAGTCCTTCAGGAAGGTTTTGCCAGTGGGAAGCTTGCCATAGTCAATTATCATGCACGCACGTATGAAGATCTGCAAGTAGATAGGAAGGGAGTGAGAGAGCAAGGACCAAAACCAACTCCCCTCTACGGCACAGGAGAAGGCAAGTGCACCTGGCCCCTGTATAATTTGGACAGAAGAGACGACCAGACCTCCACCTCTCTCCTTCAGCATCTTGCTTTCAAGAGAGATGAAGTCTGACACAGGCAGGACCAAAAGACCCAGACCAAGCAAATCCTCAACCTTACGCACTTGCCAAAAGCTTTCTGCAAACAAGGAATGTGAGGGGAAAAACCACACAGAGATGTGGCCGCATTTCTACACACTGGGAGCATTCCAAACAGCCCAAAACCCAAGAAATCCACTATCACTTCTGCATCTGAAAAGCAGTTGCCCTCCTGCACTTGCAGAGCTTCCTCTGTAGACCTTCAAGCAGTTATGGCACCACAGGTTTGCAGAAAGGTCTACAAGGCCAGGCTAATTCTTCCCATGCCCTTGTTTTTGGAGCTCATGAAAACATGAGATGTGGCTAGTGCCATAGTCTCTTGAAACTGGAGAAAGAGGCAAGAACTCTGCACTAACTCCTAGACAGCAGTATGTCTGTATCCTAAGCTTTCCTGAGGAGGAGAGAGGAACAATACATTGTGCATGTCCAGCTGATGACACAGCAGAGAGATTAACAGGATCCCCCTTGTGGCACCAGATGGACTGGGGAAAAGTGCCCCCTCCCTCCAGCCTGACTGTTCTGCCTTGATGACCGAGTGCACAGCCTGCCTGTGCTATTAGCACAGAATTTTTTTAAAAAACAAATCCTCATTTGAATATGAATGAAAATAGATTTAACTGTAATTAAGATGAAAGGAGAGAGCGAGGTCTCCCTGCCCCAGCTGTCTGCCAGGCACACAGCTGGGGCCTTCACGGCCTTTCAGTACCTCATCAGGGCTCAGCTCCGCAGCGTCCCAGGTCACCTCCAGCGGGTACCGCTTTCCTCCGACAGCCAGCACGTGGTCCTTCAGCTCCAGGATCCTCCGGGCCACTGGTGGGAAAAGCCACTTGAACCTGCGCCAGCCCGACGGAGGGGCGGCCGCGGGGCTGGGTACGGGGGGACAGGGGGGGCCGGGGTGGGCAGAGCCCCGGAGGGTCCCCAGGCCCTTTACCTTCGGGCGCCTCGAAGGTGATGAGGGCGCAGGGCGGGGGCCCGGGCAGCACCCGCACCTCGGCGATGTCGCCGCCGCCGTTGCGGGAGCGCAGGAAGTGGATGGTGAGCTTGTCGGCCGCCCTGTCGGGCGGCAGCTCGGCCGGCAGGCCCCGCACCCGCACCGTGCGGCCCGCCATGCCCCGGGGAGCCTCCCGGGCCGCCTCCCCGGCCCCGGCACACCCCGGACCGGCCCCGGCCCCGGCCCCGCTCCGGCCGCGGGGAAACGAAAGCGAAAGCGGGGCCGCCCCACCCCGGCCGGCACCTCCCCGGGCCCCGCGGGACGGCCCGGCCTCCCCACGGCCCTCCCGTGCGGCGCCCGGCCCGGCCCAGCCCCAGCACGACAGACACGGTGCTCCGGAGAGATGCTTTAATTCCCACCGCCCGCACGGGGCTCCGCAGCCTCGGGCTGACGGGGCCGGCCGGGACTAGCCCTGGGGCGGCCAGGCCCGGCCCGTGTCCGCCACAAACACGGCCGCCCCTGTCTGCCCGGCAGGAACGTAGGCGAGCGCGTCCACCTCCCCGCCGCCGCGGCTGGCCTTCTGGAAGTGGATCTCCAGGGTGTCTCTCATGGACTCCTCACCCAGCACATTGGGAATGCCGGAGAGCAGGACAGTCCTGGGACAGCAGGAGGGCTGGAGCTGGGCAGAGCCAGGGGTGAGCTGAGTGGAGGCACAGGGAGAGGGGCTTCAGGAGCCCCCCACCCGGGCTGCCTCGGCCCAGGCTGGCCCAGGTGCTGCTTGCAAAGGGTTCGTGCCCTTACCTGCAGGTTAATGATGTCTCCAATCATGCATGGTGATATTTTGACTTCGTATTTTCCTCTCTCAATAAGCACCTGGACGTGCCCTCGCTCAATTAGCGGCTCTGCCACTGAAGACAGAGAGGAAAGCCCTGAGCTGCCCAGGCCTCAGGTGGGCTCCAGGGGAGGTTATATCCCTGGGACATGCACCATGACTGACACTGCCCAACTCAGTGTCCAGCTCACCTCCACCAGCACAGTCTCAGGGGAGGCAGGACAGCCTGGGCTCCCTGTACCTCCCCTGTTCCCTAAGCACAGATACATCTGCCCTCAGGAGATGACCCAGTTCCCTCCAGAGCAGGCCAGGGTGCTCCACCCTTGCCAACTGCCCAAGCTCAGCACAGCCCACGCACCTCCATCCCGTGTGAAGGTCAGCACCATCTGGCCAGAGTTGCCCCAGAACTCCCTGCTCTCCACCTCACTGCCCCCATTCTTTGTCTTGCTGAAGAAGAGCTCCAGCTTGTCCAGCAGTGCCTCCTCAGGGATGCCCAGGCTGGGCAGGTCAGACACGAGGATGCTCCTCCTGCTCTGAGTCAGCCTGATCTGTGGGTGGCATAGGCTGGTCAGTGCCAGGGCAGGACTGACTGGGGCCCACAGAAGTGCCCTGATGGTGGCAGTGCCCTGGCAGAGGCAGGCTTGGGCAGGGGGGAGCAGCATGCCCAAGACAGCCCTGCGGCACAGAGCGCAGCAGACCCTCGGGCCCTACCTCCAGGGCAGATGGCAGCAGTATCTCCATGGGTGCTGCCTGCACTCGCACTCTGCACTGGTCGAGCTCCTCCAGTTCCTCCCCACAGCTCAGCTCTACCACATGCTCCTTCATCTCTATGATCCTCTGGGCCACTGAAAGCAGAGAGAGGCCCCAGCAAAGGGCAGTGACTGCCCGCTCCCAGTGCCCTGTGGAACAGGACAGAGCAGGAAGTGCACCCAGCATAGGGCAGTGACTGCCCGCTCCCAGTGCTCTGTGGGACAGGACATGGAGTGGGGAACACTTCAGGGAGGAGCCCCATGCAACACGGGCAGAGGGGCAGCACTGAGCCCTGGCACAAGGAGGGGACATAGGGCAGGCCCCAAAGTGATCAAGCAGGACACCTGGCCAGGGCAGTGCAGTGTTCTTCACACACTTACCCTCTGCCTTCTCAAAGGTGATGAGAGCCGAGCCACCTGGCAGAGGGTACTGGATCCGTGGGGTGAGCATCAGTTTGTTCACGTCCTCCTTGTTTGCTACAAGTCCCTTAAACATCATTTTCTTTTCCGGCAAGGCAGACAGCATCTAGGTTCGAGTACAGACAGCACCTGGAGGAGACTGGACCCTGCAGAGGGCATGTCCCTACCAATCTACAGACTGGAAACAAGCACATGGCTCAAAATAAACAGCTGGAGAACCTCAGCAGTCTCTCCTGGGTCTGGCTGTGCCTGAAGTCCCAAAGCCATGACTGGAGCTCCTGGCCCTGGCAGAGGAGCCACATACTAGCAGGAGCTATGCCAATCATCACACAGTGCCCAGCTGCATTTGCCTGCAGCCTCTCCAGCCAGGTTTGTGCTCTTGTCAGCAGACCTGAGCATCCACACACACTTTATTACCATCAAAGGATCACCCTGGAGGACCCTTTCCGATTCTTCCAGTTTATTTTTCAGGAGCTGCTTCTCCTGCCTCAGTTTGTTGTTCTTCTCCTGTGCTACAAAAAAGTTCATCTGGAAGGAAGGAAAGAAGAGGCAGTAAGGGAACACCAGGATATGAGGGGCTTGCAGCACACTTCCTGTTCTGAGCAGAGTACTATTCTCGGACATGGCTTCACCCCCACCATTCTCCTGCTCTTGACCGTCTGCAGTCCTGGCCTGGCTCCTTGCCTTTGAGGACAGCTCTCCCTTCACCGCTGCAGCACTGCCTCACTTTCTGGCACAGGCCTGTTTCTTGTGAAACCTCCACCATACCCAGAGCAAAGTGATCTCAGAGCAGTGAGCTGCATTATGCAGCCCCTCCAACCCCACCACCTTTCCAAGCCCCACATTGTCTGAACACCAACCTGGTCGGCTCTCTCTTCATCTCTATTTAAAGACACTTCTTGCTCGAGAGCTTTACGAAGAAATTCTCCCTCTTGCCTCAGTTCTCGTGTCCTTTGCTCTGCAGCTTCCTTGGCCGCTTTTAGCTTTGCACAGTCTTGCTCCAGAACACTGTAAAGCTCCTGTGAGAAGCACCACCAGACAGTAAGACCCTGCAGACAGCATGCCACCCAACCAGCCACCGAGCCCTGGCACAGGCTGCTTCTTTGGGAATGAGCCCCGATACCAGAGCCTACTCTCTTCTCCATGGGATCAGCCCTCTCTGCTGCCTTTGGCTCACAGTCTGAGAACAGACACTCGAGCCCGGGGCCGGGGCCGGCCGGGTGGTTGGGATCCAGCCGATCAATCCGCTCTCCGGGACACACCTTGAACTGCTCGATCTCCCTCCGGAGCCTCTCAGCGCTCTCCCGGCCGTCGCTCCGCGGGCCCTCGGGGCAGGGCAGCCGCACGAAGGAGTCCTAAGGACAGAAGGGGTCTCAGCCGCGCTGTGCCGCCCGCAGGGCCCCGCGGCTCAGCTGCTGCTGCTCACCTCCTCCGAGTCCATCCCCGCGGCCGGGACGCAGCCCCGGCAGCCTCCCCACCCGGCTCCCGCCTTTCGCTTTCGCTTCCGCGGCGCCGCCCCGCCCCGCCCGGTGGGAGGCACGGCTCGCCCGGCCCCCCAGCCCCGGGCCGAACACCCACCACCACCATCTGCCCCCGCGACTCGCCCCGCGGAACTTGCCTCCTCCCGTAAGCACACAACTGCCCTGCCCGCAACCGACCCGGAAAGCGATTACCTCTCTTCGTGCCCCTCTCTTGGGTTTAACACCCCGAGCTAGCCCCCTTGCTCCCCCTGGGTGGCCACAGCCAGCACTGCCCCGTTCAGGAACCAAAAGCCTAACAACCGCAGGTCGGTCACCGCGTGAATGACCCTGCACTCAGCAGACACCTGGAATCATCCATTTATCTTCCACCTTCCACCTCTTTTCTCTCACAGGGATCATTGCAGTTTTGAGAATGAGATTTCCAGTGCAGCAGGAACATCAACCTACAGCTGCAGGAGAGAGAAGCACTACCCTGGCCCCACCTGGCACAAGAGGTGTCCAAGGGCAGTCCCAGAAGGGCCACCTGCAGCCAGGGCTCGGGCCACACAAGGCTCCATACACTTGCTGATGCTCACTTGGATGGCCATGGCTTTCCAGCTCTTAAGAAACACAGAGCAAGCACAGCCACACCAGGAAGACCACTGCTTGTTTTTCAAATAACAAAACAACATGTTTTTTAATAAACGTTTATTGATGTAACCATACACCCCTAGAATCGCAGCTTCTGGAAGAACCACTTGTTCTTGCCAGTTTTGTACCTGAAAGAGAACACAAAGGTTAGAGAAGGCTCTGTACCAGCAGGTAACAGTACCAAGCATGTACGTGATCTGCCCCAGACAGACAGGAGGCAGCAATCAGCTTAGTAAGAGACAATTCACTTGGTCTCTCCAGCCTAGGCTGCAACTAGACCCGCTTTAAATATTGAAACTCCAAGGGAAGTAAGTGCCAGCTTACAAATTTCTCACGAAGGACACCCACACTGTGGTGGCTTCCACCCTCACAAACATGCACACTAAACATGGCCATCCCACTGGACACCCTGCATGGAGGGTAGTAGCTGCCCTCAGAGAACAGCACAGGGGCTGCCTGAGACGCTGGGTCCCACTGAGGCCACACTGCTCCTTCCTCTGAAGGAGCTTCTGAACAGAAAACCAAAAAGGACTGGTAACCCAGGCACTCCTGGGCAAAGCACAAGCACTGCCCCAGCCCATTCAGTCCAGGGACAGAGAGAGAATGGACAAACTGGCAGCAGGATGCCAGAGCATCCACCGGCACAGTGTTGCACACATACAGCACTGCACACATAACAGGTGAAAAGGAATACACTCACCCAACGTGCATGCAAGAAAGCTGGGGCAGAAATGCCAGCCTGGGGACTCAGAGCCTGTGGCACAGCCACACCAAGTCCTTGCCCTGGGGATGAGCACCAACACCACCGAAGAGCAGAGCTCCCAACTCACCTTTCCTCAAATTTCACCTTGGCTTCACGTCTTGCTTTTCGTTTCAGAGCGGGATCCCTGAACACATCCTTATTGACCACTGTTTTGTCCAGGGGAATATCCACAGAATACCTGGGCAAGAGAACAGCATCCTTCAAAAGGGTCACAGTACCTGGCACAGGGCTGAGAACAGAGCAGGGAGCCAGGACTGGTCAAACGAGTGCCAGGCCAAGGGGCTACAGCTCTTAAAGCCTCCCCCGTTCAGGAATCACCAAATCACTTAAGGATCCCCACTTCAGCCTATAAAGAAAACAGCTACATGCTTCCTGAGGGATGCACAACGTGGTGCCTGGGGAACTGCTCTGGGAGCTCCCAGGCACAGGCAGAAATGGCTCTGCCAGCCCCAGACACACACAGCTGTTTCAAACGCTCATCTGCTGACACTCCCTGAGCAGGGGGAAGCTCAGTGTGGCTGAATTAAGAGCCTCACTCCAAAAGTTTTATTTCCCGTCAGCCTCAAGACCACCAACTCCCTGTTTTTGCAGAGCCCGAGCCTCACGTTCCCTGAGCCGCGGCATAAACAGCCTCAGTGCCTCCTGGCGTTCACTGCAGCACACGGGAACCACGACGCCCAGCACCAGCCGAGACAGCCCCCGCCCCGCCGGCAGCAGCACTCACCGCGTGGGCATCAGGTGGTTGTAATTGTAAACTTTCACGAAGGACTTGATCTTGGACCTCTTTGCGATCTTCTTCTTGCCCATAGCGGCCGTCACCTTGCGCGGGTAGCGGTCGATGCCGGCCACCAAGGCGTGGCTGTACGGCCGGTCCGAGGTGCCGTCGTCGATGTTCTGAAACACACGGACCGCAGCGGCGATGGCACGGCAGGGACCCCGCCCGTGCCGCCCCTCCGGGCCCCCCTCCCCCGGCAGGGCCGTGCGGAGCCGCGCCCGGACAGCCCCACACTCACCTTCACGATGACGGCCTTGCGCCCCGAGTAGCGCCCGGCCAGCACCAGCACCACCTTCCCCGGCTTCATGAACTTGCCCATCTCTGCGGAGGCAGCAGCCGGCAGTCAGGCCGCGCCGGCGCCGCCGCTCCCGCGGATGGCGGCGGATCCCGCGCCCCTCCCTACTCACCGCGGCTCCGCTGCGATGGCGCACACGCCGGAAGAGGAAGTGCCTGCCGCGCCCCGACCTTTCACCGAACGTCACTTCCGCCGCGCCGCCGGCATCTGCCGCCGGCACCGGGCACGGTGGGACCGGGTGATGCCCCCACCACCACCCGCTCCACCCCGGGCACGGTGGGACCGGGTGATCCCCCCACCACCCGCCCCGCCCCGGGCACGGTGGGACCGGGTGATCCCCCCACCACCCGCCCCGCCCCGGGCACGGTGGGACCGGGTGATGCCCC
>JAWWEU010000080.1:2610975-2621257 GCA_035583155.1 Acropternis orthonyx | reverse complement strand
CCGGGCCCGGTGGGCCCGGGGTCTGCCCCCCCCACCACCCGCCCCCCCCCGGGCACGGGGGGACCGGGTGTTCCCCCCACCCCCCGGGCGCGGCAGCGGCCGCGTCACGGAGCCAGTAACAGACACAGCACACGGCACGGCTGGGCTCGGCCCACATGTACTACAGCGGTATTTAATACACCCCGCGGGACACCGGGCCGTGCTGCATAAATTTGGTCACACCGCTGGACAGAGCACTCCGGCTGCCCGGGAGATGGGACTGCAAAGCTGCTGGAGGAGTCTCCGGAGCCACAGGGCACCTGTGGATCTGAGCCTGTCTTCTACATGCACCTTGGGGCAGGGCAGGTCCCGTGTGACAGGGCAGTCCCCGAGGGGCTTCCAGACCTGCCAGCCTCGCCCCTCCCTGACGGGAGAGCACAGACTGTGAGAAATAACCACAAAGGACCTCAGCTGCACATCCCAAGTGCCTACCCCCACCTGCAGGCCCAGTGGCCAAACCAGTGTCCCCCCCGAGCACTCATTGGCACCTGGGCAAGGCAGTTCTGCCTCTGAGAGCAGCAGGGCTGGGGCAGGAGGTGCTGCCTGGCACGCAGCCTCCAGCAGCTCTGCAGGGGCAGCCTCGGACAATGCACACTGCCAGCATCATGACACTCTATTTCCCTAAAAGCAAGTATCAGAGACAAACTTGGGTCTTACACAAACCAGGTTTCTTGAGCCCAACAGCTGCCTACTTGTGCCTACTTGTGGAAAATGGATGATCTACAATAAAAACGCATCAAAACGCATCTTTGATGTTTTTCAGCTGCCTGACAGCCAGATCAACCGGGAGGTTGAACTTCAAGTTGCTTAGGCGGCTGAGGAGGGTGAGTGCACTCTCGAAGCCCGTGCTGGCCATGTAGCTCCAGGGCTGGTAGTGGGAGTGCACCAGAGCTCCAGACTTGCAGATGAGGTTGAGCCAGGAGACCAGGCGCTGCTCGTTCAGTGCCATGCACACCAGCGCCTTCAGCTCCGAGTCCGCGCTGCGCTTGAAGGGGCCGTGCTCTGTGAGCACTGTGTGGATGGCTGCCAGCAGGCTCTGCTTGGGGGTGGTGGCCACTGCTCCTGTCACAGGCAAGGCGAAGGACTGGGAGAGCTTGCGAGCTGGGGATTCCACAAAGGCTTGTCCATTCTTAGTGTTGTAATACTTGACAAAGAGCTCCCAGGGGTGCATGGTCCGCGGTGAGGGAGTGAACGCGGGAATCAAGCACGCGATGGGGGCCAACACCAGGCTCATGCCAGGGGAAGAGGCGTAGAGCCCGTGAGCCAACAGGTCCCGCAGAGCAACCGTCAGCTCCCTGCGCACAGCCAGAGTCAGCTCATCTCTGCCTCCCAGGGGAACGTCCTGCAGCTCAGAGGAGCAGCTACCGTGCTCTGCCTGCTGGTGTTTCAGGGCCAGCTGCCTCACCCGCTCCACCGACAACTCCAGTTTCTTAATTAAGGGGGAGAAGTCCTTGTTGTTTTGGTCCTTCTGCCAGAAGGTGTGAGGGATCTGACCTGTGGCACAACCAAACTGGCTGACGGCAAAGATTTGCAGCACGGCCAGCACGCGGCGCATGAGCTGCAGGCCCGTTTCTCGCATCCTTTTGGCGTCTTCTGGGTTCACTGTCCAGGTTAGGAAAGAGAAAACCATACTCTTGTTAGGGAGTCAACACACAAAGGGAGTGCAAATGTCTGTGAATTCCATCAGGCCAACATTCTGACCAGCAGCAGATGCTACACTATTGTAGTGCCAGTAAGTTCATGGCATAAGTAGGGAAGTTTCAAACTCTAAAGAACACTGGATTCCCCCCAGCTCACAGTACCTGCTCACAGAGTTCAGAGATCAAAGAGCAGAAATTACAGTGTCAGACAGCGCTGCTCAGTCTGTCAAGTGTTTTTTCCTATCAGCAGTCCCTTCTTGCCAATCCCTGCCAAGGACCAATCCCATGCTCTTTGCCACATGTTCAGGCCCTGTGACTACTCTGAGGATCACATGCAGGGAGTGTAAAAGAACTGGACACATGCCTTCAGCAGCGGGACTGGGGAAGTACAGAAACCAACTGCCAGGAAAAAGCAGAGCATGGCTGATTTGTGCCTGTCAAAGCTTCAGGGAGGAACAGCCGGAGTTGTGCCAACAGCACAGAGCCCAGTGGTGCCCACCTCTGTTCCCAGAAGGCCGGGTGCTGGGTTTGTAGGAGCCCCCGCAGTCACAGTGTCCATCTTCTGCCTTACCAGAGCTTCCAACTTCATCTACAACAAGGATTTCACACCAGTATTTCACTTTTGTGAATTTCAGCTGCATATACCAAAGTCAACATTTGTCAGACCTCCCTGGACCTCTTTTGTCACTCTATCCTTTTTCTCACCATCAGTTTACAGAGACTTGTACTTTCCCATGACCCATCTGTTCCTGCATCCCCCAACATCTGTGACCCCCCCTCCTCGTGAGGGAATTACAAAGCAACTCAGTCTGCTCATCCAAAAACCCATCACTGACCCTGAATGAAGTTGATGAACATTTCGAGGTCCCTTATCTGGGTCTTCAGTTGTTCCACCAGCTGCTCCTTCACCCTGGCTGGATTTACAATCTGTGCTATGGCAGCATCCACCCGCTGCCGCAGTTCCTCTGGAGAGAGAGTTGCAATATCTTCACTTAAGTCCATGTCCAGCTTCTTTATCAACTCATTTATAATCATCTGCAAAACACAAGTGAGCAGCATGATTTCACCATGTGGCACTGCTGCCCAGGAGCTTCATATACTCCTTTCCTGGACATTCCCTTGGAAACAGGATGCCTTTATTCCACAGAAATAATTCCAAAAGGTATGGGACAGGTTCACACATGAAGACAAACTGCTGACACTCTATTGCAGTTGCTGGCAAGAAATACAGATTGATGAGCACCTACAGTCTGTAAGAGACTCACAAAGGCTAGGAAATACAGCAGGAGGATTTGTGAGCCTTACCCGTTGCCTTTCCATAACCACAGACTGTGGCAGAGAATCATAGCTGCCCTCTTGATAAGCAAAGGTCTCCAGGTCATCCAGCTGTGTCTTGAGCTGCAGGATCAGCTCCCTCTGCTTCTCCTTCTGGGCCTCGATTTGCTCCTGCTTCTCTCGCTCACCCTGAAAAAAGTTACCAGTAAATACAATTGAAGACTTACTGTCATAGCCAAGCCCTAGAGAACAGCATCGTGACATGAGTGTTTCCTGCAGCTCATGTACTTCACTAGCAAGCACTGCAAATTAGTCTGGGAGAGAAATGTGCCTGAACACCAAGGAGAGGTGCCAGCCACATCACCTCATCTGAAGGGAGAAGCGATGCACCTCTCCAGACCTCCTGCACCCACACCCCATCCCACAAGGCCGGGATCCAGGAAGAAAGTGGCCAAATCGCCCGTACATATCACAGATCCTGTGAGTCACCCGGGCTGTACCTGGGAGTGGAGCGGTGACACACCACTCAGGGCTTTCTTTAGGGCACGTCCCTGCGAGCTGGCTCCGCGTCAGCAGGGCCCTGAGCGTGTCCGGCACCGACCTCCGTGCAAACCCCGGCAGCGCCGGCGGGCTTCAGCCGGGACAGGCGCACACACCGGCCCCGGAGCAGGCAGCGCGGGCCCGGGAACGCCGGCACCCGGGGCATCGGTGCCGCCCGTGCCCAGCAGAGGCCCCGCTCTGCCCGGCCGCGGGCACTCACCGGGGCGGCGCCGAGCCCGTGGGGCAGCGGCGCGGGGCAGCCGCGGAAGGCGAAGTCCTCGAGGTCGCGGAGCAGGCGCTGCTGCTCGGCCGGGCCGGCCCGGGCCACCTGCCGCAGCCGGAACTGCACCTGGGCGAAGTGCGAGGCGAGCGCCAGCAGCGCCCCGTGCAGCCGCCGCCGCTCGGCCTGCAGCCGCCGCACCGACTGCGGCGACCCGCCCCCCGCCGCCACCTCCTCGTCGTCCTCCTCCTCCTCTTCCTCCTCCGCCGACACGGCGCCCACCGGCGCCCAGCGTTCGCCAGGCCCCCCCGGGCCGCCCTCCGCCTCCATGGCCGCCGCTACCGCCGCCACAACGCCGCCGCCATGCCGGGGGCGCGGGGCGGGGCGATGGGCGGGGCCAGCGCGCCCCCTGGCGGCGCGGCGGAGCGGCTGCGGGGGCACCGGGGGGCGCTGGGGGGGGGGGCCCGGGAGGCACCGGGGCGGGTTGAGGCGCTCCCACCGCCGGCGGCAACCGGGCCGCGGATTGGCCACGCCGTGCCCGCCCCGGCCCGCCCCCGCTCCCGGCCCTGCCGGCAGCCGCGCCCCCCGCCCGAAATAGCCCGGGGCGGGGTCGGCACCGCCATGGCGAGGTGAGCGCGGTCAAACGGGACGGGCAGCGCCCCGCGCGCCTACACGGCGCCCGGTCCCCGGCCAAGGCACCACCGGGCACGACCCTCCCACCCGGAGCGGCAGGGGGGAGCCGGGCCCACGTCCGGGCCCCTTCCTCACCCCCGTGCCCCGTGCGGGCCCTGCGGAGCACTGCTGGGCAGGGGAGGAATGCCCACCGGTGATAGCGGCTGCTCTGCTCTTCCCCAAGGCAACCCGCAAAGACACTGTGGTACGATCGCCCACGGTACGTGTACCTGGAGTTCTGTGTTGAGGACAGCGTGGATGTGAAGGTTACCATCGAGGATCAGCGGCTGGTGTTCAGGTGAACTGCCACTACCCTGCTGACTGGTGGCATGGCCCTGAACCGGGGGTGGTTCTGTGAGAGCAGGGCATGCATGGCCTCAGCCATCTCCTCAGCCAGGCTGTTACCGTGTTTTGGCAGTTGCAAAAATGCAGACGGTGTGGAGTTCTACAATGAGATCAACCTATACGCCAGGATCAACTCCAAGGTGAGGCTTTCCCCCAACAAACTGTTCTCCAACAGCCTCTATCAGGCTCCAAGTCAGAGCCAGTCTGTGCAGTCGTGAGCAATGCTGCTTGGCACTGAATCCTGCCTGTTTCCTGAGAGCTTCAGGGGAGCACAAGCCCGAGAGCCCTGACCTTGCCTGGGCCTGGTATTTGGGGTGCTGCCTTGAGTCAGAAACAACTTGTCTCTGGTTCTGTGCCCTCCACAGCCTGCACGGGGCTGAGCTTTATAACTCTCTCCAGGTCTGCACAGAGGAGTCTGTCAGACACTGAGGTGAGGCACCCCTGATCTCCTGGCAGGACTCACGGGAGAAGCGCTCTGACCGCTCTATCACATGCTTTATGAGGAAGTGGAAGGAGAAAGTGGCCTGGCCACGCATCACCAAGGAGAACATCAAGGTGTGTGTGGTGTCTGGCAACCAGGACCAGCCTCAGCAGGTGTGCTGTCCCCACTCAGTACTTCATGGCTCCCAGGGACCAATGTGTCCCCCAGGACACACACAAAGGGCCCCATGGGGAACCCCAAGACAGAGCTCCCAAAAAACTCAACCTGACAATCACCACTAGTCCACGAACCTCTGCCATCCAAGAAGGATGCAGAACAGGCAGGGTTAGGACCAACGCCAGCAGGCAAAGGGACATCCTGCTTCCTGCTCCTCCCCAGGCCCCTTGCCTGTGCAGGAGCAGACCCTGGGCTGTGGGTCCCCCGTCAGGAGATGCTCTCTGTGCCCACAGCCAGCCTGGCTCTCTGTGGACTTTGACAACTGGCGAGACTGGGAAGGGGACGAGGAGGTGGAGAGGGCCATGGTGGAGCAGTACGCAGAGGTGAGCTGGGCCACTGGCCTCAGGGTCCCCAGGCACATCAGGCGGATGCTTGGGATGGTGGGGAGGCCAGGCATTTGGGGTTCCAGCCGTTTTTTCCCCATCCAGATGCTGGAGAAGGTGACAGACAAAGGTCCCCCGCCAGCCATGGATGACCTGGATGTAAGTACCACCTGCCAGCTGCCTACCACTACCCTGCTGAGCCTGGCCTTTGCCCTGCCCCAGCTCCGGGACACCGGCAGCAGCTCCTGCTGCTCCCCGTGGGCAGCCCGTCCCGGGCTAGCCCGGTCCCCGGCACCTCTGCCTCCTCCCACAGGATGACTGAAGCCCGGGTCCCCGGGGATGCCGCAGCTCAGGAGGCCTCCTGGCCTGCCGGTAACATGCACCGACCGATGGGCAGCGCGGGCACGGTTCTTCTCCGAAGCAGCGGAGCAGCCTCAGCTCGTGCCCCGCCGCGGGCAGCGCACCCGGCCCTGGGCAGCGGTGCGGTTTTCCGTGCCCGGTTACCCGCGTGGGGCACGGCGCAATAAACGTGTAGTGCCGCAGCCGTCTGCTGTGTGCTCGGGAGCCGAGCCGTCCCTCCCCCACCGGGAGCCGTCCCTCCCCCACCGGGAGCCGTCCCTCCCCCACCGGGAGCCGTCCCTCCCAACCGGGAGCCGTCCCTCTCAACCGGGACCCGTCTATCCCCAACCGGGAGCCGTCCCTCCCAACCGGGACCCGTCCATCCCCAACCGGGAGCCGTCCCTCTGCGCTCCCGCGTCATCCCGCAGGCCCCGCCCGCTCTCGGCGCCGCCGTCGGTGCCGTGTCCGTGTCCGGTCGGCCGCGATGGTGTTCCGGTGCCAGCGGGACAGCTGGGCCCGGCAGGTACCGGCGCGGGGCTCGGGGAGCGGGGCAGGCGCGGGCCGGCCCTTACGGTGCCGCCGTCTCTGTCGCAGTTCGCCACCAGGGTGGTGTCGTGCCGGGCGGCGGAGCTGCGGCCCGAGGGCGGCGGGGAGCCGGTGCGCGGGTTCCAGGTGGTGCTGGAGGACACCATCCTCTTCCCCGAGGGCGGCGGGCAGGTACGGGCCGGGCCGGGCCGGGCGGGGGCCGGGCCGGGGCCGGACGCGCTGACTCCCCGTGTCCGCAGCCGGACGACCGCGGGCTCATCGGGGACGTGCCGGTGCTGCGCGTGACCCGGCGGGGCCCCGAGGCCCTGCACTTCGTGCCGGCCGCGCTGGAGCCCGGCGCCGAGGTGCTGCTGTCGCTGGACTGGGAGCGCCGCTTCGACCACATGCAGCAGCATTCAGGTCCGTGCCGGTACCGGGGGACGCCCGGTAACACCCCGCTTACCCTTTTGCGGGAGGGGGGTGGTCGGTGCCCAGAGTGTCCCCGCCCCGGGCGGGGGAGAGGGCGGCCCGAGGGCTCTGCCTGCACGGCCTGTCCCCGGAGCCCCTTGGGACAGCAAGTGCCCCGCTGCAAGCTCTCCTTGGCTTGTGGACAAACGCACCGAAAACAGGTTTGGAAGGAAAGGTTCAGCCCATGAGGCCAAGGCTGTCTCCACTGCTCTTGAGCACTGGCAGGAGCCCCACAGTGCCCAGCCCTTGGCTCTTGTGGGGAATGTCAGGGAGGCATACACAGCCTGACTGAAAACACCAGTGGCGCTCAGAGCTGGTGCTTGCACATCTCTTCCAGGACAGCATCTTATCACTGCCATTGCAGAACAGATGTTTGGATTCAAGACAACTTCATGGTGAGCAGGATAAAGGTTCCTGAATTACCTTGTTTGGTATGTCCCAGCATGCTGGGCTGCACAGAGCCTGAACATTGATACACCAAAAGCAGTTTAGACATTTCACTCAAGCTCAGAGGTCCTGGGAGAGGTGACTGACCTTGAGAGAACCTGTACAAAATATTTGTCTTGTCCTCCTCAAGTGTTTGGTTTGCACCTGGTGCTCTGAAACATAACAGGGAGAGGAGGGAAGTGTGTTTTGTTTCAGTCGCCAGATTCCCAGCAGTGGGATGCTGGTGCTGCACAAAGGGCCCTCCCAGCTGGTCTGAGCTACAGCAGGCAATGTTCCTCCTTCGGTGCAGGGAGCTGGGCCGTCAGCGGAGCCTCATTGAGCTGGACACCCCCTCCGTGACAGCAGAACAGATCAAGGCCCTGGAAAAGAGTGTGAACGAGAAAATCCGGGACAGGGTCCCTGTGACAGTGAGGGAGCTGGCAGCAGATGACCCTGAAATTGAAACAGTGAGTGGTGGGAGACAACTGATGATGTTTGTGGGATCAGAATAATTGAGCATGGGTGTCACCTTGTTTGTCACTGCCCTCCTCTGCCAGGTGAGGAGGCGGGGGCTGCCCGATGACCACGTGGGGCCGGTGCGCGTTGTGGACATCGAAGGCATTGACTCCAACATGTGCTGTGGGACTCATGTCTCCAACCTGAGCGACCTGCAGGTGGGTGGTTGCAACCAAGCTGCCTCCAGAAGCCACACTCCACACAAAGCACAGCAGGAGACCCTGGGATCCAGAGGCTTCTCGGGACTGTCCCAGTGGGAAAGGGCGTGGTGGCAGCCCCAGGCTGGGGGAGCCCCAGCAAGGCAGCCTCAGGCTCCTTTGTTCCCTTGTAGCAGAACTCAGGCCTGTGTGCAGCAGTGAGATCCCTGCGCTGCCAGTCCCTCTGCAGAGGGTGCACGGCTGCTGCTGTGTGGGTGTTGGCTGTGTTCCCTTTGCTTAAAGCTCTAATATTTTTGAGTGTTTGTCATGGATAAGAGATCCTCTGTGCAGGGAGATGCTGATAAAATTCTACAGCTGCCTTCAAGTATTTGTGCCTTTCCAATTGTTGGTCAGAGTCTGTTTCCCAGCAGAGACATCCAGATGCCTTACAGAGTGCAGCCTGTGACTAGAGAATTGCATAAATTCCGCTGTACCACTGTCTTTGTTTTTTCATATGTCGACCTTGTGGTTGATTTTAATAAATTTATTTTCACTGTCAGAGTCAATATTCACAAGGCATAGTCTGGTAGGATCTGACTACCTGTGTGTATAACCAAAATGCTCTTCTAACCAGAGTGATTTTCTTTTTAAGGTTATTAAACTCCTTGGCACGGAAAAAGGGAAAAAGAACAAAACCAACTTGGTTTTCTTGTCAGGAAACAGAGTGCTGAAGTCAATCGAACAAAGTCACAATACTGAGAAGGCTCTAACCTCCCTGCTCAAGTAATAACCTTTCTACTTTTGTTATTTCATCTTTACTCCTCCTCATACAGATACCACATAAGCCTCAGGCTACAGCTCCTGGGGCTATTTAGGATCTGCTTTTGCTCCTTTAGGACATCCTTCCTTTGTCCTTCAGAGCCGTGATCCAAACTCTCCCTGTTTTTCCAGGAACGGACCAGATGAGCACATAGAGGCTGTGAGAAGACTGCAGAGCTCTGTGAAACTACTCCAGAAGGTACAAGAATGGCTGGGAAAAGTGGGTTTTGGCTGCTTCCTGTAGACTTGAGCTTTAGTTGTGGTAACTGGTAATTGAATCGTAGGCTTCAGTTTTTGTGGATATTATGAAGAGTGCTCTAGCCTCTGAGAATATGACTGTATTGACATTGACTTCAGTTCCAGTACAGTTCATTTGCTTTTCTTTCAGAATAATCTGAATCTGCTTAGAGACATTGCTGTTTTGATAGCCCGGGACTTCAAGAGCAAACCTGCTCCAGGGCAGCTGTTTGTATTGCACAGGTATGGGGGAGCTCAGGGAAAAAGGGCCAACAGTATCTCACACATTTTACGGCAGTTGCATCTCTCACACATTTTATGGCAGTTGCATCTCTCACACCTATTCAGGGTTGTTTTCTCAAGGAAAAGTATAAATGAGGTAAACAGAATATTAAACTGCTTTGGCCTGCTGTAAAGTTGTGTAATTAAAGGAATGTGTTCATAATTCAGTCACTGATTTCTTCTGGTTTTGTAGCTGAGTCCATCTAATGTCTGCCCTTGATATATTCAAATAAAACCAGGGAGCTCTGTTTCTTAAAAGCTAAACTCTAACATGTTCATAGGAATGCTCAACAGGGATTTAGATATATAGACAAAACCTAATCTCCATCCTAAGAGCAGGAGGCCAAAAACCCTGATCAGGCCTTTGTTTTCTGATTGAGATTTTGGACTCTAGAAAGGGTTTATGCTTCCTTCTGAAGTGTTTTTTTACCCATCCATACAGGAAAGAGGGTGATTCTGAATTTATGAACATCATCGCTAATGAGATTGGGACAGAGGTGAGTCACTGATGAAGGCTGACCTGGCAACCACTGTTTTTTCACCTTAGCTATACACAGGGGCTGGTCAGGCTGCTGTTCCTGCCACAGTCAGAGTTGCAGCTCTGGTTCCCTTTGACAGGTACCTGAGGTTACCTGTCCCCAACAGCTTCAGTCTGCAGGGAAGTCCTCAACAGTGAGAATTCAGAGCACTGGTGAAGAGCCTGACCCCCGAGGAGCTGCACAGAGCCTCATCAGATAGGATAGGACAGGATGGGATGCGATGGGAGGGGATTAGGGTAGGATAGGATAGGATAGGATAGGATAGGATAGGATAGGATAGGA
>JAWWEU010000080.1:2598833-2610875 GCA_035583155.1 Acropternis orthonyx | reverse complement strand
ACAGGATGGGATGCGATGGGAGGGGATTAGGGTAGGATAGGATAGGATAGGATAGGATAGGATAGGATAGGATAGGATAGGATAGGACATGATATAAGTAGAATAGAAAGAGCAGAGTGCTTCAGTTGGAAGGGACCTACAACAGTCTAGTCCAGCTGCCAACTGCATCCTTTTGATTCAGGATAACCCAGTACCGTGCTGTCCCAACAACACATGACTGAGAACAGAAGGTTCAGAAGACACTTGCTTTTACTTTTTTCAAGCAGCTTCTGTCTCAGTAACACACATAAACTTCTGAATTGTTGGTGTGCTGTTTGGGTCCTGTGGCCAGTGTCTGTCCTTTCCCTGAACAAAGAGGGCACTGGTTAATCTGCAGCAATGTCCACCTCTGTCCACAGGAAACCCTACTGTTCCTGACTGTGGGAGATGAAAAAGAAGCAGGCCTCTTCCTTCTAGCTGGACCTGTTGAAGCAGTTGAGAGTTTAGGTCCCAGGTAACATGTTTTGTGGTTTGTTTAAAATGAGCAAGAATTCTGATGTTGCAGACTGAGTGGCTGCACAGGGTAATCCAGGCACAGGACCATGCTTGCTGTATGGAGCAGGTTTGGCTGCAGCCTGTGGTGTTGTTGCTGCAGCCTGTGGTGTTGTTGCTGCAGGGTGGCAGAGCTACTGGGAGGGAAAGGAGCTGGGAAGCGCGGCCGCTTCCAGGGCAAGGCATCCAAGATGAGCCGTCGAGGAGAAGTGCAAGCTCTGCTCCAGGAATTCATCAGTCATCGAAGCCCTGAAGTGTAAAGAAGTAATACTCAAAGTAGGGTTGTCTTCCCTGTTTTGCATATGCCCTACCAGCTTTTCTCCTGGAAAATAAAGACCTGTACCCAACAGCTGGTGTGGACATGCTCTGCCAGGGTTGGTTTGGTGCTCACAGAAAGAGGGAGGGGATCTGCAATCTGTGCTTTGCTACAAGGGCTCTTTCATTTTCCCAGGTAAATGGTAGAGGGATTAAAGTAGTCCTTCATTAACCACTTTGTAGGGTACTAAAACGGGGAATGCCCTCCCACTGGCAGTACACTGGGGCTTTTTGCTTTGCACCAGTTGCTGAGTAGCAGTTGCTTGGCACCAACACTCAGCAAGAGGCAGCTGGTCCCCCCAACTCTGACACCTTGGCCTGGGCAGGGGCAGAGGGCAACCAGAAGGGAAAGTGGGTGGCCCACGGGCAGGAGGTTGTTCCCCACTATATACCAGTCCTTTCCCTTGTTGGGGTGCATGGTTGTTGTTGGTCCCTTTTTGATCATCAGGAGTTTCTTGGGCTGATGCAGCTACAAACTCCCTTGGGATCAGGCAGCCCTGCTCCTGGTGTTCCCTCAGCTTGCCTTCCCTACCCGGGCAGACCCTGAAAATGCTGCAGTGTCACCTGGAGGAACTAAAGGGTCCTGTGGAGCCACAGCGGGACGTGACAGGTAATTTGGAATACTTTTCCCCCTTCTTGCTAGAAAGGGCATGACAGATTTGCTCTAGATGTTGGTAATAGTCAGAGAAATAGAATAAAAGAAACCTCCATTCTGAGGAACTCTGTCTGTCATGAACAAAGGGATGGGAGAACCCCAGCACATGATGTTCTCACACGTGGCTGCTGTGGGGCCATGGGTCATGGCTTGTGGCTGAGCTGTTGGGACAGTGTCAACACACAGGGAACACCACTGAAGCCTGGAGCTGGATGTAGGGTCAGGGCTGCAGAGGCTGGTGGTTTTGGGGGACATTATGCAGATGCACGCATAGAGTTTGGCAGGAAGAAAGCATCTGCACCTCCGTATCTATTTTAGACTATCTCAGACTGAGTGAGAATGTTTCCTGAAGAAGTTAATTGCAGGGCTGCGCAGCCTGCACGGTTTGAAGCCAGCGGGGTGAGCCCACAGTCTGCTTGCTGCCGAGGAGTGAGTGCGGGGCCACGGCAGGGGGCCAGGATGCCGAGGCTGCAGCTGTGACCCCGCACTGACACTGCCGATCCCGGCTCCGGGCAGGGCCGGCGTTGGGGCACCTACTGACTGGGAGCTGTGCCAGCACTGACGACCACAACCCCAACCCTGCAGCGCAGCCAAACGCCAGCTCTGTCTCCATACCCTGGGGTTCAGCACAGCCCCAGCCAAGCCAGTCATTCCCAAAGCTGAGCTTGTTTCTGTAAGCAGCAAGGTGACACGAGTTTGTCCCTGTTCCTGCCACCAGGTGCACCCAGAAACTTTGGATAAACAACACAAAAAGCAGCTCATGCCCCCCACCCCACCCCGCTGTGCTGTCAGTGTCTGACTGCAAAGACCCAGGGCACCTGGCAGTGCCTTCCCAGTGATCTGAACGTGTCTTGCAGGTGTTAGTGCTTCTCATCACCCAGGAGAGAGATCCTTTCTCCACCACCTGCAGTCTGTGCCACAGTCCGTGCCACAACCCTGCACCCAGGAGCCAAACCTGCATCCCATGGTGCTGGCCAGTGGGACACCTGAACTCACCAGCTAAACACATCTTTGGCTTTAATAAAATACCTCCTGTGCACAGCCACACCCCCATCGTGTGTATAGATGTATGTTACATATGTACACACACAGGTGTACACGCATCCCACGTTGTGTCACACAGCAGCAAACACCGAACACCCCAGGGCTGAGGGGGCCCTCACGCTGGTGCTTTATCTTCATGGCACAGTGTCTGCCTGTTCCTGTCACAGAGCTGCCTCACCAGCAGACCCCAGGCACCCAGGGGTGAGCACCCTGCTCCCAGTAGTACTGTCCCCAGCCCTGCAGTGCGGAGGTGGCACGTCCACATGAACTGCAGAGGAGCACAGGGTCTCCCCTCCGCTGCTGCTGAGTCCTGGACAGATGACCTTCACCTATGGGTGTGGCAGCGGCAGCAGGGTAGTCCTGGGAATGCAGGGCTCACTGTGCCATCAGCTGGCCACAGACTGGCACGACTGACACTGTGTTCAGATCCGTGCCATGGGGGCCACCTGGTGTTGCCACCAGCCTGGTCTCCACAGTCCACTCCCAGTGTGGAATTAGCAGGTTGCACACAGTGGCTGGGGTGCACCCAGGGCCTGGTGGCTGCCTCTGAGACCTGGGCCAGGGTGGCCGCTTGCTGGGGCACAGTCACCTGCAGGGACTCGCTAGACAGCCTTCTTGTCCTGTGTGGCCAGCAGCTGGGAGAGGCAGTAGGGGATGAGGCTGACAGTAGCCAGTGGCACAGCCGCACTCTTGCAGAAAGAGAGGGCGTAGAAGAGCAGCTGCATGTGGGAGGGTGGCTTGAAGGCATCAAAGATGTGGAGGATGAGGAGGGAGACAGCGATGCAGCCCAGGCGGAAGGGCAGCAGTTGGCCCTGCTTTCCCTGGCAGCTCTTCTGGTACATGTGGGAGCTGAGGGCCAGCCCCAGCCCAAAGAGGATGCCCAGGTTACGGAGCAGGCTGGCAAAAGGGGTGGTGTCGATGTGGACCCACTCAGGGTGGCTGCACCACTTCTGTGCCTTCTCCAGCGTCCAAAGCAGGTCCACGCCAAGCACCCGCAGCAGCAGGTAGAAACCCAGGGTGAAGCTGAAGAGGAACAAGGTGATGCCCAGGTACCGACGGAGGCTGGCATGGTAGATGCAGTGAACATGCTGGAAGGCCTTGGCCACAGCCATCCCTGCCAGTAACAAAGCAGGAGCACTAGTCAGGACTCTGGGTACCACACTCCAGCATGACAGTGCCACAGAGAAGGGGATGGGGGACCCAATGCACTTACCTGAGAAAACCCCTGCGATGACCTGGTGGGGGAAGTGAGCAGCAATGAAGACTCGGGACAGGCAGACACAGACCTGAACTGCCCAGAACCCTGTCCAAAGCACCATCCACAGCACCCTGCGAGGGGCAGGTGGCCATGTCAGTGCCAGGGCCAGCTTGTGCTGCCAGTGGCACTACCCTCATGTATGCTGAACAGTGTCTGGCTGCCTGCTGAGCCCATCTCATGCAGACGACACTTGGAGTGCCACAGCCTGGCTGGCTGTCCACAGCCTTGTGCCTCAGTGAGCTTGGCTATGCCAATTGGTGCTGGAGCTGCCTCTGCCCAGCACAGGTGGCTTTGGTGCACAGCTTACCAGTAGGTGAATGTCCTTGACTGCTTCTTCCCATCAGCAGCGGAGAGGAGGGCCACCACCATGACATAGTACACACCTGCTGCGCCCATGGCATGGCCAGATGGGCTCCCTGAGCAAGAAGAGAGCACCAAGTCAGAGTTGGCATTGGCCAGAGCTGAGCATGGGCCAGTGTTTGTGCTGAGCCACCGCATCTGCACCAAGAGTCAAGGTCTGCTCTACTTCCCTACCTCCTCCCACTGTAGGCACAGCTGGCATCCCTGGGAGCACAGCAGTAATGATCCTTTCTCAAGGGCTGGTCAGGAGCATGTGCCAATAGTGGGCTGCCAGCCACAGCCCTGGCCAGGCCAGCACCCCCCTCCCTTTGTGTGCCAGTCACCCTGGGCAAGTGCCCACTGCCCAAGCTGGAGCTGGGGGACCCTACCAGGGCCAGTCTCACAGGTGAGCGGGAACTGCTGGATCTCTGGAACAGAGTTGTTTCTGTAATAGTCTGTGTCGTGCACCCACCAGTATGGTCTCTCTCCAAAGAGGATCCTGAAAAGAAAGGAGAACAGGGGCTGGGGGGTTCTGGGTACAGCTGCAGCTTCTGCTCTGTACCGGGAGCTGAAAGAAGCAAAGGACCCAATGAGTGGTCCAGTGCATCCTGACACCACATCCAGCTGATCACTTGGTTCTGGCAGCTGACACTGCCTGTCTGTGTTCCTATCCCCGGCCCTTAAGAGGGAGAGAAAGAATTTCCTGGGAGGAAGTCAATGCGATCTCCTGTGGTGAGGGGCTCTCTGCAGCCCCTGCTCAGCACCACAGCCCTGGCTGATGCGAAGGGTCTGTTTGTAGAAGGCTCCATCTCTCTGCCTGGCTCTGGGAAGGGGGAGCTGTTGCCGCATATCTTGGGAAGGAGCGACCATTGTCACTGCCCAGCTGGGAGCCAAATTCTGGTCTTTGTTCCACTCCAGCATTGGGACTGAGAGCGCCCATCTGGCCTGCATTAGTCCACCTGTGCCAACGCACTCAGAGGGAGCTGTGGCTCAGGGCCACTCACCATTTGAAGACGAGGTTGAGCCAGTCTCCGATCACAGCCACCCAGATGAGCCTGATGCCCACTGCCTCGCTGAAGTGAAACCAGATGGGGAAGAGGACAAAAAAAGCGTTCCTGAGGTCAGCGGCATAGGAGATGAAGAGGAACCAGTCCTGGGAGCCCTGGAAGCGCTGCTGCAGCCAGTGTGTCACCTGGATGCCCATGTCATGAAGGAGGTTCATGTTGGTCTCCATCTTCCTCTGCCGTTGCTGCCCCTCAGTGTGGCTCTAGCTGCCTCACACTCCACTGTGCTGTCAGGGTTTTATACTCTGCAGGGTCTTGTTTGCTGCAGGCAGGTCGCTGTCCCAGCACTGATCTTTGGACCCAAAACCACTTTTGCCAAAGGTGCATCACGGGGGGGTTGTTACAAACATGGTTGGAACAACTTACGTAAAAGAGAAAAACAGGTTTTGAGGGTGCATGGAGCACAGGGTGCTGCAGCACCAGCACTGCCCCCTGCCCCACACCACCCCCTTGCTCAGGGGGATCCCACAGCCCCGGCTTCTCTGGCTGCCCAACACAACAGTTTGGCTGCTCCGACTGAACTGCAGCTTTTGCTCCGTTATCTGTGTGACAGCCCTGCAGAGCTGCTGCGTGCGTGCAGGGCTGACACTGCTCTCACCTCTCTGCCATCTCCCCGTGAACCACCACCAGAGTATGGCAGGGATGTCCAGGAGAGTGGAGTGGGTGCATGGAACAGAGGGCAGGCTGCCTACCCCTCTCCTTGTTTGCCAAGCTAATTTAACCAGACTTCGCATAATGGGAAACTTTTCAAGCTGTTACTGGAACTCCCCACAGTCACAGACAGCCAGGCCTGGGGTGGTCCTGGCTGCCAGCCATGTTCTTCTGATCTCTGGTGTGGGGCTAAAGGACCTCAGCAAATAGGGATGGCATTCCTCCTCCCAGCACCTTTCCACTGGCTTAATCCCTCCTGCACCATTAGACCCCAGCTGCGGGGATGGAGTCAAACATGCCACTCATCCCATGGTGCTGGATCCCAGCCCATGGCCACTCCCTCAACCCCAACCACACTCAGCTGTCACTGGCAGCACTGCGGGCATCACAACTTTATCATCCACAACTGATGGTGCTTGGACACGCAGCCCTGTGGCAGCAGCATGAGGTGCTCGGCCATTGCCCACCGCAGCTGAACAGGCAGCTGCCCACGGTGGGAGCAGGCAGCAAGGTGTTAATGATCAGCAGACAGTGAAATGCATCACTTATCTCCCTCCTGAGAAAAGTCAGGTCAAGATCCTTGAACCACTGCCATATGCTGTTTGCCGCTGCGAGAGCCATGAGTCCTGCCCATAAACAGTGGGGTTACAGGCAGCATCCTGTCCCTTCTGCCCCCGCAGAACCTCCAGAACCATGGGGTCTGACAAGCAAAACCCCAGCAAACCTTCCTCCCTGGGATACAGGCATGGATGGCCCGTGAGAGAAGCAGTGCAAATGCCACAGGCACGTCCCTGCCCAGTGCTGGTTCTCTCTGTTCCTCCCAGCCCAGCCTCACTGCACCTGAGGAGGATGGTCCCAGACCCTGGACTGAACTTTCAACCTACAAAACACCCCAACAAAGTAGAAGTTTGCAAAGAAATAGAATTACTCTTGCAAAATATATTCCCCAAAAGTTCCTTCCAGGGTCCTCAACTGAGAGTGGCTCTGGCCAGCGTGAAGGAATGCAACAAACTTGGCTTCTGTGTCACAAGTATTTTGAAACCGTCAGCAATAAATCCTCCATGGGAGATTTCAGAGCAGAAAATGGGGCAAAACGTGCTGGGGGATGGGGACTAGTGCTCCAGTCTTCTTGGAAAGAGTCACTGCAGGAAACCTGGGGCCACAGCGGGTGGAGGCCAGTAAGCAGGACAGAAACAGTCACTTCCTCTCTCCCAGCGTGAAAGATGGAGTGGCAGAGCCCAGTGATCCCCTGTGCAGTGGGCAGGTGCACATGCCACAGGTCAAGCCTGTGTCAGAGCTGCCAGGATCCACATGGTGGTTTCCCAGTACTGCTCCATCCCGGCACTGCAGATAAATCCCTGGCCCAGCTCACTGTGTAGAGCAGGGGCAGGTTGGGGCAGAGGGAGCTGCTGACACCCTGGGCACTGCAGGGTTCTGCGTCCTGGCCAGTCACCGGCTCGAGGAGTGCCATGCCAGGCTCCTGCACCAGGCAGCCACACTGGGGCCATGCATTGCAAACTGACTGGGGAGGCTTTCTCAGGGAAGGAGTGGGACCAGTCGGGGGGAACTTGATTTCTGCCCTGCATACCAAGCTCAGGACCAGCTGGCAGCCCAGCAGGATCACGCCTGCAGTGGCAGCAGCTGGCTCTGCGACATGGAGGACCTATGGCAGGTGCAGAACAAGTGGGTGCTGTAACATAGTGTGCCACAGGCAGTGCCAGTGTTTGGTCCAGAACATTCCCACATGGCTGTAAGGCCCAGGCCAGGCAGCAGCAGTGAGCGGGTCACTGCCAGCACGGGACTGCGTCAGCAGGCAGAGTCCAGGCAGCACCGGACACACGTGGGCATGTGGCAGTGGGCAGGGAGCCAGCTGGCCACGGCCATCCTCTCACACTAGGCCCCAGAGGAGCCTCTGGCACAGTCCCTGCTGTCACCCCAGGGCACCCAGGAACAACTGCCCAACACCTCACCCCTGTGCTGCAGGTAGCCGAGATGGTTCCCATGGGGAGGTGCCACTGACATTAGGGCTTCTCAAGCCCCTGACAGCATGGTTCTGGGCAGACCCAGCCACTACAGCAAGAGGTCAGAGGGGATGGATGGACACCCACCATGCCCCCAGGGACACCTTGGTCAGTGTTTGGCCTCTGCAGCCAAGTGCTGGGGCTGGCACAGCCCTCACCAAGCACCTTGGTGCCCCATCCCAGACTGGCACAGTGGGAATGGGTTCCAGGCCCTGCAGAATCCCACAGCCCAGGGCTGCAAACGCAGCTGGAGGGGTAGGAGCAAGAGTCCCTGCACCGGGGACTGAGCACGTCTGGCTGCAGCCAAGGCCAGAACTGATTAACACTGCTCAGAACAGCTGTTACACATTAACTCACTTGTTTGTCCCGTATGTCCCAACGGGAGCCTTCTCCCAGCACTCAGGGTCCAGGAGCAGGGCTTGGGGCAGCCTCAGGCAGCCATGCCGGGCACTGTGCCAGCCTCGATGGCACTGGGACCCCTGCAGAGCTGAGCCAGGGCCACCCCTTACAGGATATCAGTGCTCACAGCATCAGCTGAGCTGGGGTCTGACCCCGGCCACATCAGGTTCGGTCAGGGAAAGCACCCCAGTGCCTGTTCCTTGGGAAGGGCAGACACGGGGCAGCCCAGCCCGGGGAGTGCCCATCTGGGGGCTCGGCTGTGAGCTCCTCCTGTGGGGTCCCAGCGAGCCCAGCACACCGTCCCACCCCGGATGCAGAGATGGCACTGCAGCAGCCACCGGAGCTCGGCAGCAACCTGGGCCCAGCAGCTCGGATGCTGCAGTGGCTGCAAGGCTGAGGAGGATGCTTCAGGCATCCTGGAGCTGCCATCTCCCTGTAGGAGGTCCACAGCAGCACAGCACCGCTTGCTCCTGCCACCCTGGGCTCCAAGGGCAGCTGTGGCTTTGTGTGATGTGAAGCCCCAGCCGGCACCTTTGCCCTGTGTGTGCTGATGCACCTTGGGCAGGTGGCAGGAGCCCCGCCCCAGAGGAGATGAGCAGCTGTGGGCACCCCTCAGCACACAGGGTGACATCCTGGATGGAGATCAAAAAAATCACTCCTAAGGGCTGTTTTTCAGAGGCTTTGGTTCCATCTTTAGCAGCACTGCAGTGCTGAAATGGGAGCTGAGCTCCTCCAAAAACCTGACTCCCAGTACATGGCACTCTGGGCAGGGGGAGGGCAGGTCCTGGGGTGGTGACAGAGCCCCTGCAAGCACCCACGCGATGGCCAGACATGGGACATGGACTGCCCACAGGGTTGGGAAGAGGGTAGTGGGTCCTGGCCCGTCAGAGCCCACCGGGTGGCGGTGCCAGGCTGAGGTTGAGGAAGCCCCCAAAGCTGAAGGGGGGAAGGCGAGGGATGCATGCAGCGGTGGGGGGCAGGCAGGCGAGGGTGTTGGCCCCGCATGCCCTGGCGTCCTGCTCGCTGCTGAAGTAGACACTGTCGGGGGAGTCCACTGAAGGATCCTCATCGAAGTAGTTGTAGGGCCTCAGGAAAAAACCAACGCCGTTCCCCACAGTCACTGTGTTGGGGACATCTTCAGCATGGGGGACGTGCAGGAACCCCACAGAGATCCAGGCGACCAGGTCCTGGGCAGCAGAGGAAATAGGCATCTGTCAGGCTGAGCAGGACCCTTCCAGCCAGGCCACTGCTCAGTTTGTCTCTGGGACAGGTAGAGCCTCTGTCTGGGGCAGGAGCCGGGATGGCACCCACAGTTCAGCTCCTCTCCACCCCAGGGATCCCAGTTTACCTCATTGGTGACGGTCTCGTTGTTGATGAAGTCGGCAAAGGCGACTGTGGGCGTCCATGGGTCATTCTGGTTGTAGATGCTGGTGCTGGTGGGCTCCTCCTCCTTCCGCCGGGTGACAGCCAGCTGGTACCTGCCAGCACAGGGAGAAAAGGGGCTTGTCCATGCCAGCACAGGGCAGGGCAGCCATGGCATTGCTGGCTGGATGCACTGGTGAACTGGGGCTGAATGCCTCCCTGGTGCACACTAGGGGACCTGGTCTGTCCTGGGGCAGGGAGGGAAAGGGCTGGCAGGGTTGAGCATGGCAGTAGCGGGCAGCAGCCCTGGCACCTTCGGGCTTGCAGGGGATCCCTTGCTGCCCATGGCTTTTCCAGCATGGCTGGGAAACACAAACAGATCCAGGCACAGATTCTGCCACTCAATGCCCAATGCACTCCCTTCAGCCACAGCTACTTCTCACCTGTACAGACTCCCCCAGCACGAGCTCTGTCAGTTCACCCTGGCAGTGAGACTGAACTGTGCTTATCGCAACAGTTTTCCAGAACATATTCTGTGCTCATGGGAAGATATCACAATCTGGGGATGCCAGTGCTTCCTTTGGGAGCTAATCCTGCAGCTTGGTTCCCTTTAAAGGGAAAAACACATAATAGTTGCTCTAAATTAGTCTGTTCTGGGGTCAGATTCCTTCCTGTGAACTAGCATGAGCAGATGTTATTGAGTAACTTTTCAAGGGAATTTCAGAGCCAAAACCCATGCATGTTCACTGTTTAACCCCTCCATGCAGCCTGCCACAGGCCTGCCCAGAGGTGGCAGCCCTGCCACGGGGGCTGGAGGGGCAGGTGGGGGAATAGACGGTGGGAGCCCTGGCACTCACCTGCCCCAGCTGACAGACCGCTCCATGGAGCTGTTGACGGGCAGGTGCTTCCCAGCAAAGCTGATGATCTGGATGCGGTAGCTGCGTGGGTGTTCCCACTTGTTGGGATTGGGGCTGGCAAAGGAGAGGTAGCGGGGCATGGGGGCATTGAGTGGGAACGCAGCCTCGTCCTCCCTCTCCAGTCTTTCCCTGTGGAGGTATGGACGCTCAATTGTGTTCTGCATGCTCCAGGGATCTTTGATAAACTCATACTCCATGTCCTGGGCCTCCAGGGAGTTCAGCTGCCCTGTGAAACAGAATGGAAAGCCCTCTCAACCTCCACACCCCAGGCAGAGCCGCAGGCCACAATGAACCACAGCCATGCACAAAAGGGGCCAGATCTACCATCGACATCCAGGTCCACCTTGTAGTTCATGTGGTGGAGGTGCATTGTCCCCAGTGTGTGGGGCCCAACCCTGTTGCCATAGTCAGTGCCTCGGTGATGGAGGAAGGAGGTGCTGATGTAGCCCGTAGCATGCACACGAACCTCCACAGTCCCGCTGCCATGGAACATGAAGTCCCAGATGTAGTCGTAGTTAATGAGCGTGGAGATGGTACGGATGACTAGCGTGTTTTTCCGCAGCCCACCGTAGTAAAAGGACTGTGAGTCAGAGAAGTGACGCCGCAGAGGGAGGGCAGAGTCATGCTCAAAAATGCAGAGCGAGTTTTGGTTGGTTTTGGGAGTATCTGACTCTGCCAGGTAGTGCCGGTCCACATAGGTCGCCGTGTAGGGGCAGTCAAGACCCCGGACCAGCTCGTAGGCAAACCTGCCGATGCCAAAGCTCCCATCAAGGTAGCGGGTGGACATGCCCCCAGGACAGTTGGAGCTGTACAGGGCTAAGGCTTCCTGGAGACTCAGCTCATAGACAATCCTCTCCCTGCGGTACCTGATGTCAAAGAGGCGTGGGCCAGAGTTGGGGTTCATGCCAAAGGCAATGCTCCAGCCCTGGAAGGTGATGCGATTGTCCCTGACTCTGTAGCGGGGACCCTGGGGCTCAAAGTGCAGTGGACTCAGGGAGTCAGGTGGGTGCCGGGGCCTCATTGAGCCCAGCACTGCATCAGCCTGGGTCTGCTGGAGCCTGACAACCTCCAGCGTGCCAGCCACAAACTCCCGCTCCAGATCCCCTGTGCTGGCAAAGTACTGGCCATTGTAGAAGACTTTTTGCAGCTGCCAATGGGAGACGTGAAGGTCTCTGTGCTCCACCAGCACCTCCAGCCCCACTGGCGACAGGTAGTAACCACTGCCAGCCACGTTGCGGAAAAGGACGAACCAGGTTGTGCGGTCACCAGACTTGAAGCCCCTCGGTGCCGTGGTGAGGATGGCCAGGTCGGTCCCGTCCGATTCGCAGCATGCAGTTAGGAAGCGCCGTGCCTTTTTCAGCTCCCTCTGGATGAGGGCATTGATATCCATGTACTCCTTGCCAGTTAAAGGTCTGCGGTGGTACGGCACCTTCCCCCCGTACTTCTGCACCGTCACGTCCCGGTGGTACGCCGGCGTCGGCAGCGG
>JAWWEU010000080.1:2550245-2574396 GCA_035583155.1 Acropternis orthonyx | reverse complement strand
TCGACGCCGCGCGCCGCCCGCGCTCGCCGATTGGCCCGCGCGCCGCTCCCCGCAACCACGGCCGCCGCCGGACGTGACGTCACAGCTCCGCGCGGAGCCGGCGGGGGAAGATGGCGGCGCCGGAGGAACCGGGAGCCACGGCGTTTGCGCGGCGCATCGACCCGGCCCGGGAGCCGGGGCTCAGCCCCGAGCAGCGCCGCCTCATGGCGCAGGTGGAGCGCGCCCAGCGCCACCGCGCCCTGCAGCGCCGGCTCCGCGGCCGCAACACGCTGCTGGCGCTCGGCATCGGCGCGGTGACGCTTGGCATCTGTATCCTCCGGGGCTGGGCCGGGGCCGGGGCCGGGCCGGGCCGGGCCGGGGGGAGCACTGGGGCTACTCCCGGTGCTTTTCCTTAACCCCTCCCGCAGACGGGTACACCTTCTATTCAGTGTCGCAGGAGCGATTCCTGGACGAGCTGGAGCAGGAGGCGGAGGCGGCGCGAGCCCGGGCTCGGGCCAGGGCGGAGGGCGCCGCCAGCTGAGCGCGGAACGCCCGGCCCGGCCCGGCCCGGCCCGTGACTGAGCTGCCGCCCCCCGCGGGGCAGGACGGGCCTCGAGCACGGGGCAGCCGTGGCTGGGGGGTTGGAGCTTGCCCCGTGCTCAAGCCCCGGGGGCTCCCGCAGGCAGGGCCCCTCTGCGGGCAGCCCGCGCCCCGGGGCCTTTGCCAGGACCGTGCCCGGGGGAAGGACGCGGTCCCACCACTCCCCACAATAAACCCTGTGACTGGAGACAGAGTGCCTGTGTTTGACCAGCTGCTGGGCTGAGCCCGGCTCGGGATCTCACCCCATGCGGGGGCTGCTTGGGGATTTTCTGCTCTGCTCTTTGTTGTTGCACAGCGAGGCCAGCGGCCGCAGGTCCTGCCCCACAGACACACAGAGACTCCATTTGTATTCAAACCATGTTTATGAAAACACTTTCTGGACGCCAGTTCTTAACAGAGTCCTCCTGGATTCTGCAGCTCTTGGTGCTCCAGCTCTATCACCTGGCAGGGCCGCGGGGAGCTCATCCCACCCTGCAGGGCGGGCAGGGTGCTCGGCTCTGTGCGGGGTGGGGGCTGGAGGTCGGCGTGAGGCAGGGCTGGGGGGAGCAGGGGCTTCTCGGGACAGGCTTAGCTCGGTAAAGCCACAAGAGGTGGGGACACCTGGCACGTGTCATCCAGCAAAGGGGGGGTTGGGGACAGCAGGGAGGGGGCGGGAAGGGGGAAGACAAGTGTGGGACGGCCTTGCCCCAGGCCACCCATGCTGGCACCATGGAGCGTGCAGGTTCCCCACCGCGGGCCAAGGGGAGCAGGAGGTCCAGGCACTGCCCTCTGGGGTGCAGGGGCTCTGCCTGCCCCAGGGCCGCAGGCACTTAGGGATGAGGTAGTTAATGAAGTCACTCCTGGCCAGCCGGCTACTGGGGAAAGAAGGGGCCGTGAGCTGAGAGAGCCGCGGGGCCGGGGCTGGGGGCTCCCGGTGCTCAGGCCGTGTCCCTTACCGTGCGCCCAAGGTCGTCAGCGAAGGTCACCCCCTTGCTCAGGCGCTGCTCCTGCGAGCCCGTGCTGCTGCCACTCAGGGAGTTGCGGCGCATGATGCCTGTGGGGACAGCGGCCCTGAGAGGGGCACCGGCCTTGCTACGCCCAGCCCGGGGGTCCCTGCTGAGCCCGGGGCCCTGCAGGGGGCGGGGAGCAGGGTCGGCACCTGTGGGCTGTGCCAGCTCCAGGCGCTGCAGGCTGTTGCGGCGGGAGGGGTTGAAGCTGCCCTTGGAGAGGCGGCGCTGGCGGCTGGACAGCATGGCAGCGGGAGAGACAATGCCCAGCGGCGGCTGCTTCCCCATCCGCAGGTACAGCTCCTCGATCTCCTTCTTCTGAGTGCTCTGCAGCAGCTGCACCTCGGCCAGGTGCCTGGGGAGGAGGAGATGGGGTGTGGCAGCAGTGCCTTGGGGGAGAAGCACCGTCCTCCCCCCTGGGGTGGGTGGGACGGCCTGTCCCCTCCTGCAGCCCCCCACCCACATCGCCTTCTGGGTGCAGCCCGACCCCCTGCTCACTTCTGGCGCAGGTGCTGCAGCTCCTCCCAGATCTCCTCGTCCTCGCTCTCGGTGTCATCGCTGCTCACGTAGGTCAGGCTGCGGGGGTAGCTCAGCCACACCTGGCTCAGCACGGCCTGCGGTGTGCTGTCTGCATTCTCCTCTGCGGGGCCTTCCTGGTCGCTCCCCAGCGGCGCCACTGGCACCCTGCCTGCCCCGGCCGGTGCCTCCTCAGCCTTGGCTTCCTGCTGCTCTGCCTCCAGCACTGCATCCCAGCCGCTGCTGGAGCTGTGGGCTGTGTCGGGGGCAGTGGGTGGCGGGGAGCCGCTCGCTGCCAGCTCCACACCGTGCTGCTCCCCCTCGCTGCTGTCCGGCACCGGGGAGGGCACAGCTGTGTCCTTGGTTGGCATTACCTGGAACCGGCCCAGCACCTGGGGCTTGGCTTCTGCTGGGGACAGGGGCAGCTGGTGGGATCCGGGCACATGGGCTGGTGGGAACAGCGCAGCGCAGCCCCAGCCCTGCCCTGCCTCACCTTCGTTGATGGGCGAGAGCTGGGCCTTGGGCACAGAGGGGGCTGGCGACTCCGAGATGATCAGTGAGTGGCTGGACTTGGGGGCACCAGGCAGTACCTGTGGGCACCTGAGCGCCATCAGCTGCCCCACCCAACATTCCCTCACCTCTCCTGTTCCCCCACTACTGCTCCCGGGGCCCAATGCCCACTCAGCCCTCCCTGGATCCAAACGGCTCCACAAGCCATGAAGCTCCCTCTCCCACCACAGGGCAGCACCTGCAGCAACCACCCAGCCACCCTGGCACTGAGTTCCACCTCAAGCAGCCCTGGAGAGCCTTTGCACACCCACACTCACCGTGCTGCCCTCTGGGCTCCCTGGCACGGATGTGCTCAGTGATGGCAGGGGGCCACCCATGGCCTCGCTTCTTGTGGGGCTCATTGGGGCTGGTGCTGGGGGTGGGAAGGATATGGACCCTGCAGCAATGGGGACACCAGCCCCTGCTGATTCCAGGATCCCACTGCCAGCCAGGACTGGCTTGGTTGCGCTGGTAAGGTCAGGGTAGACAAAGCGTGGGGCCCCCAGGACAAGGCTCTGTGGCCTTGGCAGCAGTGATGGATAGAGGTGCCCACCCGAGCTGGCAGTGGGGGAGACGGTGGGCAGCAGCGTGTGGGCCACACTCATCACTGCCAGGGAGAAGACATTGGCGAGGGACAGGAGTGGGGTGGTGGGGGACCAGGGTGTGCTGGTCACTGGGGGACCCAGGGGGCTGCTGGGCTCACAGGAGATGGGGGACGTGGGGAGAGACTGTGGGGATGGGAGGGCTTGGGGCAGGGCTGGTGGGACAGGCCCCTCTGGGGTCCTTGAGGGGGTCTGTGGGGATGCCGGTGATGACGTGAGCCAGGAGGGAGCCATCGAGATAAGGGGCCACGTCTGCACAGAGCCTGCGGAGAGAGGAGCGTCAGAAGCAGCTCCCGAGGGTCCCCTTCTCCCCCTGCCCAGGCACACCAGAGCCCCGAGCGGGTGGGCAGCCCCGGTGTGATGGACGTGCCCATCCCTGCCAGCGCTGGTACCTGCGGGGGACTCTGGCGGCACCGGGGCTGCCAATGGCTCTGTGGGGCTGGCCAGGTCGGTCTCCGACGGGGAGCGGCTCAGTGACGGCAGGACAGGGGACTGCACAGGGAGGCTGGGACTGGTGCAGCACAGGTCTGCGGCACAGGGGTGACAGCCAGTCTCAGCCAGGGCAGGGCATGCCCCGTGAGACCCACCCAAGCTTGGCTGAGGCCATCACCTGCCCTGCATGGGGCTTGGGGGGGATGAGAAGGGCCCAGGCAGGGGCACAGACATACCGCTGAGTGAGGAGGAGGAGGAGATAGAGCGTGACAACCCCTGCAGGTCCACCTGTAAGAAGGATGAGCTGAACCCAGCACTGGGGTAGAGAGGCCCCAGCCGAGCTGTGCTAAGCCCTACCCTGGCCCCACCACCTGTGGGGACAGGAGCTGGAGGCTGTGCCAGGCAGGGGAGCACCACGACTTGTCACAGGAGTGGGCAAGTGACCACAGGAGGACCCTGTACCCCAGTCCCCTCCCTCTGGGCTCCCTGGGGCAGGCAGCACCCTCAGCCACACTCAGCATCAGCAGCTTTGGCAGTGCTGGCAGGGCTGGGCTGGCACTCACGGGGCTGCACATGCCCCCCTCAGCCTCAGGGCTCCTGGGCAGCTCGGTGCCGCTGCGCCCATCCTTGCGGAGCAGGGTCTCCACACGGTGGATGATGTCCCTGATGCGGTTGATGAAGCCGTCCCGCTCCGACTTGAGGATGAACTCATTGTGGACCTGGGGGCAGAGGGGCTGGTCAGCACCTGGCACAGCCAGGCAGGCCCCCACCCTTGCCCTCACTCCACACTCACCATGACAGCTGCAATTTCCTCTGGGTTGTCCCCATCCAGGTCAAATTTGAAGGTCACCATTTTGTTGTTGTAGGTCTGCAGCTGGCACTCCACCACCCGATCACTCTTGTCGGAGATCTGTGGGAGGCAGGGCTGGCTGAGCCTGGGAGTGCCTGCCCAGCACCCTCCCAGCACCCGTGGCACTCACATTGGTGATGCGCAGCCTGGACCGGGCTCGACGCCGCAGCAGCTTCCCTGAGGCTCGCTTGGGTGGCAGCTTGGTGCTCTGCTCACTGGCTGAGAGTCCCTCACAGCCATCGCTCATGCCTGATGCCACATCTGAGGTGTAGCTGCAGGAAGCCCCAGTGCTGGAGCATCAACGTGGCCATTCCCAGGTGCCACACTCCCTGTCCAACCCCTGTGCTGCCCCCCCAGCCTCACCTGTCCACCGGGGAGGAGAAGCCACTGGCAGGGGGGAGGCGCTCGGTGGGCAGCTGCACCGCGATGCTCTGCGTGGAGAGGATGGGGTGAGTCGGTGCTGCAGCTGCTCCGACCCCCCCACTTGTGAGGCTCACTCACCGTGGGGAAGCAGCTCACGGGCCGGGTCAGTGGAGGGCTGTCAGGGTCCCCAGCCACAAAGCTGCGATGGGCCAGGTCTGGGGAGTCCAGGAAGCCGGAGGAGCTCAGGTATCCATCTGTCTCACAGTCGGCTGTGGAGGAGCACTGGTGTGAAGCAGAGCAAGCCACCTTGGTGGCTGGGTGCCTGGGAAAGGGTGGTGGGGCTGGGGGCAAGAGAAGGACCCCCCACCCCAGGTCCCCCACTGCCCACCCAGCTGTCACCTGCCCCAGTGCCTACGCACAAGTCGCCGAGGAGTAGCTGGTGTGCCGGTAGGCAAAGTGCTGGTCGGCCTCAGGCTCCTCAGGCTCCGGGGGGAAGGTGCTGCTGAAGACGGAGTCCCTGGAGCCAGGGACGGCTGGGGCAGGTGCAGGGGCACCAGGCGGCTGTGGGGACTTGAGCTCCTCCAGCAGCCGCAGGACGCCCGGCGGCTGCCTCGGCTCCGCAGGGGATGGCACGTCCTGGGCGCGCTTCAGCTTCTCCCGCTTGCGCTTGATGGCGACCACGCGGTCCCGCACCGCCTTGGCCACCAGCTTGTAGTCAGCCTCACAGACAAAGCCCAGGACCACCTGCATGGGAGTGAGCTTGTCACTTTGTGGTGCAGGGACCCCACAGCGCCCAGGGCTCCCCCATTCCCATCCCCACCATCTCCTGAGCCACTTCCTCTGCAACATCCTTGTAGAGCTCAAAGAGGAACTCGATGGCATTGTTGTCCTTGTATTTGCCGTGCAGCTTCTTTGTGTCATCCATGCGCAGCCAGAGCTTGAGCCCAGACTTGACACCGTCATCCTCCTCAGCCAGCTCCACATGCACCCCCGTGTCCTCCTGGAAGAAGGAGTGCTCCAGCAGGTCCTGGATGGTGTACCTGTGGGGGGCACAGCTCAGCATGGGCTGGGGGGCCAAAGGGGACCGTGCCACCCAGGCCCCCGCTCTGCCCCTACCTCTCGTTCTTGTCCATGCGGATGCAGCCCTCAATAATCTCCTTCAGCTCTGGCACCTTCACCTTGTAGAAGCTGCTGGGCTTCAGGCCCTGGGGGTGATGAGTGTCAGCATCTGCTTCTGTGCCAACCTGCCACAATGCTGCTCCCAGGGAAGAACCAGCCCAGGACCCCACCAGTGCTGCCGCGGCTCCCAGGGTCAGGCCACATGTGCCTGCACAGCCCAGGATGCCCCAGGGCTCTGGGTTTCCACCTCAGCAGGCAGGAGCTGGCAGGAGCCGGCTGTGACCAGCCAGGGCAGATGCAGTGCCCCAGGCAGGGAGTGGCCAAGCAGATCTGCTCCTGTTCCACCCCATTAACACACTGGCAATGCTTGATGGAGGGTGAGGGACATGGGATCTGTCCAAGCCATGGTCCCACCACCATCCCCCACAGCTTCATGCCCCAGCAAAGCAATCCCTCACCACCCAGACTACCTTTAACCACTCGCACAACCTGCACAGTGACACTTTTTGGGCAGCAGCAAGGCCTGACAGCTCCCGCTGAGCATCCCCTCAGCCCCTTGCCTGGGCTCCTGCGGCATCAGCCAGCAGTGTCACCCACACCTGGGGCCAGGGCCTCACCGAGGTGACCTTGCGGTAGATCTGGGCGGCATTGTGGCACTCAGAGTAGGGGTACTCTGAGGTGGCCATCTCCAGCATGCACATCCCGAAGGCGTAGACATCCACTGCCTCGTCGTACTTCTCCTCATACATCTCCGGTGCCATGAACTCGGGGGTGCCTGGAGGTGGCAGTGGAGCTCAGTACCCCCAGGGTGCCCACCCCCTGCAGCCCCTGTGAGCCCGGCCACGCTGGGACCCCACCTATGACACTCTTGGCAAAGGAGGCTCGCTTAAGTGTGGCCAGGCCCAGGTCCCCAATCTTGACTGAACCCGTGGGGCCTGTGATGAAAATGTTGTCACACTTGAGGTCACGGTGGATGATGGGGGGAGAGCGGGTGTGCAGGAAATGCAGCCCCTTGAGGATCTGCCGGCTCCAGCGCTGCAGCACCTTCAGCTTCATCTCCTTAAACCGCTTCAAGTACCTGCCGGGGACCAACAGGGCTCAGACCTGTGGGGCTCAGACCGTGCCCCAGCCCTGGCCCAGCCCACCCTCCTCCCACCACCATGCCAAGGCTATCCAGACTCAGATGCTCACACAGAGCAAGCAACAAAGAGCATCTCAGCAGGGACCCTGTCCCCTCCCCTGCAGACCCCAATCCAGTGGTCCCTGCTCACGTTTTCAGGGTGCCGGATGTCATGAGCTCTGTGACCAGCACGATGCAGATCTGGCCTTTGATGGTTGACTTCCAGGAGTCATAGAAGCGAACGATGTTGGGGTGCTGCAGACCCTTCAGCATCTCCACCTCCTCGCTGAACCGCTGCCGCTCTGTCTTCGACAGCTTCCGTGTCTGTGGGAGCCAGTGAGGGGGTGAGGGGCACATGTGGTGTCCTGCCGAGCACCGGGGGATGCCCTGGCTTCAAGACCATCATGTCCCCATCCCCCTTCCCTACACACAAATCAGCAGAGGCTGCTGTGGCAGAGGTGGGGTCAGATCTGCTATCCCCCAGCAAAGTGGCATGAACCGGGCTGGGACCACCCTGGACCACCACCCCACTGTTCTGGAGCTGAGGAGCCCATGTGCTTCCCCACCGTCCTGTGCTGGGGCCACCTGTCCCCACTCCCATTGCTCAGGCCCCAGGCAGAGCCCACCACCCCCAAAACAGGATGGGGAACCCCAACCCGAATATGCCCTGCCAAGGGGACACGCAGGGGCTCTGCAGTGGCTGCTGCCATCCTGCCCTGTGCAGACCTGACAGCCACGGCCCTTCTGCCCCCACCGGGGCAGCACCAGCACCAGGCTCTGCATGGCGGGGTGCCGGGCCAGCCTCAATGAGGCCTTTGTTGGGGAAAGCAGGCGGGGGAGGCTCCAGCCCAGGTTTTTCCATGTTCCTCCTGCTCGAGTTAATTAAACTGGAAACCAAAGCCGAGGGTGCTGAGTGGAGCTGGGGCCAGGGCCAGAGACGGACCCCTCATCCTAGAGGGACACAGCCCAAGGGTGTGGGAAGTGGGGAGCTGACTGAGCAGGTCCTGCCCTGAGTGGGATTGCTGCTAGCGCTGAGCCCTGGGCAGGAGCAGGAGCACTGACATCTCCCCCACAGCCTGGGGTCTCTATGAGCTTCGCTGCTGCAGAGCCTGGGGGCCTCCCGGCCGGGACCCTTACCCAGCCCGTGTTCAGAGGCTGAGGAAACTGGAGCTGCCATGGAGCTCCCACCGCCAGTGCTGCCAGAGCTGTGCTCGGCCCCTTGGCCGGTGGCTGCCATCCATCAGCCCCAACAGCTTTCGTAATATTTTCATTGCATCACAGGCCAGACTGGAGCCACTCCATAATCCCCCCGTATTTAACACACGCTCAGGGACTGGCTCAGCCCAGATGAGAACCTGAGCCTGCTGCAGCAGAATGAATGGGACCTTTCATAGGCGAGGAGGAAAACAGCACCCGAACCCCTGCATGGCCAGCAGCACGCAGTGGCTGCCCTGCCCAGTGCCACAGCCACCATCACCCCCTTGGCCTCCCACTCCCCACCAATGCATGTGGAGGCTTCACTGCACCCTGCAAACCTGCAAGGGCACAAGGAAGTCAAGGTAGGCTGTGAACAGGAGCAGAGAGGGAGTCATGGGTAGCCACAGCTCTCCCAGCTCAGCAAGAGCAGACCCCACCAGGAACAGTTGTGCCAGCACAGCCCCCACTGTGCCACCCCCACCCCCAGCACAAGACCACCTCTCCCAAGGTGTCTGGAGCAAGGTCTGGGGGAGCTGAGTGTGTCCCCCGAGCCTGTGCCAGGGCTGCGGCTCGCCTGGCACCATTCCTCCTGCACGACTGAAGTGGCAGCCACTCTCAATCCCATCCTGATACTCTCCCCATGGAGTGTGGGGATCAGTGGCCAAAGGAGCACTGGGGAGGGCAGAGAAGGCAGGGCTGACATCATGGACACGCTGCATGGCACGGGCACACCACGTCCTCTCCTAAGAGCACCCTCAGAGGGTGGAGGAGGACACTGGGGATGGTGGTGTGGGGACGGTGAGGAACTGGGTGGCAGTGATCCAGCCCCATCCTGTGAGCCAGGAGCTGGCTGCCAGGGAGCCCAGCACAGCCAGCACCAGAAGCTAAGGCCAGCAAGGGGGGAGGGAGAGCTGGGCATGGTGGCCAAGGATGATTCTCGTCTCTGCAGCAGGAGGCTGTCCCCAGCGCTTGGCAGTGCTGGTACTCAGCATAGTCTGCAGCACTCACAGGGCTCTCCACTTCCCACAGCCCTTTGTTGTCCTGCTTCCACAGCCCTCAGGGGCCCTGGCTCCACACTGGCACTCACACTCTGAGGGAGCATTCACAGCAACACCATGGTGGGGCATGGAGTGGGTGCTGGAGAGAACCCAGCCATGGCCACAGCAACTCCAGCCACAGGGAGGTCACAAACCCCTTGCAGAGGTGCCATCTCTACAGCAGCAGCTGGTGCCAGTGCCTCACTGCCCTGTCCTCAGGCCTGCCCTGCCGAGCAGGGAGCTCCTGCATGCTCACAGGCACGTGAGCACACACACAGAAGGTGCCCTGCAGCCCCAAGGTGCTGGCTGAGGTTACCTGCCCAGTCTGGGTGCTGGAATCAGGGAAGGTATGACAGCACTCACTCACCAGGATGCTCGTGCTCACTGGGGAGTCCCAAGGGGTTCCACAGGAAAATCACTCACAGACAGGTATTTACAGCCTAACCCCACTTTGGGCCTCCGGTTTCCTCCCTGCTTCCTCCTTCACCACCGCCCGCAGCACCTACCACAGAAATAGTCCTGGGCTAAAGCTGGAAAGCACAAACAGCGGGGCTGTGGGCACAGGCAGGAGGCACAGACAGACACTGTGTTCAGGACTGGGGGACAGTGGTATGGGGGGACAGGGTTGGGCAGGTCCCTAGAGGGGTCTCACAGGAAGACTGGACAAGCAAAACCAGCTTACGGTTTGCCAGGCTCCAAGGAGGGAAGGGCAGGGCGAGAACAGTAAGGAGAGCTGGGATTTGGGATTGGGATCCATCACAGCACCTGGACAAGACTTGCTGGTTCGGAACAGGTCAGGCCTGAGGTTAGGTATTCATTTGGAATTGAAAGGCAATAGAAGAACAACTGTTAAATGCACAGGACAAAGCTATTTTTAAAATGGCAGAACCACAACTGCTTTTATTTGTGGTTCCAAATCCTGTATTTGTGTCACAGTGTCCAACTCTTTGCCTGATTGCTGAAAAAACCAGACTTCTAAAAGTCTGCATCTGTGTCCTTAAGCCCTTGTGGGACACAGATCTGGGGACAAGAGGCACTGGATAAAGAGTGCTCAGTGGGACGAAGCCAAATACTGGGTGGGAAGGGGAGGGGGCTGGAGTGGAGGGGTGGTGGGGGAGCGTAGTGTGAGAGCAGGGCCAGGGCTGCCTACAGGGATCTGGTTGCACTCCCCTGGGAGGGTGTGTGCCAAGGGGAGCCAGGTCTTCCAGGTTTCCCAGCACCATGGGATGCTCACAGGAGGGTCCGTGCCAGGAGCTCAGCCTAGACCCTGACCTCTTTGCATTCATCCCCTGCCAGCTCCCCAAGGGCCAAGTGAGTGGCTCCTACCAGTCCTGCCTGGCCAACTCTCAGGACCAGCACTGGGGTCAGCATGTGCCTACTGGACTGAGGCACGGGAGCATTTTGCTTCCCACCTCCTTTGCTCCACCTGGACGGTGCAGCCTCAGCCCCTGGGTAGCCATTCACAACTGAGCAGCACTGCCCATGCACAGGTGCAGGGAGGAGCAGGGGGGCAGGGAAGGAGACGTGCTGCCAGTCCTGCTGTTCGTGTAGGGCACAGCTGTGACATGGGGCTGAGACCCACAGGGAGGGACATGAAGCCAGCTGAGTGGGAAGCACTGACTCAACCAGCTGACTCAACCAGAGAAGGTCCTGGGCTCGCCAAGGAGAGCCTGTCTCCAGCAGAAGCCACCACCCAAAGGGGCACAGGACTCAACAGAGCTCAGGGGCATTTGAACGGAGCTGTGGTGCTGTGCAAGGGTGGGACAACTGAGCCAGCTCTGAACTGGACTCTCAGCAACTGAAACAACTGTGCAACCCATGAGTGGGGATCAAATCATCACCTTCCTCCCTAAAAGGCCACAATCACCCCTTCCAGAAACCACCCACCTCTCTCTCAGGATCTCTTCTTGCTCTGCTGGGCTGCATCCACCCCAAGGACCCATCCCTGGCAACCACCTGCCACTGCACCAAGCTTTTAAGAACAAGACAACAAACTTGCAAGACATGTTTTTCTCTGTCAACAAGGACTTGGACCTTCCCACCACAGCAGCCATCCCAGGGTTGGAAGCCTGTGGGAGACTTTGGACTTCACCAAAGTGCTTCCCCAGGGGCTCCAAGGAGAAAAGAGAGCTCCATGGCACAGGTGTCCTTGTGCACCTCCATGGACAAGATCAGGCCCATCAAAAACAGTGAGTGGGTGAAGGCGTTGCAGAAGCAATATCTTCACCACTGGCCTCAGCACCTCGTCTGCATCCTGCTATCAGGCTGCAAGGCAGCAAAGGGGATGAAGGAGTATGGCGGCAGAGGGGAGAGAGGGATGCTCCTCAGAGACCTGGGAAACCCAGTAGTGAGGCCCTGGTAGCATCACAGAAACAGCACACAGGTGCCCATGGACGCTCTTTCAGCCAAGGTCAAGCAGGCAGAGCACACCAAGGTCGGGTTGTACCCTGCTCTAAACTGACACCCAGCCCCCACCCACTGCAGGCACGTGCTCCAGAGCAAACCAAGGGCTGCCAGAGCAAATCTCGGAGCCAGCTCCAACACTGGCACAGACACGTGGGCAGGGAGAGCACTGCTGCCCTCACTGCCCTCTCAGAGGGAAAGCTGTGAGCTGGTGGGCATCAGAAAGCCAGCGGGATGCTCAGCCCCAGCAGCTCCTCCCTGATCCACCTGTAAAGCCCCAGAGTGGGGACTGTCACCAAGGGGTTGAGTGCCCTGGCATGCTCCATAGCACAGGCAGCAAGAAGGCAAATGGAAAACAGCACGTGATGGGCAGGAGGGCCAGGAGTGGCGGCACTAAGCAGGAGTCTGGGCCCGGGCCAGGAGCCCTGCGAGGCACCAAGGCGCCTAGCAGTGATGGGCACAGCGCAGGGCAGCATGGGGAGCCCGTGCCCAGCCACAGGTCCCTGCCCTGCCCTGCTGCTGTGGCCCAGCTGCTGGTAGTGCCTGGCAGAAGTGGGGGCTCGAGGGTCCCTGCCCTCGCCAGAACAGGCTCCAGCCCGGGGAGGTGCCCCAGGGGTCCCACACAGCTCCCAGGCAGGCAGCAGGGGGCAGCGGGCTCAGGGCCAGGGGCCTGCACACGCCAGGGAAACTGGACGGAGAAGGGCCCAAGTGCCCCCTCGAGCCCGCTGCCCCTGGCCGGGGGTCTGCAGGCGCGGGCAGGGCGCTGGCAAGCAGGGGCGGAGGCGCTGGCAGGGGCCGTACCTGCAGCTCGCACCAAGCCACCTCCACGGTGGTCTCCGTGTCCAGCCCCTTGTAGACGGTCTTGAAGGAGCCGCGGCCGATCTCGATGTCGAACTTGAGAAATCGGCCGTCGGGGGAGGTGGCGACTGCCCGGGTCTCCACCTCCTCGCTCTCCGTCTCCTCCGGCTCCCGGAGCCCGGCGGCGACCGGCGGCGGCGGCGACCCGCCGTGCCCCACGTCCGGCGCCGGGTACCCCAGCAGCTCCAGCTCGGCCGAGCTCCGCCGGTTGAAGCGGGAGGAGGCGCGCCGGGAATCGCGACTCGAGGGTCGCCGGCTGCGGCTGTGGTGTGGGGCCCGTCCGGGGAGCCCCGGCCCCGTCTCCAGCCCCGTCTCCAGCCCCGTCTCCGTCTCCGGCGCGGAGCCGTCGCCCGCCCGCTCCGCCTCGGGCTGGGACATGGCACCGGCAGCGGCGGGCTCGGCCGCCAGCATTGGCTCGGCTCGGCTCGGCCGGGGCAGCCGGTCCCGCGCAGGTTCGCACCCGCTGCCGCCGCGACCCCGCAGCCAGGAGGGACCGCCGAGACCCGGCTCGGGCACCGGCCCCGCCGCTGCCCCGCCCGACGGCACCGCCCCCGCCCCTCCCGGGCCCGCCCCCGCGCGGCCACCGCCCCCCGCCCGCTCTGCGACACCGGCCCCGCACCGGGCAGGGGCCCCGACACCGCACGGGGCAGGGGTCCCGCACCGGGCACAGACACCGCACCGGGCAGCGGCCCCGTGACGGCGTCCAGCGCTGCGGGTGCGGGCACGGGCTGCGCGCAGCGGGCGAGAGCCCCGGCACCGCGCCCGTCCGCCCCGCCAGGAACGGAACGGAGGGCATCCCCGCCGGGATGCCGGGGTGTCCCCTCCCGGCCGGGGGTCACTGCCCGGCGCCCACGCGTAGCCGCGCTGCCGTGGCTGCCCAAGGGCTCACGCCGTCCCCCTTCCCGCAGGGCAGCCCCTTGCCCGCCACCCCCGCGGGGCTCCGAGGCCGCGGTGATCGGCGCAGCCGGAGCCTGGACGTAGGAAAGCGCCTGGTTTAGGCATTTCCTCGGAGTTTCTGTCTCCGGTCCCGGAGCAGCGTGTCCGGGAGCACAGCTCCCCTCACGCCGCCCAGACAACCTCGCCTGGGTTCACTACAGTCTGAAATCCTGGAATTAGGGTCACGCAAATAGGAAGAGTCGAAGGGGTGTGTGTGTCAGCCCCGCGGGAGCCAACAGCCGGACAAGAGCGTGTTGTCTCTCCAGGCTGAAGGAGGAGGTTGTTCTGCCGGTGAGGCTGTTTACACAAAACACAAAGCAATTGAGGCCACCGCTAATTTCTTTTCCCTGAGGTCAGATTGTTTCTACTCAACAATACCGGAAACATTAAGGAGTGGATCGACACGGGAGCACAGCCATGTCCTCCTAAACGCTAACCTGGCCCCTGCAGGGTGACACAGGGTAACTGGGGCTGCTGACCCGAAGTTAGGCTGTGGCCACGTCCCACACTGCTGCTCCCCACAAATCCCCGCCGGCGGGAGGAGGGAGAAGTATTTAATGAAATGTTCCTACAAGAAACCGTGGCCAAGCTGTGTCACACTGCTGATCTTCACTCTGCTCCCCCCACAAGACTCAGCCCTGCTCTCCAGCACCGGAGGACCTGGATACCCCCTCCCCAACACGGGGTTTGACCCATGCCTCCCTGCCAAGAGCTGCTCGTGCAGCACGGGCCATTGAGCAGGAGCACTGACCACATTCCCACCCCGCCCTGCACTCCTTTGGAGTGTGTGAGGGACACGGTCCTGGGGGAACAACCACTGCCAGCCAGAACAGTGTCCAACACCAGCTCCTGCAGGGCTCTGCCTGCTGCCAGGGCACTGGGCAGCCATGGCCACCAGAGCCCAAAGGCCAGGACCTGCAGTGCTCATGCTGGCCCTGCTATGGGTAACTCTTGTGTTGTAAGATGCAACTCTGTCAAACAACACACTTTGTTCGGGTGAGCCCTGCCCAGAACAACCCAGCCCTTCTCAGCACTGCCAGAAAGGAGGGCATGCTGCCTGTGCCCCTGCGGACTGGCTCTCTGGCTGCCCCCACCCGGGGTTCCTTGCCAGGGACCCTGCACTGCCTGGGCACAGGAACATGACTCGGCAGGGAGCCCCAGTTCTCCAGTGAGACACATGGAGACAGGCAGGGATCTCAGCTTAGTCGCTGGCAGGCATATGTCCCTTTATCAAGGGGTTTCATCGTGAAACAAGATGCCTTGGAAGATCCCAGAGGAACAGGGGAGTATTCCAGTCCAGTGAGGCCCTTGCAGACAGGAGAGGAAATTAGGAGTGTCATTGTTTCTGACTGCTGCCCTTGCACACCTCTCTGATAAATGGTCTGAGAAATTCCCTGACCAACCCCACCAAATGCCACCCCACGCCAGAGCTTGGTGGGAGGAGGCAGCTCAGGCATGGGCACAGTTCCCCTCCTGACCTGGCCAGGAGCACCGAGCTGGAGCCAACCTGGCCTGAAAACAGAGGGTTCCTGCTCCACAATCAAGTGCCCACTGCAGCTCCCCAGCGTTATCAGGGTGACATTTCTGGCTGTGGATGCCAGTGCCAGCCCTCACTTTGAGGAACTGCCGCAATCAGGGAACATAACCCATTTCTCACCTGCATTCGGCTGCCAGGAAGAGAACAGGGCACTATGTAATTGCTCTCCTCAGAATTAGATCACGAATCAAAGCCCTGCTCAGCTCTGGGCTCCAGCAAGCCCTGCCAGGAATTGCCTGTTCTGATCCTGGAGCTCCAGGCAGGATCACAGAGGGGCCAGGAGGGGTACAGAAAAAGGTGTCCCCCACCCAGAGATGGAGATGCACAGCTGGGGCTGCCTGGCACATGGTGCCCACCCCAGGAAGGGTCCAGGGCCCAGGGCTCCAGGGAACCCCAGGGCTTGTTTCACAGCTGGCTTCACCACCTCATGCCCACAGGAACTGCCGAGCCCCTCCTTGCCCTAACCCACATGAGTTCAGGGAGAAGGAGATGGCACCCAAACCTCAGCTGCAGCTGTAATCCTGGGCAGATCACTGTGGAGGATTTCCTCAGCCCAGAGGTACAGATGGGACCCACCTGCAAGTTTATCCCAACATACAAATTTATCAGACTGAAACAACTCCTGCTTCTAAGCAGCCACATTAAATAAAACCCTGCTTGGCGTCTTACCTCCCTGACCAGCAGAATCTGTGTGCCGAGCCTGATAGTGCCTTATCTCTGTACCAGATCCCCTGAGCAGTGCCTCACCCCAGCCCGAGAGCCCTAATCACTGTGGCCAGATGTGGCAAGGGCCTCTGAGGGGGCCATGGGCCAGAGCAGGGGGCTGCATCAGCCCCTCCCTCAGAAATGCCACCTCCTCCAGCGAGCCCCTCCATGGGGTTAGGCTGGGCAGCACCTCTGCAGACGGACATCTGCTCCCTACAGGGCAGCAGCACCACCAGCCAGCAGCACATCTGCCGTTGCAAGGACCTGTCCCATGGCAGTGACACCTCAACTGTAGTGCCAGGCATGGGGAGCTGGTCCTGCAGGTTCCACACAGGCACAGCTGGATGCAGCCCCTCCTAATGCGCCCAGAGGGCATGGAAAAGGAATTTTACACCGTGTCCATTCCACAGAGGGGACATACTCTTCCTCCTCCTCCTCTCACTGAGTAAGCAACTAAATAGGAATCTGAAAAGGAGAAGGCAATTTCTGCCAGGAGTACCTTGGAACGAAAAAGCTGGTTTTAGGCTTATCTAATGTCACATCAGCCATTTCCTAAGAAGGAAGCAATTTAATTAAGAACACAGACTCCCTGAAGGACAGCCAGGTTATTGACAGTACTCCCAACTTGGAACAGTGTTGGGAGGTCATCATCACGCACACGGACAGCAAGAACAGACACCCTGAGCCTGACTGCTGAAGGCTTGTTGTTTGTGATCAAGTGCAGACACCCTCAGGCACAGCACCGCAGCCGCAAGGGCACGAGCAGTGCAGCAGGCAGAGCAACCAGGGATGGAAGGGGCAATGTGAGTGGTATGGAGAGGAAAGCAGAGGCAGATCTTGGTCACCAAAACAAGTCCAGGGTAGACACTGGTAGCAGACGGACCCTACACAGAGACTTTGGAGGTTGCACACACAAAGGGAGGCAGTGAGTCCCCAGCTGAGCAGAGCCTGTGCCAGTTGTGGGGACGGCCATGGTGTGCCGCTCCTGGCACATGCTGTGGCACAGCTTTTGTTTCTTCTGGGCTTGCTCAATGCTGTCCGTGCAGGGCAGCACCATGGCAGAGCTCATAGGGATGATGGCCTCCAGAAAGGACTGGAGACCACAGCAGCCCAGTGTGTCAGTGATTCATCGTGAGTGCTTGCCAGTGCCTTTCTCCAGCAGAGGAGTGCTGGCACTCAGGAATTCCTCCACAGCACTGCTGTCCCTGGGCACAGACAGGAAGTCTGGGCTCCAGCTGCAGCTCCAGAGCAACATGCCCAGACCAGGGGGAGGCCCAGCCCTCCATTGCACCGCTGCGTTCCCCCAGGGCAGTGAGGAAACCAACTGAAGGGCAGGAATCTGGTGCACTGCTCTGTTTTGTTTCTGATGAAAACATAAAGATAGACGAAACCACCCAGGCTGCTCTATAAATACATCTTATTTTAATCACCTGAAATTAGTTCCTTGGCACCCCCCAGTCCGTTTGGCAGCAAGTGTGTTTCCTTCTGCCACCGAGGGCTTCCACAGCACAGCAGCAACAGCCAGTCCCCTGCTCCTGCCTTACCCCAGGCACTGCAGCGGGACTGGAGGGCCCAGGCACATGGCTGGCAGGGGCACAGGGGGGCCCTTCAAGCAAAAACTTAACCAGCCAGCTGGGACTGCTCTAAGGCTGTCACAGGAACAGGGACCAGCAGTAGCCCCAGTGTCTCACTTTTGACTGGTCCCTCTCAGAACTGCCTAGAGCAGCTTTAGCCTCTCAAAACACATCAACAGGAATAACAGATAGACAGAAGATCTTGGGGTATTTCTATGTCATGTCTTTGGAAGGGTTTGCAGACTCTCCTTGCCCCAAGAAGTCCCGAGGATGCAGGTACTTGCAGTCATGGCATGAAGCCAGGCCCAGGGAGCAACCCTTGTCAGCAAAGACCCATGACTGCAGCCACGGAAGAGAAGAGGGGCTCCTGTCAGAAGAACTTGACACCTCGGCCATCGTCCAGCGTGATAATTTCAGCCTTGTGCTCCTGCTGCAAGGCTTGCAGGGCACGGAGCAGCATAGATTCATCCAAGCCATGAAACTCTAGGGAAGGACCAAGATCTCCATCAACAGAAAGAAAAAAAATCACATCAGGAAACAAAGAGGCTTGCCAGGTCCAGGGACTGGGGGCAGCAGAGGACTCTGAAGAACACTGTAACACTACAGCAAATCCAGAGTCAGGGTTACAATGACAGGCTCATCTCTACATCACTGCTTCAGGAACAGAGCCTGAAGGTCATCAGACAGCAGGGATGAGTCACAGCAGCCTCTAAGGCAGGTTGCAGGAGCTCAGCACGAAAACAAAACACCCCTCACCTCACCAGAGGAAGTGCTGCACACCAGGGAAGTGAAAATGCAATTACAGAGGGAGATGTTCCTGCAAAGTGGCAAAAGCCTTTGGAGCAGCACATGCCAGTGGTGTGGGGGGCAGGTTTGCACGTGAGATTTCAAACTATTTAATCTACAAAACCGTAATCTGGCTATAAACTGTTTACATGCTCCAGTGCAGTGTGTTCTGAAAACCTGCTCTGGACCACAAGCCCTGACGTTACCTTCGCCCTCGGTGTCATCTCCGCTGGCCAGTTCGTACAGTGTGAACACAGAGTTGGTCAGGCCGTTCCTCGACACCTGGAAACACAAAGGCAACACAGCAAATCTCATCCACGTGGCTGAACACCCTCGCACCTCCCAGGGCACGTGATGCAAAGTGTGCACAGCACTAGAGAAGCAGCAGCACCGTGGGGCAGTGGAGTCAGGAGCGCAGCCTGAGGGAACAAAGACTGTTCCTCCCCTGCCCACGTTCATCCTGCCCACATGTTTCATAGTCATACACAGTGAGACTGCCCTGTCCTCATCAGGGGACAGCCAATGGCACTAGGGGGGGACAGCAGCACCTGTCACTCACACTGCAGCCCACAGCCAGCTGCTAATAACCTCACCCCTCTTTGCAACAGGGAGAAATGTAAAGAGTAAGGTAATAGCAACGAGGAAGCAAGAGGAGAATACTGCAGTGGTCTTCCCCAAACAGCAGCCAAGAGCTCCTGTCCTCACAGAGAGCCTGGTCTGGGTGTGCAGTTCTCTCACCCACTGATAGATGAGCTTTCCCCATTCTTCTGGTCTCCTCCACATGATCAGAAAGCTGGTTTTGTTCTTATCTAACCATTCCAGGTTCCCTAAAAACAACCGGGAACCGGGATTAATTCAGAGCACAGGTCAGCAGTAAGGATCAAAGGTGCAGATTTCGGGACACACACCAGGCACTGCACCCAGGGGCAGCCTCAGGGACCAGCCTCCTCCCCACCGCTCACACCAACTTCCTAAATATTGCTGTGTCTACAGAAACAGATTTCTCTCTCGAGCCCTTTCTTCCCCCGCAGCTAAATCCGCCTGTAAAGTCCTGCAGAGCCGCGGGCAGGGCCGGCCGTGGGAGCCAGCCCGGGCTGAGGCACAGCCCAAACCCGCGGGGCCGGGCACGGGCTGCGCGCGGGCGGGCGGACAGACAGACGGACGGACGGGGCACCCACCGTTCTTGCGGAGCTCCTCCAGCACCACCTGGATGGACTCCAGCGGCAGCTTCCCTGGGCGCGGGTTAAGGAGGCGGCGCGGAAGACGGGGTGGGGGGCGGTGGGGGCAGCGGGCACCGGGCCCAAAGGATACGCTGGAGGCGGGGGTTGGCGAACAGCGGGCTGTCCTGCGCCTCCCGCACCGTCATCGCGGGCAGCCGGTGCCGCCGGCTGTACGACAGCGCCAGCGCGCACCAGGCCGCGAGCTGCTTCTGCCGCGTCTCGCCGTTCGGCTGCAGCCTGCGGGGGTCGCGTCAGCGCGGGGCCCCCCGGGGCACCGGGGCCGCCGGGGCACCGGCACGCCCGAGCCCCCCGCCCCGACCCCCCTGCCCCACTGCCCGGGGCCGCCCGCGCTCACGTGAAGAAGGGCGGGAAGCTGTACTGCCAGGGCCACGCGAAGCTCATCGCCGCCGCCGGGACCGGGACCGGGACCGCCACCGAGACCGCCACACCCGCCGCCTTCCGCCCCGGCCCGCCGCTCTTCCGGCCCGCCGGCAGGGCCCCGCCCCTCACCGCGAGCCCCCGCCCCTTCCCGCGAGCCCCCGCCCTATCCTCGCCAGGCCACGCCACTCTCGACGGCGGCCACGCCCCGTCCCGCTGCCCTTCGCGGTCCCGGTGTCCTCCCGCCCCGTCCCGGTGTCCTCCCGCCCCGTCCCGGTCCCGGTGTTTTCCCCCACCGACACGAAGCTGCCGGCGGGCCCGTGCCGGGACGGGGCCGGCGGCGCGATCGAGCGGCGGAAGAACCAGCACCAGGCTTGGGTGGGGGGGGGCCAGGAGCGTTTAATGCCGGGCCGCGGGGCGAGGGAAGGGGCGGAGGGAAGCGGCCCCGGGAGCGGCCCCGGGAGGCCCACGGGGCGGGACGGAGCGGCAGCGCTAGGCCTGTGCCTTGCCGTCCTTGCTGCGCCAGATGACCAGGGTGACGAGGAAGGGGATGAGGCAGATGGGGGCGATGATCATGGCCAGCAGCACGTCCTCGGGCGGGTCGAAGTACACCGGGTTCTCCAGGGTGCAGTTGTGGAAGTAGCGGTGGTGGCTCTGGAAGATGTACTGCTCTGCCAGCGCGTTGGGGTAGCTGTAGTTCAGGTAGTCGGCCGCAGACTCCAGGCAGTACTGCAGCTCGCTGTAGGGCCTGGGCAGAGAACTGGGAGTGGGGCACCGGAGGCACGGGACCCCCAGCCTGCCCCCCATATCAGCAGCACCCCTCTGGACTGCCCAGCTCCCTGCGCCCCACTGCCAGAGGGGAAGTCCCTGCCGCCCCATACCTGCTGATGACTTTCCACTCGCACAACTCCAACACGCTCACGTTCATCATCAGGCCAACGAAATAATCCCAGCACTTCTGTGTGATGTCGGTGTAATTCCCCTCTGTGGGGAAAAGCGCTGAGCACAGGCAGCATGCCCCTTCCACAGCCCGTCCCTGCCTGCCCCTGCTGCCAGGTGACACCCAGGCTGGTGGGGGACAGACCCCTCAGCAGCCCTGGGGTGCTGCCTGGGCCCTGCAACAGTCTCAGGGCGATGCCAGGAGCACAGTGTGAGGGCAGACTGCTGCTGGGTGCCAAAGAGCACTCCATAGCATGGGCCAACTATTTTGGGAATGGCTAGGGGAAAGGGGATGTGGTCACGCTGTGGTGAAGAACCCTGGCCAGGGCACCATTAGCCCCATGGCACTGCCTGGCCCTCGACAAGCCCCAGCACTCACCTGTGGGCTGGGCTGTCCTGTTGGCCATGGCCATGGGTGAGCTTCTCCCAGCATCCTGGCCAAAGCCCTTTGTCTCGGTGTCTGTGTGGCAGAGCCCAGTACCCAGGAGCACTGCAGAAGAGGGGACACAGGGTCAGGGAGGACACAGGGTCAGGGTGGTGCAAGTGCTGGGAGGTTTCCACTTGCAGGAGCTGCCCCAGCAGATGCTGGGTCTGCAGGAGGGAGGTTTCAAGTGTTCCTTGCAGGCCACTGGAGCCAGCAGTTGGGATGCTGGGCATTGAGCTGCCCCAAGCCTGGCACATGCTGAGTCCAGGGCATCCAGCCCCCAAGATGGGCAGAGGCTGTGGGGAGGAGGTCAGCCAGGCTGCAGGCAACTGCCCAAGGGCTCGGAGGAGCTGTCTGGGGGCTGTGGGCCCTGGGCCATGGTCATGGCAGAGGAGTGATCCATGACTCCAGCCCATGGGAGCCAGTGCAGGGGCCGCCCCATTGCCTGAGGTGGCTGCATTGCAGCCAGACAGGGCTGTGGCAGGAAGAGGAAGTGCCGGACACAGTACGGCACTGCTGGAGAGCCCCTCCGCCTACCATCAGTACCACACCCAGCACAGCCTGCCAAGGGCGTGGGGCATGTCTTGCCTAGCCCATGGGGCCCTACAGTCCAAGGAAACCACCCCATCCATCTTCCACCCTTGGTTGAGGGCCTGCGGCATGGGGCAGCGGTGCTGGTCCTGTGGTGAATTGTCCCATGGGCCCTGCCTGGGCCACTCGTGGGGAGCGCCGGCACAGCCAGGCACTGGCCACAGGGTGCTCCTGGGCTGGCACAGCGGCTGTGGAAAGGGCAGCCTACCCTAGTCCTAGTCTCTGTCCCTGAAGGCCCTATCCAGTCCCTCTGCCGGGGCACATGTGGTGCCACAGGTCCTGTCACAGCCTGGGGCTTTGCAGGGCTCCCTGCTGGATCAGGGACGAGCATGGTGGGGGCTGCCCCTAGCACCCACCTGCCACTGGCCCCAGGCCATGCTGTGGATGGCTGCCCCAGCCATACTCGGCGCTGCTGGGCTGGTCCCATGCTGGGGTGGGCGGTGGGTCGGGCTGAGCCAAGACCCCAGCCCTGGGCCCCAGGAGCGGGCGGGCAGCAGCATGCGGGGTGGTGCAAGGTGCGGAGCCCCCGAGGCTGCCCCTAATGCACTTACCCCAGAGCAGCAGGAGCCCTTGGGAGAGGTGGCTGGAGCTCATGTACGCGCGTGGTGCCATCCTGCCAAAGTCTGCCGGCTAACGACCGGGACAAGGATTTCAATGGAAATAACAGGAAGCAACTCCTTTCCTCTGACAGGGGCAGTTTGACTACAGGAGACGCGTGAAAAATGAGATTGCTCAGCACTGCTCTGCAGCGGCTTTCCCGGCAGGACCCCACAGCGCTGGCCCCTGTGGGCATCGCTCCCGCGCCCCAGCACCCGCGGCACCATCACCCACCGGCCCGGAGGCTCCGCTCCCCGCGCCGCACGTCCAGCCTGAGGAGGCCCTGATTTGTTTACTTGTGTATTTCTCTTTAATCCTGTCTGGGCTGGGTTGTGAAATCCCTAGTCTCCTGCGTGGAGGGCAGGCAGCCCAGCAGCGGGGGGAGTGGACGGGGAAGCACAATGTCCCTGGACAGGCGCTGCCGCCCAGGGATGGGGGAGGCAGGGGGACCCATGGCCCCAGCACCACAGCTTCTGGCTAACCCAGGCACCTGCCCCATGGCCAGCACTGCCAGGGCAGCCCCAGCCGCTTCCCCAAGCCTGAGGCCGAGGAGGGAAGGGTGATGATGCGACCTGCCCACAGGCACGAGGCCGAGGAGGTGGGGAGAGGGCAGAGACTTGGCCGACCCTGGCAATCCTTGGCCCCAAAGCCTTTCTCCTGCACCACCCAGCCCAGTGCCTGCCTAGCTCTGTTGGAGGCCCCTGTTCCTGGAGCAGTTCCCTCCCAGGGGCCCATGTCACCTCGCTGAGAGCGACCCCAGCCTGCGGGTCTGCAGCATTCCAGCACAGAATTGGGCTCATTTCACACCTGGCCAGGGGCAAGGGGCAGCTCAAAGCCTCCCTTTTAGTGGCTGCCTGTGGAAGCGCAAAATGAGAACCAGAGCACAGAGGGAGCCTGCCTGCTGTGGAAAGATGATCGCTCTGGGTTTCACCTCCCCTGCAAATGTCCTGGCAGAGCTGCCTGACTCTCCCCAGGCCACAGCAGCCACTGCTCCAGGGTATGGCAGGACCTTCTGTGCGTGAGTAGCCATGTCTGGGAGCTATTCCTGGCACTCCAGTGGCCACAGGGCCAGAGTTCCCTGGTCCCATTCTCTGGTGGAGCCGGCAGAGCCTCCAGCTGGGTGGCAGGAGCTTTTGCCAGGGAGACACCCAATGATCTCAGCACGGCCCGGGGGCCAGGACAGCTGCCCACGTCCTGGGTTGTCCGGAGGGGATGGGCAGGGACAGGACAAACAGGGACTGGATGGTGGCTGCCAGCCAGAGCTTGGGCTCCCCACCCAGCCTGGCATCCCCAGCGCTTCCTGCCAGCCCCCGCACGGGGTGCCAAGGAAGGGGCTTGGCCGTGCAGGATGCTGCTGCCCGGGACCCTTCTCCCGGTGCTGTCCCTGCCCAAGGCAAATGCAGGCAATTCAGAGTCCTGTGCTCACGGGACCGGACCCGCAACGGGGTGGTTCCGGGAGGGCCCACGGGGGGACGGGGACGGGCGGCCACCGGGGCGGGCAGGGAGGCGGGCTGTGCAGCGGGGCGGGCAGGGAGGCGGGCAGCGGGGCGGGCAGCGGGGCGGGCTGTGCAGCGGGGCGGGCTGTGCAGCGGGGCGGGCAGTGCAGCGGGGCGGGCTGTGCAGCGGGCAGCGGGCCGGGCTGTGCAGCGGGCCGGGCTGTGCAGCGGGCGCGTCCCCCTCAGGCGGCGGGAGAGCGCCGGGCCCACCGACAGCGGTGCCGACGGGGCGGCGCTCGGGAGCGGGGCGGGGGCGGGGCCGGCGCTCGCGCAGTGTGCCGCGGGTGCGCGGCCTGCCGTGTCGCCATGGCCGAGCAGTGAGTGCGGGCGGGGCCGCGCCGGGGGGTCCTTGCGGGG
>JAWWEU010000080.1:2522568-2549332 GCA_035583155.1 Acropternis orthonyx | reverse complement strand
CCGGGGGGTCCTTGCGGGGCGGGCGGATCCCCGCGGCACCGGCCGGGACCCGGGGGGGGGCTCCGGGGCGCGGCCGCGCTCCCCCGGCCCGGCGGCGCCGCCGGCCTCGGCTCGCTCCGGTGCGCGCTGCCGGGGCGCTGGGCCCGGGCGGAGCTGGAGTGGCGGTGCCCGGCGCCGTGTCCCGGGGGGGGCCGCACACCCTCCAACCCCCCGGGCCCAGGCGCTGCCCCACGGGCCGCCCCTCGGTGCTGTCCCGGGCCTGTCCCTGCACTCTGGTGTGCCACAAGCAGCAGCGCTGCAGGGCGACGCCGGTATTTCGCCTGGTTCAAGCCTGTGATGCATTTAAAATCCCCAAGGATGTTTCTTCTAGTGTCACTTGTTTCCGGGATTGAGCTCTCCGTTATTTTGACGTTTATTCTTTCCCTGCCGTAGAAAAATGGAAATCGCCACTCCTCCGACGTCCAAGTGCATCATGTACTGGAAGAGGAAAGTCAAGTCCGAATACATGAGGCTGCGGCAGCTCAAGAGGTTCCAGGCGAACATGGGAGCAAAGGTACGGACACGGCCGGGGCTGGGCTGGGGCGGCCCCAAAATGCTTCCCTTCCCTTCAGCTCGGGGTTCCCGGGCAGTGCCAGGGGCTGCCAGCCCCTGAATTGATGAGCTGTGCTTGACTTGCAAGCTGGATCAGTTGGAGCCGATGACGCTGCTCCCAGTGCTCTGTCCTTGGTCTCGAACTGGTGCCTAAAATCCTGGAAAATAGGCACTCAGAGAAACATTAATGGAGAAAGATAGATAAATACCTTTATTAGGAGCTTCTACAGAGGAGCACGTCACCGCAAGGCCTGTGATATTACAGTTTTATAATCTTCCAATAATTAACATATAAGACATCTATAACCAACCATGATTCTCATTTGCCTTGGTGACCCACCCACCAGGGTCCTAAGCTTTGCCCCCCTGGAGCAGCTCCACGGGTTCTGGGCTCTTGTTTTGCCTTCAAGTTATGTTGCAAGTGTCTCTGCAAAACACCATGACCTTCAGAAAGCTTGAGAATATGTGAGAAAATGACTTTAGTAACTTCTAACACCACTCAATATGTGAGCAAGAAAACCTATAATTCTAAAACTCTAAACGATCTACATAATACACACCAAACCTTTAGGCATCAGCTCCTTTCTCTCCTTTCAGGCTCTTTTTGTGGCCAACTTTGCAAAGGTTCATGAAAAGACTCAAATCCTGAATGAAGACTGGAAGAAGCTTCGAGTGCAGCCGGTGCAGTTGATGAAGCCGGTCAGTGGGCACCCGTTCCTGAAACAGGTGTGCAGAGGAAAAGGAGCACAGCAGCAGCAGCTGGGGAGGAACCAGGGAGCTGGGGGGATATGGGATGAGTTTTTGTCTGTGCTGTCCTAGGTCAGTGTTGGGCCATGCCTCGCACTTCTGGGATGCAAAAATGGGCAAAAAGTACCCCAAAGCCATTTTCCTTTGACAGGGTCACAGAATGGATGTGGGTCTTCTGTGTGTTTGTCCTGAAGTCTGTTTTCTCTCAGGCTGTGGCAGCCTCCCAGCGCAGTTCCTCACTGCCCTTCTCTGTACTTGCATTCCAGTGCACTGTTGAGAGCATTTTCCCTGGATTTTCAAGCCAGACACTGTACATGAGGACCCTGAACACAGTGGCACTGGTGCCCATTATGTACTCCTGGTCTCCTCTTCAGCAGAATTTCATGGTATGTGGGAGTCTGTGGGGGGCACGGTCTCAGTGTGGTTGGTGTGTGATTGTTACATGCTTGGGAAGTGGTTCTTCAACCCACGTGTTCCAGGTGACATCTGCTCAAGAGACGATGGGAAATGTTTTAGTTGCTTGTTTTGTGGAATCCCACAAGCCAGCCTTGTGTCCATGCTGTCTCAACCAGGTAGTCTCCTTTTACACGTGACTCCTTGGCAGGGTCAAGGAGTTGCTTCACAAGGTTCAAGGGTGTTTTGGGGCTTGCTTTGTTTGGGCTTTTCCCTAGGATTTTTATTTTCTTTTAAACAAAGAGTTTTATTTCATAGGCTGGTCCTTTACTTTGTGACTGGATTACGATGGGATAGCACTGACATGTCAGTGCTGAGACATCTGAACTTTTGCTGGGCCCCATGTTGTTGGCAGGTCTGAGGGAGTGGAACAGCCTCAGGCACAGCCCTACGGGGGTTGGCAAGTGCTGCTTTTCTGATTTGGGTCTGATCTCTCTTCAGGTGGAGGATGAAACAGTTCTGTGCAATATCCCGTACATGGGCGACGAGGTGAAGGAAGAAGATGAAACTTTCATTGAAGAACTTATCAATAACTATGATGGGAAAGTTCATGGAGAGGAAGGTAAACTGAGAGCCGCCAACCCTGTCCATTCAAGGCCAAATTGGACAGGGCTTGGAGAAACCTGGTCTAATGCCCTGTCCATGACAGGGGGTGGAATGAGATGAGCTCTAAAGCCCTTCCAGCCCGAACCATCCTGTAGTTCTGTGGTTCAGACTCTTGCAAATAACATATCCAAGCAGTTTCAGAAGTCAAAAGGTGGCAGCAGTGACCAGCTGGGAGCGCTCAGAGCAGGGAAACAGGACCGTGCCTGCTGTTCTCCTTTGGAAGGACACAGTCCTGCCTTTGGAGGCCTGCTCCATTCTAGGCCTGGGGTGCTCTGAAGCTGATGCTTCTGTACACAGGGATTCACAGGCGTCCTCTGGGATGCTGAAAGTGTGCCAGAGGGTGGGAGGAGCTCAGCAACCCTGTTCTGCTTGTGACTTTCACCAAGAGTTTAATCAATGAAAAGCCAGTGTGTTTCCCTGCAGCACTGCCTGCCCCATCATAAAACTGCCTGAGGGGAGAGGAAGGCACAGAAAACTCTGGTGTGACCTGTCCCCATGTTGCTGAAAACGATAAAACACTCCTGACTCTGGCGCTAAAATCCCGCTTACCCTGACAAAACTGAGAGAAGGGCTCTGGTTTGTAGCAGTGGTGTGGCTGGCTTGTGGTTTGCCATGACAAGGAGCAAGAAGTGTGATGGCAGTCCCACATCTCTGTGTTTCAGAAATGATCTCAGGGTCAGTCCTCATCAGTGATGCTGTATTCCTGGAGCTAGTGAATGCCCTGAATCAGTACTCGGATGAGGAAGAGGAAGGACACAATGATTCTGAGGTGAAACAGGAGGATGGGAAAGAGGAGCTGCCAGTCACAAGGAAAAGAAAGAGAATCACAGCAGAAGGTGGGTTTGACCACAGAAATGGGGGTTATGTTGGTCAGTTTCTGTCCTGCCCTGGGTTGTTACTGTTGTGGACAGGGCAAGAAATTACCAGCTTAAAGTGGGATGAGAAGTAATCTAGATGAGTCATCTGGAAACCCACTTCCTGGTGAGATTAGCAGAGCTGGGTGTTATCTGAGGAGGCTGTGGGAGCTCTGCTTGTGGAGGTTTTCAAGTGCTGGTCTGGCAAGCACCTGTCAGGGAGGTCTGGGTGGATGTGTTTCTGTGGGAGGCAGGGAGATGGGCCTTTTCAAATCCCTTCCAGACCCGCTTTCCATGTATTAGTGTTTCTCTTCCATCTCCTGTGCCACCTGGAGCTCTTGTTGCCTAGAGGAAGCTCTGGTTTGTGGGATTTTCATGTGTCCTGGATGGCCTTAGGAATGCTGATGGGTAGTTTTGGGTTTGTCCTTGATCTGTAGTGATGTGGGTGGCACAAGTACCAAGACCCCTGTGGATGTAGAAAAGCATTGTCTGCAAGTCCTGTCCTGGCAGAAATAAATAGTAATAGTGCTCTAAGAAATGTTGGCTCTTCCAGCAGTACATCAAGCTATGCTGAAAGTGGTCGTGCACTGATTCTGGAAGTGCCTTAGGCCCCATGCAGGACACTAGTTTATCTACTGCATATGGGATTACATTTGTGTCTTAAAACACAAACCTCAGTGTCTCTCAAATCGTGCTGTGTGAGAAAAGGAAAGGCCCATTCACATCAGCTTAACTGAGGAATTGTGTCTCCTCTTCTTTGTAGGCAGCAAGAAGTGTTCCAAGAAGCGTTTCCCCAATGACATGATATTCACTGCCATTTCTTCCATGTTTCCTGAGTACGGCTTCCCAGAGGATATGAAAGAGAGGTAGAAGATTTCTGCTTGGGTTCTGTTACCTGTCTTAGCAAGAGCTACGATCTCTATTTCAGAGGACAGCTCTGGCTGGGCCTCAGAGCTCGGTGCCTTCAGGCTGTACAGGCAGAGCGCATTTTGAGCCTTACAAAACCTTACAGACAAACTACAGTTTGGCCTTGAGGTACCCGGGGCCAGAGTCTGATGGGCCTGGATAGTGACACAGCCATGTAAAGTGTCCTGGGTGGGGAAAACGTGCACATCCCTGGGTGTCTCTGTTTGTCAACAGGTACCGGGAGCTCACAGAGGTGTCGGACCCGAACGCGCTGCCGCCACAGTGCACCCCCAACATCGATGGGCCGTGCGCCAAGTCGGTGCAGCGGGAGCAGTCCCTGCACTCCTTCCACACCCTCTTCTGCCGCCGCTGCTTCAAATACGACTGCTTTCTGCATCGTAAGTGCTGCCTCGGCCGGACGCTTCCCTAGAGCCCTTTCTCCTCAGTTTTCCGCTGCACGCCTTGCTTAGTCCATGCTGCAGTCTCTGGAGGGTGGTGCCTCTGAGCTTGCAGTGGGGCCTTAGGAGCTGACAGGTGCCCAGAAGCCTTTTGTGCAGATGGCTCCGCTCTTTGCTCACATGGACGGCAGACTGACCTGCGTGGCCGTCCCCTCTCCGCACTCAGCACGCCGCATCCAAGCTCCCGGCAACTTGTGCCGTAGTCCTGCCGCCACCAGACTTTGCTCTTGCTTTGCAGAAGCTCGTCAGTGAAAGGCATGAATGTTTCACTGCCAAAGTCTGGACATGCCCCTGTGTTTTGTTGCCTCACTGGAACTTACAGCTTCATCTTAGTCATGTTCCTGCGGTTGGTCCTGCCAAAGCCTTTTGGATACTGATTAGCTGCTGGACCTGCTGTTCTCCAGGTCTAAGGGCTTCTTTGGGAAGTCACAGGACTTTTTCCAGTGAATTATTTATTAAAAGATAAAATATTAAGATCATGTCGTCTTTTTGTTTCAGTCTGAAAGCAGATCCTTTTCCCATGGCCTCTCCTTCCTAAGCTGCTGAGTCCCTGTTGTGGGTTGGAACAGGGCTGTCCCGGGTGTTCAGCTGCCAGGGGAGCCCTTGGGCATGCAGGCTCCTGCTTCCTGTCCCTTGCAGAGTTGGGGGAGACTCTTGGAGAATGCTAACAGTAAAGATAACTGTTACTTTTTCAGCTTTTCATGCTACTCCTAATGTGTACAAACGAAAGAATAGAGAGACCAAGATTGAGCCAGATCCTTGCGGCGCAGACTGTTTCCTCTGGCTGGTATGTTTCTGTGTTGCTGCTTTAGAAACCACAAGAGAAGTGCCCTGGCCAGCCCTGCTCTGCAGAGCTCTGTGGATCTTCTTCACAACTTCCAGAATTAGTTCTAGTCTTTGTAGGATTCAGAGGAGCATGAACACAAATGCAGGCCTTACCAGGTGCATATTTTACCAGATTTCCAACAAAGACTAATTCCAGAGCTAGCAGGTGGGAAATTGTGTGACAAATGATTTCTCTGGACTCAGTGCAGTGTTAGAGAAGTTAAGCCCAGGTTAAAAAAGAGCAGAGCAAGAGGCCAGGAATATCCAGAGCAGTGGGCTAGGGGACCAGGGCCAGGAAGCCTCTGCAGACCAGGCAGGGTTTGACACTTGCTGAAGGGACCACACATGGCTGGCCTCTTCCACCTGCTCTTGGTGGTGGCAGGACAGGGCTTGTCCCAGGACCTGTGGAAAAGACTTGCCGTGTTCCCTGATCATCTGCCCGCCGTCTTGTCTTCTGCTCTGCTTGCAGGAAGGAGCCAAGGAGTTTGCTGCGCTGCACAACCCCCGGTCCAAGTGCTCGGGCCGGCGCCGCCGGCGACACCACGTGGTGGGTACGTCCTGCTCCAACACCCCGGCTGTCACCGAGACCAGGGAGGGCGACAGCGACCGGGACACAGGCAACGAGTGGGCCTCTAGCTCCTCGGGTATGGTGCTAGCCCAGGGACACCCCGCTCACCTCTGGTGTGGGCAGTGAGGGCGGGCGGGTCCTTACAGCTGAACCTCTCCTGGGCTCCTCTCTTTTTCCTGCACAGCAGGGTAGTTTGGAGTTAGCAAACAGTTGGTATTCCCAGCAAACCTGAGGGACTCCACCATGCCCTTGTTGCTGTGGGATTCACTGTTCTCTCCCAGGAAGAAGAGTTGGCAGACAAAACAAGAGCTTTGCTGGGATCTTCAAAGCTCAGAGCGAGCCCTTGTCTCTGAATACTATTCCTGACCAGAGTGTGCGGCTGGGAGTGTAGTGCAGGGTTGTGAAGCACTGCAGGGGGACCACTGCCCTCCAGGACCACAACGGCCAGGTGCCTTCTTCCAGGATGTGTTTGGCTTAACATCTGCCTTTCCTGACAGAGGCCAACTCCCGCTGCCAAACCCCCACCAAGCAGAAGCTGAGCCCGGCCTCCTCCCAGCTGTTTGCGGTGGAGACACCACAGGAACCCGTGGAGTGGACAGGAGCTGAGGAGTCACTCTTCCGTGTCTTCCATGGGACCTACTTCAACAACTTCTGCTCCATTGCCAGGCTGCTGGGGACAAAGACCTGCAAGCAGGTGGGTGCCTGGAGCAGGCGATGCAGCAACAGGAGAGGGGCCAGGGCTGGAGTTGGAGCTGCTGCCCTTTGGTTTTATTTCTCTGCCACAAACGTCTCTGAGAAAGGTGTCACATCAACACTGTTGGAGTCCAGGGTGTTACTCTGCAGCAGTGCTGCTGTTGGCAGAGTGAGCCCAGTTTGCCAGTGCTGTGGGTTCCCTCCCGTGTGTTGCAGCCAGGCACTCATTTCCCAGGCAGGAGTAGCCCATGGACAGGGAAATGGGGCAAAGCTTCTGCTTGCTGGGCCTGGACTGGGAGCCCTGCTGTGTGTGCTTGCTCACACTCTCTGATTATGCTTCTGATAAAACAACTCGAGTGCACTGAACTTGTTTCTTTTTTCCTTCTGTTCTTTGATAGGTCTTTCAGTTTGCTGTGAAGGAATCACTTATAACAAAACTGCCAACAAATGAATTAATGAATCCATCCCAGAAGAAGAAAAGGAAGCACAGGCAAGTGTTGGACAAGCTTGTTTTGTTCTTAAAATGCAACCAGATCTGCTGCTTTTTGTGCCAGCGCATTCCTGGTAATCCCCATCTGGCTCCCATCTGTGCACACGTCCTGCTGTCACATGGGGCTGCTGGTGCTGCCGCTGGGTGCTGGCCCTGCCCAGCTCCAGGGCTGCTGCCCTCCCTGGGGGCTTGGTGGTTCTGGGCTCAGCCCAAGGACAGGTCAGTGCTGGCTGCAGCTCCTGGTGCCACTGCCCTAACAGCACCCTCAATCCTCAGCTCCCCAGCTCGTAACCCACTTTCTGTGCTGATCTCGGTGTGTCCAGTATTGTTCTGGCTGTGATGTTTGCCTTAAACAGCTTCTGCTGCAGCTGCATAGCTCTCATCCCTCTCCATTTTATGGTGGCTGCTGATCATTAATGCATGAAGCTGCCAAGCCTGTTTCTGCCGCACTGGCTGCCAGTGCCGAGCAGTCCTGGCCGACTCTCCCAGATGGCTCATGCATCCCCTCAACCCTTTCTGCTCCTTTTCCAGGCTGTGGGCTGCACACTGCAGGAAGATCCAGCTGAAGAAAGGTAGCATTGACTGTGGCTGTGTCACGGGAGGTTTGCAGGGGTCCAGCTCTCCGGCTCTGACAGCCGTAGCAGGACAGCCATGTCCTGCTCACCAGCCTGGCAGCTCCAGCAGTGTGGAGGGGAGCAGCTCCCACCAGTCTGGCTTGTTGGGGAGCTGGAAACATCGTGGCCATCCCAATTACACATGTGTGGTGGGGTTTGCTGCAGCTGGGCAGAGGCTGAGGGCTGGTGTGCAGCCCCACTGTGCACTGGGCTGTGGTCAGTGAGCACAGCTGTGTGACTGCAGGAGCTGGGTGCTGCTGGGCTCCCTGCCAAGTGCAGGCAGACAGGGAGTTTGCAGCTTCTCTGCTCCAGAACCCTGCATGTGCTGCTTTGAAAAGTTTCCTGCAATGTGCAGCTTCTAATCCGGGCATTTCTCTTGCTCTAGATAATTCACCAACCCAGGTTTACAACTACCAGCCTTGTGACCACCCTGAGCATCCCTGTGACAGTTCCTGCCCTTGCATCATGACTCAGAATTTCTGTGAGAAGTTCTGCCAGTGCAACCCTGACTGTAAGGAGAGGCTGAGGACTATTGGGCAGGAAAGCAGCCAGCTCTCTTGGCACAGAGCAGAGGGAGGGTGTATAGCTGGGGCATGCATGGGGCCTGCTTTATTCCTGCACTCACTGCTGTGTCCATCTGCAACAGTTTGATTAGCAGCCTATTAAAGTCCAAAGGGAAATAGTTCCATGCTGCCCTGTGACTCTCAGCTGCTCCTGTTAGAGTGCTCATCACTGTGTCTGTGTCCCATGGGTGCTGCTGCTGGTCCCCTGCAGTCAGGATGTGTGACCAGCGGTTAGGATGGGCATTGTGTCATTGCTCTGCCACGTGTGTTTTTCCTGTCTGGGCTTCCATTCCCAGCTCTGCAATGCAGGCAACAGCCAGGCTTTGTTCTGTCCCTGTCCAGGGCTGAGTGGGATGAGACCTGGCTGGGGAGGAGCATCTGGGGCAGGGACCCAGCATGGCCCCTTTGTTCCCTGCCAAACCTCCCAGTGCAAACCTGTGGGCTGTGTTGCTGCAGGTCAGAACCGCTTCCCAGGCTGTCGCTGTAAGACCCAGTGCAACACCAAGCAGTGCCCGTGCTACCTGGCTGTGCGGGAGTGCGACCCAGACCTCTGCCTCACCTGCGGTGCTTCGGAGCACTGGGACTGCAAGGTGGTCTCTTGCAAGAACTGCAGCATCCAGAGAGGTCTTAAAAAGGTATTGACAGCAGCATGGTGCAGGCTGCCCTAGGGCTGATACACAGCTGCTGCTGCCACTGCGTGGGAGGAGGGGCAGGAACCCACAGCTGCCTGAGTGCAGAGGTCTGGAGGAGAAGCTGCTCTGCCCCCCCGGTTTCTGCAGCACTTAGTCTGGAGTAGGGATTTTGGATATGAAAATCAGGAGATGGGAGTTACATGAGGAAGGGTTGAGAGTAAGTGAGTCTAAAAAAAGTGACTCCAGAGAAGGATTTAGTCTTGAATTCTGCTGGCCAGGGCAAGGGATTACACATAAAAATTGATAAATTCAGAGAAAGTTTCAAATTAGTGTGTGTGAGGTACTGAGCAGTTCCATGTAATGGTGTAAGTCTGCAGAGAGCCACCTGTCACCATAACAAGGGGATGCTGGATGGACATTAGCTCCCCTCTGCCCCTGTGATCTGTGTGCTGGGAGTTGCTGTACCTGCCAGCCTCTCCCATTTGCTTTCACCTTGTTTCCAGCATTTGTTGCTGGCCCCGTCGGATGTGGCTGGCTGGGGGACTTTCATCAAGGAGGCTGTGCAGAAGAATGAGTTCATCTCCGAGTACTGTGGGGAGGTCAGTATGGCTGTGCTGGGGCTGCATGTAGTGGGAAGGCTTCCTTTGGCCACAGGGACAGCAGGGGCAGCTGCCTTCCCCAGCTCAGCTGTGGCCACAGGCTCACTGTGACCAGGTTTGGAGAGTGAGTCTTGAGCTATTTTAAGACACTTCTGGCTCTCCACTGTGGAGGAGCACATTGTGTGTGTACTGCTCCCTGGGAGCCCAGCTCTGGCCTCTGCCCCATCCCTGGGAGCCCTGGCAAGCTCCTGCCCATGAGGTGGGAGGGAGAGCAGAAGGATGTTTCCAGTGGGCAGGCGAGTGCCTGGCTCAGCCCTCAGCTGCCAAGTCTCTCAAGGTGTTCTCCCTCCACAGCTCATTTCGCAGGACGAGGCTGACCGGCGAGGGAAGGTCTACGACAAGTACATGTCCAGCTTCCTCTTCAACCTCAACAATGGTAACTCCCTGGGGCTGCCAAGGGTGGAGAGGCCAGGGCTGCTGGCCGGGCAGGCAGGCTCAGCCCACCTCTCATCTGGGTGACAGGCCTGGCCTTACACCACAGTTTTTTTTTTCAAATAGATTTTGTTGTTGATGCCACCCGCAAAGGAAATAAAATCCGCTTTGCCAACCACTCGGTGAACCCCAATTGCTATGCCAAAGGTGAGAGCCCCCTGCCCAGCCACACCAGGCAAAGCCTGGTGCTGTGAGAGCCCTGGCCTAAGCTGGGGCTGCACGTCTCTGATGTCTGTCTGGTTGCAGTTGTGATGGTGAATGGAGACCACCGGATTGGAATCTTCGCCAAGAGAGCCATCCAGGCAGGAGAGGAGCTCTTCTTTGACTACAGGTACCTTGGGCAGGGGGGACTGGGCTGCAGGGGTGACCCTGCCTTCTGTGCAGGTTTGTGGGGAGCATGGGATGTCATTACTGCAGCCATGACTTCCTGTCCTGTAGGTACAGCCAGGCAGATGCCCTGAAGTACGTCGGCATAGAGAGGGAGACGGACATCATCTAGGCGCCGGGGCAGTCCCTGGCACACCTTGCTGCTGCACCTTGTAAGCAATGCCATGTTTGCTTCACGCTGACATGACTGCTGCTGTTCCCACTGCTGTGTGTGTCACAAGTGCTACTTTCCATCCAGACACCCAGAGAGACTCAGGGCAGGAGTGTGAGTGCTCCCTGGGCCCCAGTGGCTGTCCTGGGGTGGTTTCCCTTCTGCCCCAGCTGGCTGGGGCACAGGGAACACTCAGCCAAGACTGGAGTGGCACCAAGGGATGCCTGGGGATGGGAGAGCAGCACTATGCAACATGTCACTTTGAGTAGGGATGCCACTGAGCTGGGTAGAGACAATGTTAAAGTCACTGCCCATGGTGACCTGGGGGAGCCTCCCTGGAAACCTGCCTTTGTAATCCCCTGGCTCTGGGGATAAAGGGGAAATGTTTTCTGGCAAGGTGAGGTTTGGCCTTAGCACCCAATGCAAAAACGAAAGAAAGAAGCACTTTAATCCTCAGCTGGTGTCTGGGCCCTGTATTTTGTGCTGGGGGTGAAGGGACTGCAGGCATCCTAGGTAGGCATCCTGTGTCTGTCAGCACCTTTGCAGGGACATCTCTCTGGGCCTGGTACAGGGCAGGCTGTTGGGGCCTGGGGGGACCGGAAGGTTGGAGGTGTCCCTTGAGAGCCACATACGCTGCCAGCTGTCTGCCCAGCGTGGTGCTGGATGTTGAGCCATGCTCTGCTCAATGTCCAGGTCTGGGTTCCCAGGGTGGTGCAGGGAACCTGGTCAAGCCCTGCCCTGGCACCAACAGGGCTGGAGCCCTGCAGCCCCCTCCCAGCTGTGTGGTCCATGAACACAGAGAGGTGCTGGGTCTGTCTGGGAGCCAAGCTCTCCCTGGCCCAGCCCTCGCCATTCCTTCCCAGTCCCCTGCCATGGCAGGCTGGGCTGTCTGTCCATCCTTCCTGCTGTCGGTGACATCCTCCTGGAGCTTGGAGGTGTTTGGGTCTGTCTGGAGCAGTGCTTGTATCCCAGCACCTGCCTGAGCCCCAGTCCCTGCCCCCTCCATCCACCTGGCTCCCCGCAACCCTGCTCTTGGCTCAGCATCTTCTGCAACTTCAGCCATAGCTGCACTATGCCAGGCTTTTGTCTGTGGTTTGTTGATGGTGAATAATGGTAATAATAATGCACTTTAAATAATGTGGCTTGTAGCCTTTGTCATAATAAAGTGGTAGCAAAGACCCTCCCCTGCTTGCTAGTCTCTGTTAGCCCATGAGCAGCTGGCAGTGGCCTGTCCCCTGCCTGTAACCTGCTTGCTGGGCTCAGCCCAGCCACCCCTGCCATGGCTTCTTGGAGCACAGGGGCAATCACGAGCACCCTGATGCCACCAGCTCCCTGAATCACCCCAGCTCAGGGTGGGGAGGGGGCAGAGGTGCGTGGTAGGAAAAGCAGGACATGATGTTTGTGTGCAGCAGCGTTTGAGCTGCCTCTATCCCTGGCTCGATACACCGTGCATCCCATTCTGGGAACAGGAATTGCTATTGTTGGTGTGGTCCCTCCCCTGGAGCAGGCTGAGCCAGGGGTGGGCAGAGAGGATCTGCCTGGGCTGCCAAGGGGAAGGGTGGGGAGTGCCAAACGCCGTCATTCTACCTTTATTTGATTATCTTCACATCTCATTCAACAGAACAGGATTTTTAAAAATAAAGTGCCCAGTGGAGCCAGGCCTTTGGGTAGATAAATGCATTTCTGTAACATTGTCTTACCACAACACAGCGAGTGAACAGGAGCTTTCCCTGGGCTGGAGGTAATTGGCAGGACTGGCACTTCATACAGAGAAGTAGCAAACTACAGACCACGCACTACGACACGTGGAACGTCACGCCCGCGGGAGCTTCCGTTTGGTTTTTTATACAAACCGATAGAATAAAAAAACCAGAGTGTATTAGAATATCCAGCAACAAAAATGGTAGAAAGGATCTGTACCTGATCTTATGAAAGCAGCGTCTCAGCAAGGTGCAGTGGCAGCATGCGCGGCGCCGGCGCGGGGTATTGCTCGGCACCCCAGCTGTGCGGGGCCGGTGCTCGTGGCTCTGCGTGGCGCTGGCAAAGCGAGCGAAGCAGCGGGTCATCTACGCGGGCAGCGCTAACGGGTGGCAGCAGCCGGGTGCCCCCGACCAGAGGGAAGACGGGTGTCAGGCCCGGGGCTCCCCACCAGAGGCCAGGCAAGATTTGGCAGCTGTGGAGGCAGCAGCCTCCCTCCGGTGTGGGGGCTGCTGGCATGCCCAGGGCGAGTGGGGCTGGGGCTCAGTGGGTTGTGGCCGCACTGCGGGGCTGGTCGGTGGTGGCCACGGGGAGGAGGTGGCGGTCAGTGCGGTCCGGTCCATCCAGAGGTGGGTGTTGGCAGTTCAGGTGTGCTTGGCCCTTTGGTCCTGTGACACTCACTCATCCCCGGGCAGGCCCTGGGGCTGTGGGGGCTGTGAGCCCGGCCCTGCTATTCCCCTCTTGCCTCCTCCAGGATCTGGGGCAGGTTTGGGTCCTTGCGTGCCGACTGTGGTTTGGCAGCGCTGCCATAGTCCTGGATGGCCTTGGGCTCGTTGGTGTGGTAGGAGCCCTTGTAGCGGTGGTGGTAGAAGTACAGCAGCACCAGCAGCCCTGCCAGCAGCAGGAGCAGGAAGATCACAACTGTGGGTGAGAAGCAACAGTGAGGGGCTGGGAGGGGGTGCAGGGCCAGGGCAGAGTGGGGGACACAAGCCAGGGGCTTCACTTACACCCAATGATGATCCCAATCCAGCCATCGTCGTGCACATGGGGGAAATCTGCAGAGACAGAGTGGGCAGCTGAGACTGGGCAGCAGTGAGGTCTTGTGCTGAAGCTTCCCCTCTGCAGATGGAGATTGCCAGGGCTCTGTCCCCACCAGGGTCCCACCATGGTACCTACCTATGCCCATGTACCAGGGGTCCATCTCAGGAGGGATGAGAATGGTGGTAAGGGGGAGCATTGAGGCACAACTTGACTCCACCAGTTCCCCCCGGATGCTGTAGGGCCGCAGAGCACTGGTGGGGTGGAAGATGGCTTTGAGGGGCACAAGGGTGTTGAACTTCACCCCCGAGAGGCAGCCTGAGAAGCCAGGTGTGTTGTAGCGCTGGATCTCGGGGTCAATCACGCCAGTCTCTGTGGGTACACAGAAGGAGATGGCTCATCCCCCTTGGAAAGCAAGGGCCATGCTGGCCACAGGAGACCCTGAGGACCCCAGCATGGGAAGAGGGTGGCTGAGGGCAGGACCCAGCTCACCCATGACACGCCCCAGGTAGAGGTTTTTGGGTGAGTCCAGCTTGCTGTCTACAAACGGGGAGAACTGTTGCTCCATGACAGGGAGATAGTCCACCTGGGAGGCAGGAGCACAGCATCAGTGCCCACAGAGCCACTCCACCCATGCCCCTCCCAGCCTGACCCACAGCTCCAAAGCCCCCAGGCACTGTGGAGAGGGTGCCGTGGCCCATACCTGGGTATACAATGTGCGGTGCAGGCGGGTGATGTTGACACGGTGGGGCCTCCCGTCAGTCACTGGCTTGGTGGTGAGGGCAAAGACGTAGGGGCTGGTGCCCAGCTGGTAGCGCAGCTGCAGGCTCCCTGCAGGCAGTGGGGGCCATCAGCAGGACTCTCAGTGGGTGCATCCAACCCATCTACAGGGTTGGGAGTAGCATCCACAGAGAGGAGGGTCCTGTGCAGCCCCAGAACTTTGGGGGATCCCCATAGGCTCTGGGTGAGCCCCAGGGCAGGGAACCCTGCCCTCACCATCATCCTTGATGAGCACAGCCATATAGTCTTTGACGAAGGTGCTGACATAGAGCAGCACGGCAGGTGCTGAGGTCGTGCTGAAGCTGAAGCTGACCTCCTCGCTGGTGAGGTTGTAGCCGGGTAGAGGCTGCCAGGGGCTGCTGACAATGCTGGCGAACTCGCGGGCGGCGTACAGCGACATGGGCAGGATGTTGTACCGCACCCAGGTTCCCTCATCGAAGTACCCGCCAATGTCTGCGGGGGAGCCCACGGGGTGAGGGGACCGTCGGCCCCCCAGCCCCTCCTGCCTGCATGGCACGGCTGCTCGGCTCACCGTGGTTGCAGAAGGGCCCAGTGAAGGCAGAGACGCTGCAGTTGCAGCTGTAGTGGCTGTAGCGCTCAACGCAGAGCCCGCTGTTCTGGCAGGGCACTGGTGGGTCCTGGCAGTAGCCGGTGCAGTTGACCCGCACGCCCTCTGTCTCGTTGGCCTTGCCCTCCAGGTTGAGCGTCACCCCATTCATCCGCAGCCCCCGCAGGCACCCCAGGAACGGCCGCATCTTGTGCTCTGCCGCGCCTGCAGCAGGGCCGAGACTCAGCGCCCTGTGGCGGGCGGGGACCCGGGGGCGCGGGGCCATGGCCAGGGGCTCTCACCGACATAGAGGGGCCTGTCAAAGTCCAGGCGGACAAAGCTCTGGGGGGGTGCTGGCCGCACCACCCAGGGCAGCTTGTCCACCCGCAGCCGTGCCAGCTTGACGTTGAGCTCAGCCTTCACCTGGTGCCACTCATCGTCGTTCCAAGGCACCACCGACCGCACCGTCAGGTTCTCGTCCCCATTCCCGATGTCGTAGATAAACACCACGTCCCTGGTGGCTGCAAGGATGTGGTGTTGGGAAGAGCCCCCAGCCCTACTGCCCCCCACAGCCCTGCAACCCCTCCCCCCCCCGTACTGTTGAGCTCAATGCGGATGTAGTTTCGGGAGCCGGGGTTCTCCAGAAAGACTCCAGACAGGGCAGTAGTCTTGAAGTAGAAAGAGATGTCAAGGCTGTGGTTGGCCTGGAAGGTGGGGAAGAGCAGGGCTGCTCCCCTGTTGAAGGAGACGGTATTCCAGGTGTTGCCTGTGGGCAGCAGGAGGGGTAGTGAGGGAGAGGAAGGAACCCTTCATGGGTGTGGGACCTCAGAGATGTGGAATCCCTGTGGGTGTAGGCACTCTGCAAGCAGGTGACCCTTCACAGAGCCAGTCACTCACGGTCTCCGTAGCATCGCAGGGGCCCCAGCAGGAACTGGGCTTCAGAGCCAGAGCGGTTGGTGTCTCCAACCACAACCTGGGTGACAGGCAAGTGGTCCACGAAGGTCAGCAGACCTTTGTCTGTCCTCCTGCAAATGGTGCGTGCATCAGAAGGGGGCATGAGGGGCTTCTGTCCCTTTGCCAGCCTGCACCCCTGTTTACCACCTTCTGAGCACCCCAGAGCCTGTGCTCCCCATGCCTGCAGCCGCCACCCCTCGGCCCCTGTCCCACAGCCCCCACCACTCACCACAGCGCATGGTCAGCGTCGCAGTTGCAGAAGTACTGGGGGTCGGCGCAGTTCTTGTCCAGCCCGCAGGCGCAGCGCTGGATGCCCGGCTGGGAGCCACCCCAGTAGTAGTGCCGCTCATCATTCCGGCCCATCCAGAAGGTGAAGGGCAGCCCGGCTGCTGGAACAAGGCAGAGTGAAGACACAGCCCCACAGCAGCAGACCCCCAGCACAGCCCCACTCCCTCTGGCACTCACAGGGAGTGTTGAGCAGGCGGGAGCTGTAGCAGTGGAGCTCGATGCGCTGCTCGCAGTACTCAGAGGCATTGGCCAGTGCCGAGACCTCAGCCCAGGAGGCATTCCAGTACTCCACAGCCCCCAGGTAGGGCTGGTCCACGCTGGAACCCGTCACCCGCGTGGCATAGTGGCGGTTGTGCCGGATGATGGTCCATGCTCTGTCCCCTGCAGTGACAGGGGAGCTTTTGGGACTGGACCCTCAGGACACCCTTACTGCCTCTATCCTGCTCCCGACTTGATACAGAGGCAGGGTTGGCCCCTGGGGGCACCAGACAGAGGGACTCCCTGCCCTCCTGCTGCCCCCACCTCGTATGTCACAGTACACTGTGAAGGGTTTGAGTGGCCCGCTGCCATCAGGGTCAATGGTGTAGTTGCCCGAGGTTTTCCCGCTGACCCGGTAAGCATCACATGATTCCTTGTAAAGGGCTGAAAGAGAAGAAGGGGGTGGGAGTCAGGGGGAGGGGGCACCAAGCAGAGGGAAGGGCCACACGTGCCCCTAACTGTCCCTGACCCACGAGTCTTCAGGCTCACATTTGTGACAGGTCTCCCCCTTGTACCCTGTCAGGTCACAGATGCACATGAAGTCATCCCAGGACTGGATGCAGCGGCTGTCGTGCTCACACAAGTTGGGGGTGCACCTGGGGGTGCAGAGGGCTCCTGTCCCAGCTCCAGCACAGCCTCCCAGTGCCCCTCACTCCCAGGCACCGCCCCTGACCCAGCTGATACCTGTCCGTGATGCCGCAGACATTGAAGAACACGTTGTGGTACTGTGCCATCCGGTGCTGCGCCAGCAGCTCCACGTCCACGGGCTGCATGTCCACATTCAGCATCTGCAGGCAGCCATGGAAGGCTGTCTGGTTCGACCTGCAGCCAGTGACCGAGGCCGGCTTGGGGCAGCCTGCAAGACAGAGTGGGGTGAGCAGACCCCAGGCACCCGTCGCCCTGGCCCCCGCCCCACTGCCCACCTCCGAAGAAGTACTGGCTCCCAGTACGGAGCTGAAATGGGTGTGCCACCCGAAACTCAGCGCCGTCGTCATCATCGATGGTCACAACAGCCGAGCCATCTCGTGCCACCAGGTGCACTGAGTGCCAGAAGCCATCATTCAGGTGATGCCCTGCAGGGAGAGGGGGCTGTGTGGGAAGTCTCTGCTGCCAGACCAGCCTCACTCGCTGCACTGGCTTCCCAGCCCACCTGCAGCAAACTCCAGCTTCTTCTTGCCAGGCTGGGCGATGGAGACATTGATCTGCCCCTCACTCAGCACCATCTCGAGGGAGCCCAGGTGGTCAGAGAAGCCAGTGTAGAGCAGGAGCCCAGCGGTGTCCCAGGAGCGGAAGCGAAAACTGACAGCCAGGCGGTTTCTCCGTGGGATCCCCGGCACCTGCACGTAGTTCTGGATGCCAGCGAAGGTGATGGGAGTGTTCAGCTGGTCCTGACAGTAGTGGCCCACTCTGCCCTGGGGGCAACCATGGGACAAGGTAAGGAAGGGGAGAGCAGGAAGGCCCCCATCCCCGCAGTCCTGGCCCCAGTGATGCCCAATCGATCCCCATGCCTAGTAGAGCCAAGCGAGTGCCCCGGGCCAGGGATAACCTTGCACGGTCAATGCGGTGCCACTCGGCTGAGCACAGCCACTGCCTGGCCTCGCGTCACCCCACAGTGGGCAGGGAGCCTGGCCCCAGGGAAGGGGTCACCCCACAGCAGGGCTAAGGACTTCCAGGAAGCGAGTCTCTCCACCGCAGTGACAGGACCCCCAGAGAAGGGGCCACCCCCTGGGCTGGACCTCGAAGCGGATGTTTGGTCTCCGGTGCCGGGCCAGGTCAGCGATGTTGACCCCATTGAAGATGATGTTCTCCACACAGCCCCGGAAGTTTTGCCGGTAGGTAAGGTGCTGCTTATCTTGGTCAATCACGCCTCCAAAGAAGATCTGGGAGGGAGAGGGAGAGGGTCAGTCCCTCTCTGCAGGGACGCCACAAATCAGCATCCTGGCAGCCCCTCGCCTGCTGCACCCACCTCAGTTTCGAGGTCAAGATAGTCAAAGGTGCCGCGGCAGCGGAATCGCTTTACGTCCCCATCCAGCGTCAGGTTAACATAGTGGCCAAGGCGCTCAATGTGCAGTGAGTGCCAGTGCTGGTCATCCAAGAGGCTGCCCACCGCCACTGTTGTGTGGCCCTCGCTGGCATGCAGCGGGCTGCTGCCTGGGGAGGAGCAACGTCAGCCGACAGCCCCCTGGCCCCATGCCCCTGGCCCCTTAGCCCTGGCTCACCTAAGCTGATGTGCAGGAGGAGCTGGGCCTGTTTGAGCTCCACTGTGATGTAGTCACCCTGTGAACCCTCCCCATGCATCAGCACCCCATCCTGCTCCAATGTCTTAAAGTTGAAGGAGATGTCATCCTCAAAGGTGCTGACCCTCTTGGCCCGGAAACGGTAGGAGATGGCATCATCCCCATCAAAGTAGAGCACGTGGGACCCTGGGAAGAGCAGAGCAGCCCCAGCCATGTCACTGCCCACAGCAGCAGGTGCCCTGACACGGGGAACACTCCTTTCTGCTGTGGTCTATGCCATGACTGCAGACCGCTTGGACACAATCTGCTCTGAGCACAAGTGCCAGAGCCAGGGTCCTGCTGCACAGGGCTGCTGGAGCCCCCAGCCAGGTACTCACGGTAGGGGCAGCCATAGAGGCCGAGGCGCAGCCCGATCTTCCCGCGGGGGTTCCATGCCACCGGGATGATGCGGATGTAGCGTGCGAGGATGGGGTAGTGCAGGTCATGCCGCACCACCCCACTCTCATTCACGTTCCCGAAGAACGTCTGGGGATCAAGGGTCATTGTCAACACCTTGCTCCAGGCCAGGGGTCTCTACTCCCCTCAGAGGACCCCCTCCCGCAGGGACCCCCAAACTCCACCCTACCCAGTTGCTGCCCTGCTGGAAGAAGGGTTTCCAGCTGGTGGGGTGGTCTCCATAAAGCACGATGTAGCGGGTCAGCCAGTCATAGGTGTTGAAGGTTCCCTGAGTGGCCACTGCATTGATCCGGTGCTTTTGCATCAGGTCGATCTGGAGCCAGGGCTGTTTGTCCCGGGGGTCGGGGGACCAGCCGCTGGTGCCTGCGGGGGGAGCTGCTCAGCCGGCCCCACAGAACGGCACCCAGTCGCTCCCAGCTGAGCGGGGGCTGCTTGCTCGGCCCCACCGCAGCACCTGACTCGACTCCTCCGCCCCGCGCGGGGCAAGACCTTGCCGAGGATACCCCCTGCCCACGACCCCTGCCCCACCTGCGCCCTGAATCTCGCAGGGGAACTCACTGTGCAGCCGGGCGAAGCTGGCCGAGTAGAAGATGCTGTATCTGGAGGAGGCACCGATGGAATAGGAGTAAAGGGGAGCGACCAGCTCATCGTAGCAGGGTCCTGTGGGGAGAACGGGACCGGGGGCGGGTCGGGGCACTGAACTGGGCAGTGCCCCTGTGGAAGCCCCCCAGGCCCGGCAGACCCCGCGGGCTCTGGGGACTCTGGGGGCTCTGGGGACCGCGCAGTTCCCTCGGGCCGGCGGCGCGGCAGGCCCGCTCCGCTCTCCCCTCCCACTGCAGCGGAGCTGACACACCTCTGCGGGCCCCGGCGCCCGCACCAGCCGCCCCTGCACTGACGTGGGCGACGGGACCCCCCACCCCGCCCCGCCCCGCCCCTCCGGGGCACGGTCCCGCGTGGGATCCCGGGGGAACTCATGCAAACCCTCGCGGCACCGGCAAAAGACGCTCCGGAGAGGTCGGGGTCCCGAACCCCTCGCAGGGTCCTCCCAGCCGGGTCGGACGGAGCCCGGGGAGTGCAGGAGCACCCCCAGCTCTCACTGGGAGGCCCGTGCTGCATCACCGTCCGATTCACCGACCCCCGATTTATGCCGCTCCCCGTCCCACCGCCCCCCACCTCCATTCCCCTTCGCCCAGGCCCTGGGGAAAGGGGCCGCAAGGACCTGCCCGGTGAGGTCTGGACCTCGCCGATCCCCCAGCCCGAGCATCTGCCCCCAGTACCGGGCCCGGCCCGGTGCAGCCCCGCGGCGGCGCTGGCCGAGTTGCTGGCAGAGCCCGGCCGGTCCCGCGGGGCGGCTCCGCTCGCCTCGGCATCCCCAATGCTCGGGGCATCCCGGCTTCCCCGGTCCCCGGAGGCTGCGGGTGGGCGCAGTGCCGACGGCGGCGGGGGGGGCTGCGGCGGGGCTGCCCCGGGCGGGGCGCGGGGAGCGGGAGAGCCCGGGCGCCCGTGTCCGGCCATGACCTTGGGGACAATGTCGACCGGGGCAGCGGATGACACAGAGGGATGCCCGGGGAAGAAGGGGGGATGCCCGTGAGAGCGGGGGGACACGGAGGCGGCTCGAGGGGTGCGGGGCTGTGCTGGCGGGCGCGGTCCCGCAGTGCGGAGCTGGCGCTCCCGGGACTGCGGCCCCACTTACGTGCGAGGCAGCCGGGCCCGGGGCGCAGGAAGGCGGCGCAGGCGGCGAGCAGGAGCCCGAGGAGGCGGCGGGCGCCCATGCTGCGCGCCCCAAGCGCCCTCGGCGCCGCCGCTCCCGGTGCTGCAGCCGCGCGGCGGAGCGGGGCCGGCGGCTCCTCCCACGGGGCGGGGGGGACCGGAAACGGCACGGGGGGGCGCGGGGGCCGGGCTGGGCACAGCGCAGAGTCCCGGCCCCCTCCACCGCCGCCGCCGCCCCCACGAGCGATGCTCCAGCCGGGCGCCCGAGTGCCGCGGTCCCCGGCCCCGCGGGGTGTCGGCCGCCCCGGGATGCACCGGGACACGGCTCGCGGCTTCGGTGGGTTCGGGTGGGGTTGCGCGGACATAGCGAGGCCTTGCATCCCCGGGCGGTCCCTCTGCAGCGCTTGGCGCCCGCCGAGTCCCGAGCCCCCGCTGGCACTACTGCCCTGCAGCCCCGGTCCGGGGGGATGTGGTTCAGAGCGGTGCCCGCAGCCCCCCCGCAGCAGATGTGGCGCTTGTAATCAAGCCACAGATTAAGGCCTTCAGGTCGCGGGGTCGCCGCTCTCTCCAGTGGTGCAGAAGAAGGGATTTAGCCCGTGTCTGCTCCCAAATACCCCGACTCCCCTAGAGGGGCCGGGGGCGGGGGGGTGGCAGCTGCGCGCCCTACATAACTTACAAACCCGCCTTGTCCCGTGTGCTCTGGCCCCACAGGAACACCAGACCCGCTGTCCCAGGATCCTCGAGCAGCCCCTATGGACAGGGATGCTCCGGCAGCCGCTGAGTCCAGGCTGGCTCCAGGCTCTGAGCAGGAGCTCGTCCAGCTGTGCCCAGCGTGGGCAGCTCCACACTGTTGGCTCTAGGCAGTGTGGCACAACCGTGACCTGTGGGCAGCCGGTGCTGGGGTACCTTCCTGCCCAGGCAGAGCCGAGACCAGGGCTGAGGAGTGAAAGAAGGAACAGAAAGCCCCAGGTGTGGCAGGGGTGTGGGACAGCCAGCAGTGTTCTGCTACCAGGAGCTGGAACTGTGTGCCAGGGTCATTGACACCTGCCCTCCTGTCCCCCAGACCTTGGCAGTGCTTGTGGGTCCATCCCCTAGGAGAAGCACAGCCCACCTGGCCTTATCCTCACACCCTGGGGTGCTCCTTGCTCTGGTCACAGCCCCGTGTCCCTTCCCTGTACTGGTTCAGGTCTGTGACATCCCCGGCAGGGACATTCAGAGTCCCTGTTCTGCATGCACAGCTGGCTGTAGGGCCAGCACTGGCCTCGGGAATCTTCTCCCTCCCCTTTGCACAGGATGCAGGGTGCAGGATAGAATCCCCAGAGCCAGCACAGGGCAGAGGCCTACAGTAAGAACACCTGCACTGCAGAAAGAGCAAGGAAGGGGGAAGAGATCCTCCAGCAAAGAGCCCTGGGGAACCCCCAGGGAGTGGGGGGACTCTGCCCAGCCAGTCTACAGCCAGGGTACAGCAGCTCCACAGCCCCACAATGAGTGCCTGGGACCCCACACCCATCTGGATGCAGCAGGAGAGCCAAGGGCAGAGCTGGGATAAGCCATGGCAAAGACTGCTGTAGCGGGGGAGAAGGGGATTGAGGGATTACTGTTGCAAATGGCTGGAAGCCCGTTAAAGCTGGGGATCAATTTGCTCCCCACTGGGAAGAGGAAAGTGGGGCTTCTGCCCCTCAGGAACTAATCTGCTTCTTGATGGGGAGCTGGGAATTTTGTTGTCAACAACCAGCAACACGCCTGCCCAGCACTGCAGGGTTGTAGGGGTACAGGGGCATAGGGATGCAGGGGTGCAGGGCACAGGGGTTCAGGGCCAGGCTGGAGCCCCTGGGTGAAAGGTGTGGCCTGCATCAGCTCCTGGAACCACCATGTTTCCCATCAGAATGAGAGGATGTTGGACCAGACACGGTTCTGCTGATCCCACTAAAGCAGCATCCTGCCTGTGTCCAGCTCAGTGCCAGCCCACAGCAGCACACGCTCTATTTCTTGGCCCTGTTACCTCCAGCCTCCCCTCCAGCCCTGCAGAGGAGCCACCACCTGTTCTGGGGTGGGCTGGGGTCTCCTGCACATGTTTGGTGCCCTTGGCCAGACCCCACTCCCCTGGCCTGGTGCTCCCAGGCTTGGCCTACAGCCCTGAATGACAGGGACTGAGTGTAGCTGCTGTTTCTGTCTCCAGTATGCAGATGTAAAAGATGCACAAAATAAAAGATTCAGGACAGGCTCCGGAGTGGGGTCGCACTTGCCACCTCGCCTTCCTCCCCCAGGGCTGGGCTTGTGCTCTGCACCATTCTCAGTATCAGGAGAGGCACGTGGTCAAACCACAGGTTACATAGCACTGAGACACCAAACAGCTCCAGACCCACCGGCCACGGGAAAGGTTCCGCTGTGCAATGCAGAAACAGGTGAGGGGCTGCGGGACGAGGGGTTTGCTGGGGGGCAGGCAGAAACCCCTTCCCTGGCTTTTCTTACGTTTTTTAGATAGTTTTCTTGTGAGCCCTGTGGATTTGGGCTGAAAGGCGAACCCTGGGGAATCAGTGCATCACCCAGTGTTGTACGTCCTTGGGGCCCAGAGCAGGGAAGGGGCTGGGAAAGCTGCTGAAGAGTCAGCCTGGCCTGCCACTGGGTTCAGATCCCACCTGTGGCCCCAGAGCCAGTGAGGGGCTCAGGCCCAACCACCTGGACTTGCTGACAGGGGCCAGAGTGAAATTGCTCTCCTGAGGCTGCTCTGAGTTCAAACTGTGTCAGATCCTGACATCTATGGCAGTGGGGTCCTGGCTGTCCAGTGCCAGCTGGGAGCTGGGAGCACTGTGCTCAGCTGCCTACAACCTGTGAAAAGCAGTGGGTTGCCCTGGGACCTCCCTGTCTGGGAGCAGGTCCAGGCAGTGTGAGGCTGTGTCTATGCAGGGGTCCCCAGGGTGGTGGATGGGCAGGTGGGTGCTTTGGGCACCTGGGGATGCTGGTGTGGAGCCCTGAGACACAACTGCCCAGGGCAGCCAGGCTGTAGGCTGGGTGGGTGCTGAGTCCCTGGGGGTGCTGGAGCAGCTCCCCTGGCAGGTGCAGAGTCAGTTTGTGGGATGTGGTGCTGTGCTGAGGACACAGCCGGGGTCACGTCGCTCCACCAGCTCTGCAGTGCAGGCAGCTGCTCGGGAAGTGTGTGGTTGCTCTTGCAATGACTGAGCACGGTGAATCTCCTGCTGCTGTGGGGTGGGTGTGAGACAGAAACCACTCCACGCGTGGGGCTGGAGACCAGGGGCCGCGGCACACCCAGGCTCCCTGCTGTGGGGCTGGGTGGAGGATTACTGTCCTGGGTGCGGTTCTGCACTCTGTGGCCAGGCTGCCACAGCCAAGCCCTTCTCACTCAGCCTCCCTCTGTGCAGGCAACCCCCAGCCCCATCTCAACAGGGCTCATGGCCACCACCGAATTCTACTCCTGGGAGGACTACTCAGGAGAGGCCGGTATGCTGCCCGAGCTCTGTGAGAAGCAGGCAGTGCAGGGCTTTGCCCGCATCTTCCAGCCTGCTGCCTACCTGCTGCTCTCACTGTTGGGCACAGTGGGGAATGGGCTGGTGCTGCTCACACACACCAGGTATCGCCGGGCACACAGCATCACCGACGTCTGCCTCCTGCACCTTGCCCTGTCCGACCTCCTGCTGCTCCTGACACTGCCCTTTGCGGTTGCTGACGCGCTGCAGAGGTGGTCCCCAGGCACAGCTGCCTGCAAGGCACTGCAGGGCCTCTACGCCCTCAACTTCTACAGCGGCTTCCTTTTCCTCACCTGCATCAGTGTGGACCGCTACGTAGCCATTGTGCGGGTGCCAGCCGCCTGCCGCCTGCGCCCACGGGCTCGCTGCCACGGCTGGCTAACAGTAGGGCTGGCCTGGCTGCTGGCCACGCTGCTGGCATTGCCCCAGTTCATCTATAGCCGGGCAGAGCAGCACCAGGATCTCCAGCTCTGCCGTGTAGTCTTCCCCCAAGTGGTCTCACGGGCGGCCCGGGGGGCCACCAACCTGGTGCAGGTAGTGCTCGGCTTCGCGGTGCCCTTCCTGGTGATGGTCAGCTGCTACGCGGCCGTGGCACGGACGCTGCTGGCGGCCCGCGGTGCACAGCCCCATCGGGCCCTGCGGGTGCTGCTGGCCCTCGTGCTGGTTTTCGTGGCCCTGCAGCTACCCCATAGTCTGATGGTGCTGCTGGACGCAGCCGAGCTGCTGGGCAGCTGGGAGATGAGCTGTGCCCAGAGCCACCGCAAGGACCTGGCGCTGCTGGTCACCGGCGGACTGGCGTACCTGCGCTGCTGCCTCAACCCCCTGCTCTACGCCTTCCTGGGCCAGCGCTTCCGTCGGGAGCTGTGGCTTCTTGCCAGTGACGCCGGCTGTGTGGGGCCGCTCGACCCGCGCTGCACCGGCTGCCCCGGTCCCCGCCGGCGGACATCGCTCTCCACCTGCCTGGATGCCGTGTAGAGGCTCGGTGCCCGCAGCCGGGGCAGGGACCAGTGCCCCGGGGCTCGGCCCCTCCGCAGCTCCCCGGGGAGAGCCCCGTCCGTGCATGGGCCGGCCCCGGCGAGCAGCCCGGCTCGGGCAGCGCCGGACAATCTGCACCGTGACTGCACACTCGTGGGGCAGAGGGGAGAGCAGCTCCGCAGGCCCTGCGTGCCCTGAGAGAAGTTTCAGTGCCCGGCGACCCGCCGGGGCAGGGGTTCCCGCAATGTCACGCGTGCTCCGGGGGGACCATCTGATATCACGCGTGCTCCGAGGGGGCCATGAAATGTCACGCATGTTTTGGGGGTCCCTGCGGTGCCGGTGACCGCAACAGCGTGGCCAGGCAGGAAGCTGGTTCCCACCCGCACAATAAACCTCGGTCGAGTCCCGGTGGGCGAGCGTCGTTTCCATCCGGGCCGGGGCTGCCCCGGGGGCTTTTTTCGGACAGGAGCCGGGTTGCGGCCACCGGCGTTGGCGGGCGATGCCTGCAGGAGGCAGCAGAACCTCGCGCGTCCAGACTGCCCTCTGCCCGTTCCTTGCCCGTCCCCTGCCCGCCCTCTGCACGTTCGCCGCCCCTCTCCTGTTCGCCTTCTGCCCGTCCCCGGGACCGGAGAGGCCGAGACACCCCCGTAAAAGCCCGCCCTGGGTTGGGGCAGAAAAAGGTTCCTCGTCCCCCTCACTCCTCCTACGAACTCCTCTGCTTCGGCACATCCCGCGCCGGAGCCCGGGTGCTGCGCTGGGGCTGGCACGGGAGGGGCGGCTCATGGCCACGGGCCGTGCCGTGCCGTGCCCCACGCTCCGGGGTGCCGGGAGCAGGACGGGGCTTGGCTGCAGGGCAGCCGCTCGTGGGGTCTCTCAGTGGAGCTGGGCATGCAGGGAAGCACCCTCCTTTCCTGCCGGGCCTGGAAGCTGCTTCGTGCTCACTCCCTGCTCTGCTTGGGATTAGCCCCGTGCTCGTCTGGAAGAAGCCCTCCCAGAATCTCCACCTACTGCTGACTCAGGAGCCGCGGAGCCGGGGTGGTGGTGTTCCTCTCAGCTCTCGGTGGGAAGAAAGGGCCAGACTGTGACAACACCCGGCCAGGCAACCCAGCCTGTTGCCTCGGTTAGTCCCGCTCCCGTCCTCCGCTGCCCCGTGGCCGGCGGGCTCTGCCCGGTGCCCGTGGCTGCTCCCACACCGGGACTCAGCCCCCGGAGCACCCCAGTGCGGGCTGCGTGGGAGGCGAACCGGCAGCCGGCGCTTCCTGCCCACGCATCCCGGCACCGGGGCTCCCCGGGCTGAGCAAAGCCAGAGCCTCAGCTCTTTCTGGGGCCCGGGCGCTGCCACGGCACCCGCGGGCCGAGGGTGCTGCGGATCCGGGATAGGGCCCGGGGCTGAGCTGAGCTGAGCTGATCTAAGCTGAGCCGAGCCTCGTCGCGGTGGCACGGGGTGTGAGCCCGCCATGAGCCCCTTCCGCCAGCTCCTCCCTGGAAAGGCGTACGGGGGGCGGCAGGGCAGGCCTGCCCGGGCACGGTGCCCTCCTGCCCGCGGTGCGAGCCCACGGTGCTGCTCGCTGGCACACGCTCGGCACCGCACCGGGCTAAGCCGCCCTCCCGGGACGTGCCGCCCGCGGGAGCCGGGGCAGGGCAGGGGCGCGTGCCCGGTGCCCGGTGCCGGTACCCGGTGCCCCGCCAGGCGCGGGCGGCGGCTCCGG
>JAWWEU010000080.1:2507335-2522164 GCA_035583155.1 Acropternis orthonyx | reverse complement strand
GCGGCGGCGGCGGCGGGGCTGCGGCCGGTGCGCGGGCCGGTCCCGTCGCGTCCCGGCGCCGTCCCGTCGGTGCCGGCGGGGCGATGCCGCTCCCGGGCGGGCTGTGGTGGCTGCTGTGCTGCCGGCGGGGCTTCACGCTGCTGCGGCGGGACTACGGCGAGGCGGACCGGGAGGCGGACGGCGAGGCCGAAGAGGAGGAGGAGGAGGTGTCCTTCGAACTCCGCGCCCAGGGAGACCAGGTGGGGCCGGCACCGGCTCCGGGACGGCCGGCGGGGCGAGCACCGGCGCCGCGGCGGGGCCGGTGGTGCTCGGGCCTCCGGGCCCGGCACGGTCCTGCCCCCGCCGGTCCCGCCGCCCGGACTGCCCTTGGCACGTCCACGCCGCCGCCCGGGGGGTCCCGCGGGGCGCAGGGACGGGGTCCCGGTGCCCGGGGGTCGCGGGGGTCGCTGCCGGCCGGGTCCCGGCGCGGGGCGGCGGGACCGGCGTCCGTCGGTGCCGGGGTGCAGCCCGAGCCGGGCGCTGCCGCCCCTCGGGGCGGGGGTCGCGCCGGGCCGTGCCAGACCCGCACCGGCCGGCCCGGGGCTGTCCCGGGAGCACGTGCCAGGCGCGGGGAGCGGGCCTGGATCTCCCCGCTCTGGCTGCTTCCTCTCGGGAGGGAAGCGGAGCGGCGGAAACCGGGCGCTTCCTCCGGCCGGGCTGCCTGTGGGACGGCTGATAGCGCGGGGGGAGCCCGGGGCCGCGGGGCCGAGTCCCAGCCTGGAAGGGACACAGGGGGTGGTGACAGCCTGGCCCTGCCTGCTGTGGGGGCTGCAGTACAGCCTGGCTGCGCAGCGCTGGGGGCAGCCCCGAGACCCCCGCACTGTCCCTCTCACAGCAGCAGGTCTGCTTCTCTAGCAGTGCCAGTCCCCTGGGACGGTGGGCTGTGGGGACAGTGGCCAGGCTGGAGCTGGGCTCTCTGCAACCTGGTGGCAGTGCCAGGGGCATGACTGTGGCAGGAGCCGTCTTTGGGCTTCCCGCATCCCATGGGCCACGCTGGCCCCGGAGGGCCGGGCTGGCGTGGGCGGCTGGTGACGCCAGTTCCCCGGGGAGCCCTTTGCTGTGGCCAGGGGGTCCTTGGAAACCCACAGCATTGGCAGCCCCTTCCTGGGAGCGTGGGAGCAGCTACCTCGTCCCTGCTGCCACAGTTCCTCTCCCGTTTATTTATATCCCTTAGAAGGAGCTGGCCACAACCACTGCCTCCCCCAGACTGCCCCCGAGAAACTGGGCACTGTCTCCATGCCTGCAGCCCTGAGGAGGATGTGGGGCCCTCCCCAGTCTTAGCAGCAGGACAGTGGCTGGAGGTGCTGGCCCTGTGCACAGGCACCAGCACTATGTGACAGGTGCCCTTAATGCCATGGGTCAGTGGTGCCCCATGGCACGGCCATACCTGCAACAACTCCCCCCTCCCTGTCACTATTTTTAGCATCCATCTCTTTTTCTTGGCATTGTGTGGCGTGCTCTGGCCTGTCATGCCTCTGGCTGCCCTACTGGACTGCAGCTGGCAGGAGCTCCCGTGCATCTCCTGGGACAGCAGTGCTGGTACTGCTGTGTCCCCACACCCCGCTCTGCTGGGGTGCCCTGCCTGAGCCGGTGCCTGCCAGTGCCTGGCCTCTGCCTCGTGTCCCAGCACGTGTGCCATCCATGTCAAGCCGTGCGAGGGGGAACCGACCCTGTCCCACTGCAAGGCCAGGGACTTCCCAGTGCCGCGTCTCACCGCCGCGGGCAGGAAGTCAGCGGCCCCATTACAATGGGACTTTGTGCCGTAAGCGTATTACTCAGCACTGACCTTGTGCAATTCTGCACGGTATTCAGCCGGCCGGGTCAGCTGAGGACACACGGCCAGCGTGCCTGCCGGCTGCTCCCACACCTCCAGGCTGCCCCAGCTGCAGCCCTGGGTCTTGCCGCGGCCATTGGGGCACTGAAGCTCCCTGCCCCACTGCAGCGGGATGTGAGCCTGCCCCTCTGGGCCTGGAGCCTGGTTGGCATGGAGACACACAGTCAATGGGGGGATGGTCAGGGGCACCAGTCAATGACCGTGGGGCTGAGATTTCTCCTTCCTCCCCAGGGATCCCTGGAGGTGAGCCTGAGCCAGCCCACCCGTAGCAGCAGTGGCTCGGAGCGGTGAGTGACCTCCTGCCTCCAGGCTGCTGGGCATCCCATCACATCCCTCCCTCGCACGCTGCACAGGAGCTGGGGGACTGGCATGTTGTGAGAGGTTTGCCTGGTGCTGGTATGTGCCAAACCATCCTGGCCACAGGGCCAGCACCAGGCTGTGCTACTCTGTTGGGTAGAGCAAGGATGGCAAAGCTGGGACTGCCTTGTTTGTCCCCGTCCCTGGCACATCCTCAGGCACATCTCCATCCCTCTGCCATGCCGGATAGCTTGACTGCTGAAGGCTTAGCCAGTGGGACCGTGCGTGACTCTTCCTGTGCCATGGGGTGGTCTGTGCTGGGGAAAATGGGGGGCTGGGGCACAGGGGCCTGCTCGCTCCCCATCCTCCCAGTACTGACGCTGCTGCCAACATTCCTTCCTGGTTGTTCATTTTCCGAATTCCTTGGCAGGGCCGTGACTGCAAACAGCTTATTTTTAGCCAGGGTCATCTGCACCCGATGACTCTGCTGTGTTCCCACTGCAGGGCTGGGGTGCCCAGAGCCCCTCAGGACCCAGGTCCCAGCAGCCTCTGGGCCAGCTCCGTGTTTAGGGAATGTGGGAGACACCCGTGGGTACCTGAACTCAGCCCCATGTTGTTCCCAGGTCCTTGCTTGTTGCGGAGGAGATGCGCAGCCTCATCGTGGAGAAGGGCCCAGGGCCAGTGGAGGATGACCCTGATGCTCTTGTGAAAGGTGGGATTCTGTCCCGGCTGTGGCTGGTCCCATCCCAGCCGGTACCAGGCAGACTCTACCCTGCACCGAGAAGCTGGTGGGGCAGGTGGTGCTGGCAGCGGGAACTAAGGGTTCCCCTTCCCAGGCTGGCTGCAGCGAGAGATGCGGGGCTGCATGAAGACCCCCTGGATCCGTCCTCGGAAGTACTGGTTTGTGCTGACACCTGACTCCCTGGACTACTACAGCAGCAATGAGAAGGGGGCCCGGCGGCTGGGCTCCCTCGTGCTCACCAGCCTCTGCTCTGTGCTCTGGCCAGACAAGCAGCTCTACAAGGAGACGGGTGAGATGCTCATGTCCCTTGGCTGGGCTGGGTCTTTGTGGCTGCTTGTGCCCTGTGTCACCCTCCCAGCCCCTGGGCCTCTTGTCGCCCAGAGGAGGGGCTATGCCTAGCCCTGAGGTGCTGAGCCTGGCCAGAGGTCCTGGATATGCTGGTGGGCAGCAGGTGAGCGGTCTGTCCCTCACAGGCTACTGGAGTGTGACAGTGTTTGGCAGGAAGCATTGCTACCGCCTGTACACAGAGCACCTGAACGAGGCCGTGCACTGGGTGTGTGCCGTGCAGAAGGTCATTGACAGCAAAGCACCTGTCCAGACACCCACCCAGCTGCTCATGCGTGACGTGGAGGTGAGCCTGTGGCACTGGGCTGCCTGCACCGGCAGCCATCAGCAGCACCAGGATGGATGTTTGGAGCCTCCCGTGCCCCAGGGTGATGGCAGGGGTCTGTGTTGGGCAACCCCTCTGCAGCTGCCACCATCATTTTGTTTCCCAGGAGCACAGCAGCAGCCCCGAGGTTCTGGAGCAGATCTACCGCTGCAATCCCATCCTGCGCTACACCAGTGGCCCCCTCTACGCTCCCTTGCTGCCCTTCCCTTACGGCAGCTTGGACCAAAGTGGTGAGGGACGGGTGGGAGGTGTGAAGGCAGGTCCAGCACCCACTGTTGGCTGGGCTGGGCGCTCTGTGAGACAGGTGGGCGCTGGGCTGGGTCCTGGCTGGCCCCGGGCGTGAGGGCAGTGCCCAGCTACTGGCAGCTGTTAACCCCCATCCCATCCTGCAGCCCCCAGCCCCCGCAGCTACACCACGCTGCGTGACGAGGCTGTGAAGCTCTTCAACTCGCTGCAGCAGCTGGAGTCAGAGTGGGACCCAGTGCCGCTGATGCAGGGCATCCTGCAGACCTGCCTGGACCTGCCACCACTGGTGGATGAGATCTACTGCCAGCTGGTGAAGCAGACCACAGAGCCGCCGGCGCCGGGCGGGCAGGGCGACCTGCACTACTGGCAGCTCCTCACCTGCATGAGCTGCACCTTCCTGCCCTCCCCGCCTGTCCTGCGCTTCCTGCGCTTCCACCTGGACAGGTGAGTGCCAGGGCTGCCAGCTGCAGGCAGCGAGCTCATCAGGTTGTGAAACCCCCTCAGGTCAGTGCCACCCTGATCCTCCTGGCATCTCTTGCAGGACTGAGAGCCGTTTCCCTGCCTCGGAGATGGCCAAGTATGCCTGCTTCATCCGGGAGGCACTGGGGAAGACGAAGGGGCGGGAGTGCGTGCCCTCCCTGGAGGAGATCCTGATGCTGATGCAGCGGCAGGAGATGATCTGCACCGTTCACTGCCCTGGAGCACCTGCCTGCAGCGTGGCCATCAGCTCCCACACCACAGCTGAGGAGGTGAGGGGTCCTGACCTTGCCGGGCAGTGGGCTGGGGACATTTTGGCATGGAGGTCTGGGTGGGGCAGTGTGCCATGGGAGGTGAGCGACTCTGGCAGGACTCTCCCACCTGAGCTGTGGTGGAGAGGGGCCAAGGGCTACCTGCCTTTGTCCACCATGACGTGTTTGTGTCCTTTTGCAGCCCTGAGCGCCGTGGCCAGGGACTCGTGGTTACCATCGGTTGCCTTTGTCTCGCCCAGGTGGCCCAGGAGCTGGTGTCCCGCCTGGGGCTGTCCCAGAGCCCCAACCTCTTCGCGCTCTACGAACAGTCCCGGCGGCGGGAGCAGCCAGTGGGCAGTGCCACGCTGCTGGCTGATGTTCTCACCAGGTTTGAAAAGTAAATGTCGCACGCTGTTGCCTATGGGTGAGAGGAGACAGGGGGATGGACGTGGGAGGGGACAGTGTGGGGTATCTCCACAGTCTGATGGGGCTGGTCCTGTCTGCCACAGCCTGGCCGGGGAGCAGCGGGAGCAGGACCCACCATGCCGGCTCTGCTTCAAGCACTACGGCTTTCTAGACACGGACAATGTCCCACGGGACAGCCTGGAGTTCGCCCTCCTCTTTGAGCAGGTGAGTGCCACACTGGGGTGGAGTGGCCATGTCGTGCCATGCCGAGGTGGCCACGCTGTGGTGGCTGTGCCCTGCCAGCTCACCCTGCACTCTTGCAGGCACACGAAATGGTGCTACGGGGCTACGTGCCCACGTCGGAGGAGACGCTGCAAACGCTGGCAGCCCTGCGCCTGCAGAGCCTCAACAGTGACTTCTCCACCCACGCACCCTTCCCGCGCCTGGAGGAGCTCTTCCCGTCCCATGTGCTGCATGCCCGCCTTCCACCCCTGCCCCACCGGCCCCCTGCCAAGTGCCGGGGGGCCCGGCTGCGCATGGGGCTGCTGGCTGGGGGGCTCTGGGGCCAGGCACTGGCCAAGCAGCGGGCAGAACGGGACCAGCGCCTGCGGGGCCGCCTGCGTGAGGAGGGGGCCAGCACCATGGCTGCCATCGTGGAGAAGTGGAAGCTGCTGCAGGGCATGGGCCGGCCCGAGGCCATGGCTGCCTATGTGGCCCTGGTGCGGGAGTGGCCTGGCTTTGGCTCCACGCTCTTCGACGTTGACCTGCACGCGGTGAGGCCCCAGCCAGGCAGGGAATAGAGGCAGCCCAGGCAGTGGCGGCCCTGACACCCCTCTCTCCACAGAGCCCAGTGGGCGCCGGGCCCCAGCATCTGTGGCTGGGCATCGGGGCCAAGGCTGTCTCACTCTACAAGCCGGGGGAGCCCGAGCCCTTGGACAGCTTCTGCTATGGCCGCATCTCCTCCTTCGGTGCCTCCGACAGCAGCACCTTTCGCCTCTCTGTGGAGGACCGAGACCTGCTCTTTGAGACTTCCCAGGTAAGGGGCAGCCATCCCTCCACCCTTCCCTCCCCCCAGGGCTGCCCCAGGCTGACCTCCTACATCCCCTCTGCCTCCAGGTGGATGAGATCGCTCAGCTCCTCAACACGTACCTCACCTCTGCGGGTGCCCGGCGGCTGCCCCAGCCCCAGGAACCCCCTACCAGACCCCCCGCCTCAGAGCCCACTGTGCTGCCCCAGGGCCTCTGCCCTATGGCCGGGCCCTGGCAGCTCCGGCCGCCAGTGGGTTCCTCCCACAGCTAGCCTGGCGGCTGGTGCAGTCACACAGGTGCTCCCAGGGCTGGTGTGGGAGGGTGGCCAGCCTGGCAGCAAGCAGCAGGGCTGTGCTGGCCTCCAGCTGCTCTGTGGGGCACAGGGTCAGGGGCCCACCCTACCCCCACTGCCGTTGCCTTTCTGGTTATTTCCTTAATTTATTTTGAGACGCCTCTGTGCCCCACGTCTCCCAGCACTTTCCCTGGTGGGCAGCAGGGCCACCCCACTGCAGTCCCCTGCACTGCCCCCAGGCCTGTTCCTGCCCCCTGTACCCTGGTGCCTTCGCCTCTAGCACTTGTGCTGTCTGACCACTCTGCCCACACCCCAGGGGCTTCGCCTGGGGCAGAGCGTGCCAGGCAGCAGTGCTGTGCCATTGTCCATCCACTGCACCCACCCCTCCTGGAAAGCTGCGGGCGGCTTTTGGCCGAACTGCCCCAGGAACCCACAGGCTCCTCCTGGCTGAGCAGCTGGGCCCTGTGGTGGCCCTGTGGCTGGGCTTGTCATGGGGGTGCCCAGTGGGGTGGCAGCTGGTACGGCTGGGGCTCAGCCCCTCAGTGTTGCCTCTGTAGAGTTTGTCAGTTCTGTCTTGGGGAGGGGGGGGTTGTTTGTTTGTTTTTCTAAATAAATGCACAAAGGAAAGGCTGGGCCTCCTGTCCCAGAGTGTGGGTCAGCAGCAGGAGGCCGGGACGGTCAGATCCCTGGGGCAGCAAGGGCAGCGGGGCCTGGGACAGACAGCAGGGAGTAGCAGCACAGCATGTCCTTGGGGGCAGGGACCGCTGTCCCTCCGGACAGCAGCAGGCACCCTTTGGCATTTTACCAAGAGCACAGGCAGCTCCAGCTCCCCGGCAGCCCCTGGCACTGGCTGCCCCGGGAGGAGGGAAATGCCCCAGCCACAAGGCACTGCTGTGAGGACGCTGCCAAAGAGGGCGTGGGAGCCCGTGCTGCCATGGTGGCCATATTTTTAGCCTCATGCTGTGCCCCACAGCAGGGTAAGAAAATGCTAATTCTCACCTTGTCCTGCCTGGGCTTGGGCCAGTGCCAGCACTGCCCCATGTCCCCAGCCCACAACCCAACTCCCACAAGGCAGGACCAGAGCTGCCATGTCCATTGTCCCCCAACACTGTCCGTCCCCAAGCTGATGACCTTTCTGACACTGCCATCCCCTGCCTCAGACCCCAAGTGCAGAGGGCACCTCCAACCCCATCAGTCCTCTCCTACATGGGCCCTCGCCCCTGTGTAACATCGGTGTGGGCACCACGTGCTCTGCAGGCAGGGCAGGCAGGGCGGCGCCGGTCCTGGCCCCTGGTCCAGTCATTCTGGCAGGTCCTGCCAGTATTTCTGGCTCTGCTGCAGCAGTCGCCCAGCACTGCCTGGGACCCACAGAAATGCCAGCCAGGGTAGGGCCAGCCCTGTGCACCCCAGAACATGATGGTGAGCAGCAGCCGTGCAAGGCGAGCACCGGTCACAGTGTCCTCAGCTGCTTCCCTGCCCGGCTGCTCGCTCTGGAGCCGTGCAAGCAGCATCAGTGCAGGAACAGCCTTTATTAAAGCAAAATAACCTACAAAAATATAGATACAGCCCGTGCCCCAGGCCTGATCTGGCAAAGAAGGAACAAGGCTCTTGCCCAGGGCAAGGACTAGCTCAGCCACACAGACAGATCCTTTGGCCATGGGGGTCATGTCCAACTCGGGGGGCCAGGCCTGTGCCCAGCCCCAGGGTCGCTCTCCTCCTCCTCCCACAGGTGGAGGTTCCCTCCCAGCACACCGCGCAGCTGCCCCAGTCCCATCCTGGGCCAGGGCACGTGGTGGGGCGGGGGCTGTCCCCCGCTGAGGGGCTGCAGGGGCAGTGCTGCTCCCCGCAGAGCAACTTCCGCAGCGGAGCGCAGCATGTGCGCGGCCGGTGCGAGCACTCTGCCACGCCAGGCGGCACTGAGGGGTGATAAACATGGGCACGGCAGGGATGAGCCCTGCCACCGTGCATGGGGGTGGCCGTGGGACCCTCCCGTCCCCTGGCAGGGCACTCACTGCTCCTGCGTGCCCCAGGAGATGTAGTCAGGGCGTGTGGCCGCGTGATACTCGTCAATCAGCTGCTGCACGATCTCCCGGGAGTTGTCCAGCTCATCGAAGTTGTCCTTGAAGATGTCCTCCTTGCGGAACTGCTCCAGGAAGGCCTCCCGCTTGCGCAGTTTGTCGTACTGCCGGCACGTCCGCTCGAACAGCTGGAGAGCAGCGCAGGGTCAGGGGGGCCGGAGCTCCCTGGGGGCCCTTCCAGATGGAACGGCACAGTGGCCAGCAGGACTGAGGGGACCCTGGACCAGACCTGAGCCCTGCTGGGAGCCACCCATCCTACTCCCCAGCAGGGCCTGCTCTGGCTTCATGATGTCCCCAAACTGAAGGGACACCAGGGCTGCAGGGCCCAGCATGGCAAGGGGAGGAGCTCACCGAAGAGATGTTGGTGTGGTTTGCCATCATGAGACCACTGACACGGTGAGCAGACGGCAGGTAAGGGGACTTGCGGGACAAAGCCACCTGGATGCTGGCAGGGCCCCAGGGGATGAAGTTGGCCAACTTCCTCTCCCGGATCCGCTGCAGGCTCTTGTGAACCTGATGGGATGAGAACAGCATGGGGAAGCAAGGTGAGGGGCAAACAGCTTGGTCTCAGCAGACCCCAGAGCTGCTCCTCACAGGAGCAACTTGGAGCCATTTCTCAAGCACTGTCCAGTCTTGCCTCAGGATCCCTACACAGGCAGTGACTGTGCCCTTCCCTGGGCCATGCCATGGCCATCAGCACCTGAACAGCTGTGGGAGCTCACCTGTGTAGGATCCACCTCCCCCTGGATGATGTTGAGGATGGCAATGTAGCAGTGGTTGGTCTGCCTGTCTCGCCCTGTGGACACCATCACGTTTTTAGGCTGCAACAACCTCCTCATCACGTCCAGGACTGTGGTTTTCCTCACACTGGCCACCTGCACAGGCCAGCCAGGGGTCAGAGGGAACAGGTGTGCTGCTCCCTGCCCTCCCACTGCCCAGCACACGCACACAGGAGGTGGGGGCAACTGGACACAGATGCCCTCACCCTGGGGATGGAGCCATGTGCAAAGCCACATGCAGGGTGTAAATCCCAACACCACACAACAGGCGCAGCCAGGCTGAACAGAGCATCAGTAGAGGCTCCAGCATGGGGGCTGTCTGCCCCTGCCACAGCACAGCAGGGACTGGGGATGAAGCTCAGCTGAGAGCAGAGGGACAGCAACCCATCGTGTGTTTTTGTTGTCAAACGGGTCCTGTCCCACTGCTGAGGCAGGGAGCAGTGGGGGTTCAACAGGAGAAGGGTTGTACCCCACTCCATCCCCTCCCTGCCTTGCCCAGCTCTGAGCCACAGGCAGACTAGTCACTGCCATCCCTGAGTGCTGTCTGGGCTTTGCTCAGCTGCCACCAGCCAGGGGGGCCACAGCCAGGGCCAGCACCCAGAGTGCCCACAGCAAGGACAGCTGGCTGAGGTGGCAGTTCCCTCCTGCACTGTCTGAGCCACTGGCTGAGCCCTGCCCACACTCCTCCCTGAGAGGACAGATCACACACTGATACCCTTCTCAGAGCCAGCAGTTTTTCAGATCTACTCCTCTGAGCAACGTCCTGAGGAAATGCATGCAGGGAGAGGAGAAGAGCAGCTGTTAGCTCCCGCCAGACCATGACAGGCCAGCGCAACCAAGTGCCTTCTGAAACAAAACTGCCCCGTTCACACCGAGGGGCTGGAGGACTCTCCACAGTGTTTGATGTGCTGAGGAGTGACCAGTTCACTCCCAGACACAGATCGAGCCCTGGGAAGGGGCTGATGCCTGGAGACCAACATCACTTTTGGAGTGATGATGATCAATAGAGTTTGGACCACTGCGGTGGCAGGGCCACTCTGCTGGCCTTGCTCTGATCATTTCCAAGGGTGGCTTTTTACCCTGATGCCATGTTGATGCATGCAGCAGGTAGCCTGGCACATGCACAACTGCCTGCTCATGTCTGACTCATTGCACACGCAGACGTCACATGGTGTGAGCACACAGGCCTGGGATTTGGGACATACAGTGACAGCTCATACCAAGACATGGGACTGACAGATGCTACAAGGTGAGTGTGGCAGCTTCTCCTGCCCTTGGGGACAGGCAGGAGTGCCTGGGGCTGCCTTACCGACTGGTCAGTGGTGAGCGGCGTGTACCCCGTCATGAGGAAGTGCAGCCGGGGCGTGGGGATGAGCGAGGCGATCAGCCCAATGAGGTCATTGTTCATGTACCCGGGATACCTGAGTGTGGTGGTGCTGGCAGACATGATGGTGGAGACCTGCGGGAGAGGACGGGGTCAGCACCCGCATCACTGCAGGATCACAGGGTGTGTCACAACCTGCCTCACGCGGCTCTGCCAAGGCAAGCTGGAGCTCCCAGAAGGGCAGAGGCCTCTGGCTCACAGCTCCAGGCTGCCCACCCATGAGCCCAGCCCATGCAGCAGGTTAAGACTGAACTGAACACAGCCCCATGCTGGCTTCTTCCTAAGAAAGAGCCCTTCTCACCAGCTGGTTGATTTGCGAGAACGATGGGTTCTGAATGTGCAGCCGGTCTGTTGCGATACGATTCAAGGCGGTGTTGTCCAGAACCACCTGCAAGAGAAACCAGGCCCCATGAAGGTCCCAGGAGGCAGCCAAGGAAGGGCAGTCCCAGCTACGTGTCCCAGGGCCCAGCACAGGCCCTGAGTGCCACAGTCAGCAGGGCCCTCTGTGCAGGTGGCAGACACTCGAAACCACAAGATGACTCATCTGTGGAGGGTAACTGACACTGTCAATGGAAGCTCTTCCCTCCCTCCTCGCTGTGCTCCCCCACACTCTACCCAAGAGCTCTGCCCCTGGGCCAGCATCATGCACCAGCATCAGCCCCAGCAGCTCCAGTGAAGCTGCTCCTGCCCTGCCACACACAGGAATCAGCTGGGGGGAACGAGGAGCATCTCAGTCAAACTGAAGCAAAGGCCCCAGGGCAGGCTCAAAGTGCTGTGGGGGATGTGGGTGCTGAAAGCAATGCTGGGATCACATTCAGGCAGAGGCTGCAGCACAGCTGTGCAGGGGAAGCATGGACAGCCTCACTGCCTTGGGAAGATCTGCTGGATCCCAGAGGCAGAAATGCCAGGCAGCTTCACAGGGGTTAGCCCAGGACCATCACATCTGCTCAGCCCTTCTGTTCGGGGCACGCTTGTTGCTGCTCCCAGGGCTTGCAGGCACACGGTGCTGCAGCAGCACTGGCTCCAGCATGAGTCGTGATTCTGGGCTGTGGGGACAGAGCTGTCACCCCAGAGGTGCACCACAAGCCTCTTACCACGCAGTCAGCGTTCTGAGTCAGCCTCTTCAGTGTCAGCAGAGAGTTGTATGGCTGGACTACAACATCACTCATCTCATCCTGGTTGGGGAACACCGAGTAGGTCTCCACCAACTTCTTGGGATACCTGATGAGAAACGCAGCCATCTGAAGGGTTAACGCTGCCAAGCCAGCATTCTCTCCCCTCCCACAAGCTGCCTTTGCAGTCTCCAGGGCTCAAGACAGGGTGAGTCACCAGAGCTGTAGCCAGAGTGGCTCCCAGGGAGGGAGAGAATCTGTCCCAGCAGTGCCTACCCCAGCAGCACAGGAGCCAGCTGCCAGAGGAGCTACAGGGAGACTGAACCATCCACAGGCTGATTAAGCAGCTGTTCACAAGCCTTTTTAAGAGGTTGCAAGCTGAAACCAGCCAGGATAGCAGGTCAGAGCCCACAGCCAGAGCCTCCCATCCTCCCCTGCACAGTCAGAGTGTCCACAGGCAGCTGCCTGATAAGAATGGCCAAGGGAAGGCAGAACTTGGAGAGAACAAGTCCAGTTTCAGAGCCTCTGAAGTCCCCAGGCATATCACGAGCTGTCCCTGTGCAGGCAGCGGGCCAGGGATTGCACAAGACAGTGTTTGGGTGGGGGTGGTGGCTCTGAGTCAGCGCTCTCCAGTTCCAGCTCTGGGCAGGGTGCCCAGGCTGGGCCCGGCACTGTGGTGCAGGAATGGGGCAGGGCTGTACTCACCTGTCATTCAGTCTCTCCAGGAGGTATGAGCCCAACCCAGAGCCTGTTCCACCAGCGATGGAGTGGCAAAGCACAAACCCCTGGAAGGAAGCAGAAGGCAGTGCTGAAGCTGCAGCTCAGCCCCAGAGCAGGCAGACAACGTGCTACCTCACCACCTCCAGCAGAGACCCGCTGGCCAGGGCCAGAGCTCCCCATGGCAGCTGGGAGCACAGACACAGCAGAGTTGGCTCTGGTCCCTCTGGACCCGTCACAGCTCCTCAGGCCACTCCTTCCCACACAGGTGGGATCCGTGTCTCTGCACACCCTGCAAAGTGCAACAGCTGCTTGGGAGCCTCCAGAATTACTCCCACCCAGAACAGCCTTCAAAATAGATTCAATGCCACCTCCAGGATCCTGCTCCTCACATGAAATGGAGCTGTACATTCTCAGCCCTGTCCTGGGTCCTCCATGCCTCTTATTCCTTCCAGAGTGACGTAGACCAAACTCCCACTGCCTGACTCCAGAGCAGCTCCCACCTGCTCAGCTCCCACAACGGGCTCCTGAATCTTCTGCCAGTTTGTTTTAGGTGACATTTGCCCTTTACCTGCTGCCACATGACAACCTGACACGAACACCCAGCAGCCCTGTCTGTCTGTGCACAGGGAAGAGATTCACGTGGATGATGTACAGAAAAACGCCCAGTGAGCAAACAGTGAGAGGATTTCCAGGGCAAGCTGACAGGTGGAGTGGTGATGGACCAACGTCCTGTCCCCAGATCCCCCCTCTAAGTCTTCTGTGCTCAGACCCAGAAGAATGTTGAACAAGTCTGTGCGCACCAGAGTGCTGAGCTCATCTTTAAAAAGAGCAGCCTGGCTGGGAAAACACCAGGCAGGGCCAGCAGATCCAAATCCTGGGTGTACTTACTTCCAAACTGTCACTCCCGTCAGCCTCTCTGTCTATTATGTCAAAAATATCTTCGTGGATCTTCTCTCCCTGCAAGAGAGACCAGACCTGGTTTTGTTCCTTTCCTACAGAACACGGAAGAGAGCTGCTCCAGCCTGGTGTGATGCCAGGTTAGGCTGGCAGTGTGACCCTGTGCCACAGCATCAGGGTGTTCTTCAGAAACTGAGGCTGAGCTGCCACGAGGGGGTCATGAGAGAGCCCCAGGCCTGAGTGTGGTACCCTGTGTCTCACCCAGCAGCGCTGGAGCTTGTACCTGTGAGAAGCCACTGGCCCAGTTGTTCCCAGCTCCCCCTCCGTGCTCAGACAGGTAGATGTTTTCTGGGTTGTAAAGGTTGGCGTAAGGGGAGTTGAGGATGGAGTGGATGACCCGGGGCTCCAGGTCCAGCAGAACGGCCCGGGGAATGTAGTGCTCATCATCAGCCTGCAACGGGAGCAGGAGGGTCACACCCCTGATACAGCTCGGGAAGGAGAGGGCATGAGCCACCCGCCCTGGCCGCCGGTAAGCCCAGCCCAGCACGGCCGGGCCTGGCGAGGAGGAGCTCGGAGGCAGCGGGGCTGGCTCTGTGCAGCCTGCCTGAGACGCAGCGCCTCTGTCCCCCGGAGCGCTCCGAGCGCGGGCGGGGCAGCTCTGGGTGCTTACATAAGGCACCGTCCGTGGCAGCCGCAGCCTCGTGCCCGTGCTCCGCCCCCGCAGCGCTCCGGCAGGGGCCCGGCTCGGGCTCTCAGCAGGAGTCTGGGTTCAGCCGCCGGTCCAGCCCGGGGGGTCAGCACTCACCCGCCCGTCCCTGTGCCCGCGGGGCTGCGGAGCGGGCTGGGGCGGGCACAGAACGCCCGGAGCCCCGCGGGGCCGGGGGCGGCGGTACCTGGTAGAAGAAGACATCCTTGCGGTCGGTGCCCTCGGTGGCGAACTCCTCCACGATGCCCTCCGGGCTGATGCCGTGCTCGGCGCAGAGCTGCTTCCAGAACTCGAACCCGACTGGGGGGCGAGGGGGAGGCGGTCGGGCCGAGCCGGGCACCGGTACCGGTACCGGCACCGGGGCAGGGCCCCGAGCGCCCCGGCCCGCAGGCTCCGCCCCGTCTCACAAGGCCCCGCCCCGTTTCGCGAGGCCCTGCCCCGTCTCACAAGGCCCCGCCAACTCCCCCGCCCGCCCCCCCAACCCTCCTGGCCCCGCCCGGTGCGCGCTTCCCCGGCCCCGCCGCGGCGGCGCGCTCACTCTGGTTGCCGCACTGGCCCAGCTGCAGGGTGATGATCTCCCGCGGCATCGCGGCCCAGGCCCCGCTCCGTTCCGCCCCGCTCCGTTCCGCCCCGCTCCGCCCGGCTCCGGTACCGCCGCGGCTCCCGCCGGCGCCAACGGCACTGCGCCTGCGCGCTTCGCATTTCCGGGGCAGCGCCGCGCGCCCCCGCCCCTGCAGGCACCCCTGGCAACGCGCGTGCGCCCCGGCGGGCGGCGCTGCGCGCGCCTGCGCCACGATGGCGGCGCCCAGGGAGACGGTGCGGCGGGCGGCGGCGGGGGCCGCCATGTCTGCGGCGGGCGCGCGCGCGCGGCG
>JAWWEU010000080.1:2494746-2507235 GCA_035583155.1 Acropternis orthonyx | reverse complement strand
TCGCCCTGCCCGGGCCCGAGCCCGGGCCCGGCGAGCGGCAGCGGCGGGTGCAGGCGATGAGCGCGGCGCTGCGCCGCCGCCTCGGGCCCTACGAGCCGCTGCTGGGCGCCCTGCAGGCCGCGCTGGTGTGGGAGCGGCCGGGCCGCAGCGCGCTGTGCTGGGCGGCGGTGCACGGCCTGTTCTGGTGAGCGGCGGGGTCGGCACCGGGACCGGGCCGCGCAGGGCGGGCGGGAGTTTCGCCCCGGGGAGGAGCGGTCCGTGAGGAGCCGCGGGTTTGGGCCGTGGCCGGTTCGGGACAGGAGGGACCCGGGCACGCTGGGGCTGCTGCAGCCCCGTCCCCTCCCCTGCTCCCCCGGTACCGGAGAGCGTCAGACTAACCGGGAGAACCGAACCGCTGTGGCAGCGCAGGGAGGGCCGCGGGCGCCGCTTGCCTGGGGCAGGAGGCTGCACAGCGGGGCTGTCCCGGGGGGACGGGCACAGGCAGACCGGGGTCCCCCGGCTGCTGCGCCACTCAGTGCGGGCTGAGTAGCGCCTGCTGGGTTTTCTCGCCGAGTGACTGGTTGGTCTCGAGTCGGTTTGTGTTACTCCTTTGTGCCTTGCACAGATCTGGCCAGTACCGACTCTGTTTTCTATCCCACAGGTTCTTTGCTCTGACTTCCCTGCGTTTGCTGTTCCTGGTTGCATTTACCCTGATAGTAGTAGTGTGCATAGACCAGTGGAAACACAAAATCTGGCCAGAAATTGGAGGTAAGTTGCAGTATTTGAGCTGATAGCAGCAAATCAGGCCCAGTTTCCAGCCCCACGAGTACAGGCTCTGCACTGTCTGCAGTTAAATTGTTAAAACCCGAGTCTTTCTTCGAGGGTCTAGAAGTCATCAAGAATGCTTACAGGCATTTTCTTCCTGGAGCTGGAAAACTGTAACCTGTGTAAACATAAGATCTTTTTGTACGTGTGATACTGGTATTTGTCTTGTAATCCTGAACTGTGGGGTGTACGTGGCCTAGTGCAGATTTGAGGCAGTGAGTCACTTTCTGACCATGAAGTACCAGAGCGAGAAATTGAAGTGTATATGGAACTCATCTGGATTTCTCCTGAGAATCCATAATAGGATGATGAGTCCCAACCTTGCTGTTGAGCAGAGATTTTGTTGGGAGAAAAGGCATTTGAATAGCTGTTGAAAAAGTTAATCTTAAGCTTTCAATAACCAAAGCAGTTGTGCCCCTCCTTTATGACATTAATACGCTGATGACCACTCTCATTCCAACCAGCTCAGGGTCCCCTGGCTTTGCATGGGAGGTTGTGGTTTGGAGTAGTGTGAGGGCCTGCATGCTCCAGGGCTGGTTCCCTGACTAACCTGCAAATTCAGCTCCCAGCTTTCTGCTTCAACCCATGTTCTCTGTAGTTCCTGGGAAGACATTAAAGCTTTCCTCGATTTTGGAACTTGGCCCAGGCTCCTTTTTGAGTGGCAGTGTCTCTTGAGCTCCCTTATCTACCTGATTTTGATCTGTCAGGATAGCTGGTACAGCCCTTGGTCATTTTTCAAGTCCCAGCCTCAGTGAGAAAGTATCAAAATACTTAAATCCCTGATGCCTCCAGCCTGCAGACTATTCCTGCTCCCCAGCTGGTGTGTGCAGGGAATGAGGGAGAGGGAAGTGGTGTTGTGGCCAGAGCAGCCTCCAGTGTCCAAGAAATACTGAGGAGTAACAGGGAGACTCTTGCAGTCCTGTACTGTCACACGTACACACTCAGGACATGTTATGGAGTGATGCATCTCCACCCTGTAATTACAGTGAATGTCTTTTCCAGGTGTTCCCCAGCTCATTAAATCTGCACTTAAATCCCAAGAGCTAAGCAAATGGCAAATTCCTTGCAACTAATGTAGTGTCTGTTCTTAATATTTTAGTGGCAAGACCTGACGAATTAGACAATGAGAGGTAGGAAACTAATTGACTCCTCTGCTGTGCTACTTTGCTGTGATACCGTGTTGTTACCTGCACATGCTTGAATATCAGTTCCTTGGGGCAAGGAGGAGGGGGAGAAGGGAGCTGCTTGGTGGAGGGAGGATGGAGCCCAAGATTCTGTCAGGAGGTCATGAGAAGTTTTTGACTCGCCCAAGCCTTTTTATTATCCCTCATCTTCATGCCAGCTTCCAGTGACGCTTGCTCAGTCCCCTGCCCCCTGCAGTGAGAGGCGCTTCCTTGAAAGCAATTCCTCTTGTATGGGCCTCCAGTAGCAGCAAAACAGCATTTCTGTGGGAATTAATTAAGTCTTCTGAGACTTGAGAGGGAATGTTTAACAGGCTTGTTCCAGCAGTTGTTCCTGCATAGTTATGACCTGACTGCAGCATTAATAATGGGTTGAGAAATGCTGGGGTGTTGCCTCACTGCTCACACCTGGCTCTCTGGACCCACCTTCCTTCCGCTGCTGCCAGGCTGTGCTGGATGTCAGTGCCCGATTAAGTCACCTGAGCTGGTGCCAAAGGACAAGTGTCTTTATTCAATCTTTTAAGAGGCCCAAGCACAAAAGGAATTGCTCTTCATAACCTTCAGAGACTCGTGATCAGCAGTTAAGAGGCACTAACAAAACTCACCAATTCAAGGCCTCCAAAGTAACTCCAAGTAACTATATGAAGTGAGGTGCAAGGCTGCTTCTAGACCTCATGCTGAACCCTTGGAGGCTGCAGTTGACCAAATAACTGCAGAAAAAGTAATTGGGTTCACTTTATTTGCCTCTATACTGCCCCCTCCCACCAGCAGCATGGAAACTGGCCCAGGCCACTGACTGAAATTCCTGCTCCTCAGCTGGTGTGGGAGCGCTGGGACACTGGTGGAGCGGTCATAGACAAGCTGCTTTGGGCAGGGCAGTGCTTGGAGAGCGGGTGACCCTTATCTCTAGAGCTCCGTGCTGGGGATGAAGAAGCATTGAGACAAGTGTTTGTAACAAGGGGCTTCAGCACTGACATTGATGCAGTAACATCTGTTCCCAAATTCTGCCTTCACTGCAGCTGGGGATATGTCCACCCTCGGCTGCTCGGAGTGCCAGAGCTCTCTCACCATTTGGCAGAAGGATGGGTGGCTGGGACCAACTTCTTAAATAATCTCTTCATTTTCAAGAGGCAAAGCCCTGGCAAGGTAAGAATGTACAGACCTCAGAAATAACCTGTTTGGTGTGGAGCCTCTTCAGACCACGAGGATCCTCCTGTGCTGGCATCCACTGCTGGCTGAACACGTTCAGGCATGGGAGGTCTCCCACAGCACCATGGCTGTTAGGTGTGGGGGGGAATGGAAACCATAGGCAGAATGATCAGGCTGTGAAGGAGGGAGGAGAAAGTGAGTGTCGGTGTGTGGACTGGCACTACTGAAATGAGAGCATGGCTGCTACTTTTGTAGGTTTCTGGCTTTTTAAATGTCTGTCAAACTTGTTTCCCTCACTGGGTTTCAACAGTTTGAGAAAGTGTGTAAAGCTTTTTTATTTTGTTTCTTTTTTTGAGCTTATGCAAAGAAAAACCTGTAGCACAGCAATAATACTGTCCCTGTCCTCTTCATCTTGAAGAGTTCTCTCTTCTTTAGCCTTTTCCTTGCTTTTGGCATCCCTGCTTTTATGAGCTCCTCATGCCCTGAGGAGGCCTTGGCTGCCTGCGGCTCTGAGAGCAGATACCCCCATGTCTGTGCCCATCCTAGAGCAGGTGGCTGGACTCCAGGAAGGCTTCACTGTCCTTAGAAAACTAAGGTGGTCAAAAACTAAGTGAGGCCACTGCTTAATCTTGGAAACTCACTGTCTCCCATGTCTTCAGTTTTGCCTTCTAGTGTGTGGAGTCTTCACTTTCCTGGCTGTCCTTGGCCGGTATATCCCTGGACTCTTGCTCTCATACTTGCTGTGTAAGTAGATCTCTGTGCCAATACAGACTTACATATGAGATGAAGGTGTCTGAGGGATGAGGCTTCTCTGTGCAAAAGGAAAGCTTGTGTGAATGGCTTTAAAATTTAAAATAATACATTCTGCCTGGAATGTGGAGGTTCTTGACCAGGACTCGAAGTCTGGTCTGGAGAGAACATGTTTGAGTGCTTAGTAACCACAGATCTGAGCACTAACTGGTTGGCCTCTCAATTCTGTTGAATTGGCAGAGGCAATGGCACCAGTTCTAACAGTCCCCTGCAGTACTGCCCTCACTGCCCAGATCTGCCGTGCTCTCTGTGTGTTGTGCTGCATCACAAAATGGGCAGGATGTTGGCGGGGCAGCATCCTGAACAACCTTCTAACGCGTGTTCCCACTTGCCCCAGTGCTCTTCATCCTGCTGTGGCCCCTTGCTGTGTACCACAGGCTGGGGCAGCGCATGTACCTGCGGCTGGAGCCGGCGCTGCAGCGGCTGGACTTCAGCGTCCGGGGATACATGACAGCCAGGCAGCGGGAGAGGCAACGTGAGTGCTGTGCCACTTCTGACCCCTCACACCTTGACCCTTGGTACCTGGGACAGGCTATGACAGAGCCCCCGGCCTTGGTGGTGGGGTGGGACTGCATGTCTGGCACAGCAAATTCTTGGAGCTGCCTGGGGAAGTGGGCGAGGCAACTCTGCCTCCACAGTCACCTCCCAGGGAGCAGCTGCTGTGTGCTCTTCGTGGTGCTGAGCTGCTCCAGTTCTTGGTTGCCAGAACTCTGTGTTCCATGTCATGGTTGCACAGAAAAGGGAGGAAGGGATCAGTGCAGGGGAGTGCTAAACATACTCATCTCAGCAAAAAACCAGCCACAGCCGCAGTCAGAAATGATCATGGCTCTGCTGCAGAACAGAGATGGCTCTGCTGTGCTGTGTCCAGCTTGGGGTTTTCTGATCCTGCACAGAGCTCTGTCCCAGCAGCAGTAACAGCTTTGGCTCTGGTTTCTGGCAGTGCGGGGCCGGGCCCTTGGTCAGGAGGCCACGGACGATGGGAGTGACAGCGAAGAGGAGCTGGCTGCATTCTGCCCCAAGGTAATGGTGCATCTGGGACAGGGACAGAACAAACTGCACTGCGGGGACACGCAGCACCTGGCTCTGTGTCAACACGGGGTAGCTGAGTGTGATGGGAGAGATGAGGACACTCCCCTTTCAGAGAGCTCTCTCCCAGTCTGTCCCCACTCAAGGATGCCCAGAGCTGCTCATGCCAGCTGCAGGCTCCTAGGCTGGGCAGTAAACATGAGTGAGCCTTAGGTACCAGCCTCCCATGAGGGCCAGGTTTCACTGAAGGCTACTGGATCATCTATTTTGCTTTGAGGTGTAGGAATAAGCTCTCCAGTGCTGATGTTTTCCATTTTGAACCTTAATTTCAAAGCTGGATGACTCTGTGGTTGCCAAGGAACTGACCATCTCTGACTCGGAACATTCAGATGCTGAGGTTTCCTATACTGAAAATGGGATGTTTAATCTTTCGAGAGGCCAGACTCCCCTGACAGAGGGATCAGAAGGTGAGAGGAAACAGGAAGCTTCTGGAAGGTGTGGAATGCTGAACAGGCGCCGATGTGACGGGTTGGAGGGGAGGATGTGTTGCCTCATGTCTTTGAGGTCTGGCTGTTTGATGTTGGCCTTGCTGCTTGCTGCACATGAGCTGCAACTGCCTGTTTTCTTCAGAGCTTCCTCCTTCATTCCTGTGGTGCTTGAGCAGAGCAACAGCAGCTGCTCTGCAAAGGCAGATCCAGCTCTGCCAGTCTGGCTGTGGGTGCAGAAGCAGTGTGGCTGGGGGTGCGAGTGCTCCCCTGGGGCGAGTGGCTGGTCTGGCACCTGCATTCCTTGTGAGTGAGCTGGGAGATCAGTGGGATCCAAACAGTTGGGATGGGGAGGAGGGCGGGGTTGAGGAGCGTGTGGTCTGTGATTTGCCAGCAATCTGTCCTAGGGAGGTGCTGGCCCAGCTCCTGCCCAGGGCCTGCGGGTGCTGGGTGGCTGCCAACATTTAAAGCACTTTCTCCTCCTCCAGACCTGGACGGTCACAGTGACCCAGAAGAATCTTTTGCGAGGGATCTCCCTGACTTCCCTTCCATAAACCCAGAAGCAACTGGCCTAGATGACGAAGATGACACCAGCATTGGGATCCCGAGCCTGGCATACCGCCTGCAAGGGACAGAGGATCTGCATCTCCCGTATGACCAGGAGGAGTCTGGCACACTGCCTTCGGTGCAGAGTCTCACCAACAACATTACTGGCTTTGTCACAAGGGGGATGATCCAACTGGCACTGTCAGGAGCCCCTCAGGCAGGCTCCTCACGCAGCACCAATCCTCAGAGAGGGGCAAAGACTCACCTCAGAGCGGTCAGCTCAGACTTGGACACTGATGCCGAAGGGGATGACTTTGAACTGCTGGATCAGTCTGAGCTGAACCAGCTGGATCCTGCTAGCTCCCGAGGCCAGTAAGCCATCCCATCACTTCTCTCTGGTGTTCTGTTGGGCATCACAGAGGGAATCCTGGAAGGAGAAGCCTTGCACAGTTCTCTCATTCGTCTCCTGTGAGTCTGAGTGACGTGACAGCCAGTTCTGGCTGGGAACATCACTGTGACTTGTGACTGTAGCCTCGCTTGGATTTTAAAATAAAGGACACTGGTAGTCCCTAGGGACAGGCATTGATGAGATAGCTCCACAATCACCCTGTGCTGTCTGCCAGGACACTGCCTGCTCCAAACTTCCCCACCTAAGACAATAAATCTAGTGTCTGCAGCTCTGGAGACTGGTGGGACTGACAACATCGCCAGGGACAATCGTGCACCGACTTCCAGGGCTGATGTATAACCGGGGGAACAGGATGAGGCAGCTCAGACTTGGTGTCTGGGACTAAATGATGTTCTGTCTCAGACAGCAATTCCCTGCTCCTGAAATGTTCACAAATCCAAGTCTTTCCCAGCAATATCCAGCTCCAGGTGGAACCAACCCCCTTGCTCCACTGTGGACTTTGTGCAGCTGCAATGTTTTCCTTGCACTGGCCACTCCCTCGGCTCCAGCTCCTCGTGATGCTGTTTTTTAAGAGCTCGATGGCAATAAGATACCTGCTGTGACAACCAGAGTCCTGCAAGAACATCCACGTGTGGCCCCTGCTTTGGTGTTGCTTTCCTGAACTAACAGCCTTTGTTGACAGCCAACTAACACTTCGCTAGAACCCCCTGTGCTCCTCCAGCGTGTTCCCGTGGGCAGGGCCGAGGCCGGGTTTCCTGGAGGAGGCGGGGCAGGGGTGGCCGGGTCGCAGTGGTGTGTGCCCCTGGCCCTGGGCCCACCCACCCTGCTGCCTTCAGACTCGCGCAGGCAGAGCCCGGCAGTGGGAACCGGACCGAGGAGCTCGTGTCCACCGCGGCCCCGTGAACAAACCAGCATCCCCCTCGGGGGGAGAGCCGCCCCCGCTGTGCCCACCGAAATCCCCCGTTGCTTTTCCTAAGCCATAGACCCGGTTCTGATCACGTTTGTGCAGCCAAGAACGCATCTCGGCAGGGACCCTGTTACCGGCTGTGTGTCTGACTCCGCCAGCCCGATCGCGGGGCGGGGAGGGGGTCGGTGGGGGCGGATTCACCCCGGGGGGCGGGGGGGCCGCGGCGCCTCCGCCAATCAGAGCCGGCCGTGCCCCCGCCGCGGTTGGCGGGAGCTCCCGGCGCGCCGGAAACGCGCGAGCGGCGCCAACCGGGAGCGGAGCGGGATGAGCAAGGGGCGTGAGGCCGCGGCGGGCGGTGAGTGCGGGGGGACCCAACCGGGAGGGGAGGGAGAGCCCCGGGGGCCGCCCCGGTGACCGGGGCCGGTCCCGCAGGAGGTGCCGCCGCCGTCCTGCTGCGGTACCTGCGCGAGCAGAACCGGCCGTACAGCGCCCAAGATGCCTTCGGGAACCTGCAGCGGGAGCACGGGCTGGGCAAGGCGGTGAGCGGGGCCGGGGCTGGGTGGGCCGGGGGCGGGGCGGGGGGAGCCGGTCGCGGCTGACGGCGCGTCCCGCAGGCCGTGGTGAAGGCGCTGGAGCAGCTGGCGCAGCAGGGCCGCGTGCGGGAGAAGGTCTACGGGAAGCAGAAGATCTACTTCGCCGACCAGGTGAGCCCCGTGCGGGGCGCCCCCCGCCCCCTGCCCGCCCCCCGCGGCCCTGACCCGCCGCCCCGCAGGAGCAGCTCCCGGCCGCCGGCGACGCGGAGCTCCGCGGGCTCGACGGGGACATCGCGGCGCGGTCCGCGGAGCTGCAGGCGCTGCAGCAGAGCTGCCGGCACATGGAGGCGGGTGAGTGCGGCCGGGCACCGCCGGGAGGACACCCAGGGCACGGGCAGCGCTGCCCCGGTGCCCGCCGGCAGCGCCGCCGGTGATGGGCGCCGCCTTCGCAGAGCTGAAGGACCTGAACAGCTCCATGACGACCCCCGAGATGTCCAGGGAGATCGAGGCGCTGAGGAAGGACTGCGCCAGTTACGCGGAGAAGCTGGAGAGGATTAAATCTGCCACCAACCACGTCACTCCGGAGGAAAAGGAGAAGGTGAAGACCTGCCGGGGCTGGGCCTCCCCCGGCACGCAGCGCTTCCCTTGCGGGCACCTCCGGCCCTGACAGTGTCCTCTTGGCAGGTGTGCCGGGAGCAGCAGCTGTTCCGCCGGGAGTGGCGCCGCAGGAAGCGGATGGTACCGGGCTGGGGCGCGGGGCGGGCGGTGTCGGCCCCGACGGGACGGGCTTCCCCCGCCGCAGCGCTCATGTGCCCTGTCCCGCCAGGCCACCGAGCTGCTGGACGCCATCCTGGAGGGGTATCCCAAGAGCAAGAAGCAGTTCTTTGTAAGTACTGAGGCCGGGCCCTGCCCGAGGCTTCTGAGTTGGAGGTTCAGCCTCCCCTGATCCGCTGCTGCCACACAGGAGGAGGTCGGGATAGAGACGGATGAGGACCACGGCGTGGTGCTGCCAGCAGCCCTCTGAGGTGCTGTGGGAGCCTCTGCCCCAGGGGAGAAGCTGCTGCTGTTGGAGCTGCTGCTGCAGCTCGGCTGTTGGATTGTTCTCTTTTTGCAGGACTTGGGCTTGTCCCCTGTATTTATATGTGTTTGTTTTAAAATTCTTTTCCGCAGTTGAGAGGATGGTGGGTGGGAGTGACATGACACTGTCCCTCTTCTTGCAGAGGGATGTTTCTTCCTGCCCCTCAGCACAGGAAGCTGCCAGGCTGGGGGGCACTGGGGCTGAGGGGAGGTGTCGGGGCGGGCACTGGTGCCTGGTGTTCTGGTAAGAAAAGGGATGTGGGAGGAGGTGGGGGACACTGGTGCTCCAAAAGGGAGCAAGGGACTGTCAGAGCTGGAGAGCTCTGTGTGTGATCCAGCCCTTCCCACTGTGGCCTCAGTGGTCACACAATATGAACCATTAAACACCAGAATTTTGGTTCAACTGTGCTTACCTGTGGTGTTTGTTTCTTCAGAGGGTGCTGGGGCAGTGTTTGCATCATGAGGGGTAGGGAGACACTAGGAGAGGATAACCTGAGCCACAGGGGCTGGAATGGGCTTCTGGAAACTACCAGCTCTAGGGCACAGCTTCAGGAACACAGCAGCAAAAAAATCATTAAAACATTCAGCAAAATTTATTTAATCACTTTTCACAATAAAAAAATACATCGCTTTCATGTGTGAGGTCTGTAAAACTCCACATCCTCCTCCCAAGGCAGGAAGCAATGCTCCCTCCTCAGCGCTGGGAAAAAAACCAGCCTGAAATAAACACTCCCTGAAATTTGTGCCCCTGGAGCAGGAGCACAAATCCCACTGCCACAGGTGTCCTGGAGCCATCACTCTGGGCAGTGACCAGCCCTGGCCTGGGCAGAGCTGTGACCCAAACTGGGTGTGGGACAAGGGCAAAGGTGTCCCTGAGAGCAGCTGCCTGCACAACTGGCACTGGCAGTACTCGGACCATTTTGGTGATTTACAAAAATAAAAATCAAATCAACACTGGTCTTGTATGTGTCTGTATAAAAATTCCAAGGAGGGGCAGTGGGCACACATGGCCACACTGTGCTACAGCTGCAGAATGTTCCTGTGCAGCACAGCCAACCCAAAAAGGAGCCAGGCATGTTCCAGCACTTGCAGGAACTTCCCGTGTCCTTTCCAGGACACCCATGGCTGCAGCAGCACTCTGGCACTGATGGGCTCATCCTGCTGCCAGCACTGCCAGGCTCCCCCAAAACACATCTGCCTGAAAACAGCTGCTTCAGAGGGAGCAGAGAGACAGTCTGCAGGTCAGGGAGAACCTATTCCTACTGTTTCACCAGAAACCCACCATTTTTAGCACACGTTTGTCACGTTTCCCTAGCTGGGGTCAGTGAGGCTGCTCCAGGTTCAGCCCTTCAGGGAGAGTCGGTGGCACAGGCAAGCCCATGGCACTGCCTGAGCCAGAGACTCTGCCCCGTGCCCCCACTTCCCTCCCCCCTTGCCCACTCCCCCAAAAGATTCGGTAACACGGACTGGAGCAGCTGTGTCTGCATGGCCACCCTTGGGCTTCGGAGGGAATACAATAAATAATTCAGAAAAGCTTAAAAACAGCCATGAGGAAGAGGGCCTGGGGTGGTGCCCGTTCACTGGGCAGAAGGTGCCCTGTCCCTGTGGGCACGGAGGAGGCTCAGTAGAGCTGACTCTTCACCTGGTGCAGGACTCCAATGACAATGTCTCGCAGTGTCTGCAGCAGAGAGGGGACGTAGTCAGTTGGTCTGTGAGGGAACAGCCACCCCCGTGCCACTGTCTTTGTCCCTCAGCCAAGGCACCAGCCCCCCCTGCAGCCCCACACTCACCTGGGGCTTGCAGTGCTCCTCAATCCAGCTGAAGACACATGCCGAGAGCTCCTGAAAACTTGTTACGGAGATGGAGGCGTTGAAGGACTGGAACAGGGAATCCATGATGCCTTGGAAAACATTGAACTTCACCTCATCAGAGACCTGGTCCTTCCCCTCATTTGGGTTGTCCTGATGAGCTTTCACAATCTGCTCGTAGTTCCTGAAACAAGCCCAGTGCCCCAAGGTCAGCAGAGAGGCCTCCTGCTCCCAGCTCCTGCTCCCATGTCCCAAACCCAGCTCCTGTCCCAGCTCCAAGCTCCAGTCCCCAGCCAGAGAACCTCTGGATGACCCCTGGCAGCTCTTCCCTGGAAGGACATGGAGGAACAGCAGGAAGAAGAGGTCATGACCCCAACAGCCCTTCCCTTACACTTTCATGATCTTCAAGGCCATCACATCTTTCCTGAGGGTAGAAACTTCCTCCTCCTGCTTCTTCTTTTCCTTGTGCAGGAACTGGATGTAGTCAATGGCTAAGCACGAGAATGCAGAGTGAGGATTTGGGAGCAAACACAGGCCCCTGAGACCCCCACAGGAGGTGCCCAAGCAAGAGGCGCATCAGCTCCTGCTTCCCCAATTCCCTCAGGGGTAGGCAGGTGGGTGGGGATGAGCAGCACTTGAGCTTCCCACAGCCCCACCACACCAGAAGGTCCCAAGGTACAGACCTGTGGCCTGCACAGCTCTAAGAAAGGCATTTTGGAGATCAACAGCACCCCCTTCTCTCTTCCCACCCTTGGGACTCACTTTTCTGGAGGACGATGGCCTTGCTCAGCTTCTGGGAGCCGATGGAGAAATCCTGCTGCTCACAGGTGGGGACAATGGCCTGCAGGTCATCGTAGCCTTTCTGTGGGGAAGCAGCCACAGCACATGGAGCTCATGCTGTGACTGGGTCCACACCCGGCTCCCACCACAGCCAGGGCAGCTCCTGGAGCCTCCCGGGAAGGGCAGATCCAGCAGCACAGCAGAGGAGCAGTGCTGGATGTGTCCCCGGAGCCAGCGAGCCCTGCAGTCCCTCCCCTCACCTTGATGGCGTCGCGGCGCTTCTGCTCGGCCTGGGTGTGTGCCCGGCGGCGCCGGTCCTTGTACGACTCCTTGTAGGGCTCCTGGTGGTAGTCACTGTCCTCGTCATCTGCAGGGACAGAGCACGGCAGAGGTGAGGGGGCAGAGGCAGCTCAGGGGCCCAGCACAGCCCCTGCCCCACTCAGCTCCGGCAGGCTGGGCCAGGGAAAAGTGCTTCATGGAGCTGGACAGGAGGCAGACACCCGCTGTCCCCACCACCTCCCCCCTCCTCCTCCTCCTCCTCCCCGGGGTGGGAATCCTGCCCAGCCTTGGCGCAGGGCAGAGCTGGAGCTCAGCAGGGCTCCCCAGGGAGCAGAAACACCGCGGCCCCTGGGGACAAACCGCACCGGTGTTGGGGACAGAAGAGGCGCTCGTGGAGCCGATGCTGTTGGCCCGGGACACGATGCTGCCTTTCCGAGCGTTCTCCATGAAGAGCGCTGGAAGAAGAGTGTCCCGGGGTCAGTGCCCGCCAAGGGCCGTGACGGGCTGCAGGGACGGGGGATGTCCCGGGGCGGCCGCGGCCACCCTCGGGGGGGAGTGACGCGGGCCGGGCACCTACCGGAGTCCAGGCCATTGTCGCCGTAGGCCGCGTCCACCTGGCGGGGTCGGCGAGCGGAGGAGACACGTCAGCGGGGCCGGGCGGCGGAGGCGGCCCAGCCCGGCCCCCGGAGCGCCCC
>JAWWEU010000080.1:2422298-2490394 GCA_035583155.1 Acropternis orthonyx | reverse complement strand
GCCCAGCCTCAGCCCCGGCTGAAGGTGCACGTACAGCGGCCCCGCCACCAGCCCCGCCGCCGCCGCCACCAGCCCCGCCGCCCGCCGCGGCAGCGCGGGCAGCGGCGCCGTCAGCACCAGCAGCCCCGACGGGAACGGCGGCATCGCCGCGCCGGATGCGCCGCCGGCCGGAACGGGACGGGAGAGGGGCCGGAACGGGGACGGGAACGGGGACGGAACGGCACCGCCTCCCGGGCAGCTCCGCCCGCGGCGGGGAGGAGACCGGCAAGCCCGGCCCCATCGCGGCCCCGCCCGCCCGGCGGAGCGGCACAAAGCCGGAGAGACCCCCGCGCGAGGGACCCCCGGGCGGGGCTGCGCGAGAAGGACGGAGCCGGAGCCGTGCGGCTGCAAAAAAGGCTTTACTGGGGACACGGCAGGAGCGAGCCCGCCGGGGGGTCCGGGCTGGGGGGCTCGCGCGGCAGCGGGTCCCGGTGACTCGGCGGCTCCGCTCACGGCTGGTCCCCGCCGGCGTCGCTGCCGCCGAACACGAAGTCGTGCATGGCGCGGACATACGCGGAGCCGTCGGGGCTGCCCCGCGGGAGGCGCCAGAGCGGGGCGAGCAGCCGGGAGCTGGCGCAGCGCAGGGGCGGGCAGGGGCCGACGATGGCCTCCAGGAACACCTGCCAGCGCAGAGGGGTCAGGGCCGCCCCCGACGCGGCCCCACGGCCGCCCCCGTCCCGCGGGCACTCACCGGCACGACCTCCTCCACCTCCTGGGCCGCCTTGCGGAACAGGCTCTGGCAGTGGCGCAGGTACCGGCGGTACAGCCCCCGCGTCTCGGCGTCCAGGCCCTGCAGCTCGCTGCCGTCGGGGTCCGGGCGCTGCAGGTTGGCCAGGAAGCTGGTGTGGACGGGCCCGCACTCCACCAGTGTCACGCTGCGGGAGGGAGCGCATGAGACGCCATCCTACCCCTGCCCTGCCATCCCCGCATCCCGGCGGGCAGGCATCAGGGTCACCCCCGCCCGGCACCGCCGGCACTCACTGGATGTTGAAGGGGCGCAGGACGATGGCCAGGCTCTCGCACAGCCCCTCCACCGCAAACTTGCTGGCGCAGTACACAGCGTTGAAAGGCAGCCCTGGGTGGGGCAGAGCCACAGCCTGAGCACCTGGGGCTCCTCTCCGTGGCTCCCCCCACACTGCAGGGTGCCAGGGGTCCCACCTTGCAGTCCCCCAATGCTGCTGGAGATGATGATCCGCCCGGCCCTGCGGTGCTTCATGGCAGGCAAGAACGCCTGGATAGTGCGGACGGCCCCAAAGAAATTCACGTCGAAGAGGGTTTTCATAGCCTGGTCGGAGCAGGTCTCCAGGGGTCCCATCAGTCCCACCCCCGCGTTGCAGACTGCTGGGCAGGGTGCAGTCAGCAGGGCACTGCAGCCCCCGCACACTCCCCAGCGCCAGAAGGCAGGATTGAAGGGGGGGCTGTCCCTGCCGGTGGGCCCTGGGCACCCCCAAACCCACCTCCTGCACCCCTGCCCTGCTGAGCACAGCCCAGCCCAGCCCCAGGACTACTGCCATCTCCTGTGATTTGGCATCTACTCCTAGGGCCCTGGGAGGGTTGTGACCCTGCAAATGCCCTCCCAAGGGACAGCGGGAGCGCTTCGAGCAGTCGTACCCAACACGTCCAGCTGCTGGCCCTGCACCCGCTGAGCAGCGGCCGCCAGTGAGTGTGGGTCAGTGACATCGAGCTGCAGGACCTCCAGTGTGTCAGGGCAGCGGCCCCCCAGGCGTTCCAGGAGCTGCCCACCCTTGGCCAGGTCACGCATGGTGGCATAAACTGGGGAGAGAGCACAGCCACAGGCAGCAGGGGTCTCAAGAGCCCTCCACCCCAACCAGACCCCACAGGGCTGCCTCCAGCCCACCCTCAGGCACCGTCTGTCCTTGATGAGGCGCTGCCTGGCCCAGCCCAGAGATCCCCAGGGGTGCTGGACCACCCGGGGGCAGGGCTGTCCCTTTACCTTTGAAGCGGTGAGCTGAGTCCGTGGCAAGGCGTGCAGCCAGCGCCAGGCCAATGCCGGAGGAGCAGCCTGTGATCAGCACCGTGGTTCTCTCCATGGCTGGCAGTGCTGGCCGAGGGGGCTGCACCACTTAAGAGGGCTGGGAGAGGGGTCCCCCCACCCCACGCCACCGTGTTGTGTCTGCTGCCTTATCTCAAGGCCCCTCCACCCACCTCCCTGCGTGTGCCTGGGGCTCCCTGTGCCTTGATGCTGGTGCAGGTGCTGCGATAATGACTCGGGGGAGGCTCTGGGGCACGGGGGGGCCGCAGCCCTGGGGGGTCCACACCAGCCGTGCCAGATGCTCTGGCTGCCAGTACTTGTCTGGCACTGCATTCTTCCTGCTATGTGGGCTTAGCACCGAGCTGCTCCTCTGCCCCCCTGTATTCCACATGGTCCTGCACGGGGGAGACGCGTTGGACACACATAGGAGAAAAGTCTTTATTTGCTCCACAGCTGGGCTCTGCCTGAGCTCCGCCTGGGGGAAAGGCCTCAAAAACCCTATCCTGAGGAGCACAGCCCCAGTAATGCTGCAGGAAACACTGCAAAGTCTTTTATCATACAGAAGGCACCAAACACAGGCAGGGCTGTGCAGTGCTGGGTCCCTCCATGTAGGCACAGGCATCCAGGGCTGCTCTGCCCTCAGACCACTGCCACCTCCCTCTCTGCTTCTCCACCATCACTGCCCCTGCCAGCCAGCCAGGTCCCCACAGCAGGGACACATCTGTCCCTCTGAAGAGTCCCCCCCAAGCTTTCAGCTGGGACCACTGGGGCACAGCCTCCTGACCATCCATCTGCCAGCCACCCATCCGTCTGCCAGCCTCCATCAGGGCACATCCTGCCCACACAGGGGAAACAGGTTCAGGCTGGCTAAAGGCCACTGGGGGTCTGTGCCCCGCTTCCAGCACAGCCAAGATGCAGCCATCAGGCCAAGAGCTGCAGGAGCCCCGACACAGGAGGGCATGAGGACTCTGCCCTCCCTCTCTGGGGCTGGCTCTGGAGGCACAGTTGAAAGTCATAATGGCCCAGCCCGGCTGCGCCGCAGGGCACTGGGGTAGTATTTGAGGAACAGCTTCCTGGAGATCTCCACTGTGTCTCCAGTTGGCACAGCTGGGTAGCGCTTCTTGTTGTAGATGAAGCCTCTCTCCACTTGGAAGACAACCTGGTTGAACTGGTCCTGGTGGAAAGGGCGGCCCGAGTTGAGACTTTCCACCAGCACGGAGACGAAGAGGCTCCAGCGCACGCCATAGTAGTCCAGCACCAGCCCCCCCAGCTGCTTGTTGGCATAGTCCAGGATGTTCCCACTGGGCCCCCAGAGCGTCACCTGGTTCCGGGCATTCAGCTCATACTGCTCTGCCTCCTGGTCACTGGTGGCCACAGCGCGGGCACTCTCCAGCCAGCGGCCGAGCAGGAAGAGGCTGTTGCTGGAGAGGAGGCTGTCCAGCTCAGGCAGCAGGTCGTACACCAGCACCCCGCCAGCTGTCAGCAGCTCTGGCAGCGCGTGGCTCTGGAAGGCGCTGCGGATGTTTAGGTAGTAGTCGCTCACCAGCTGCTGGGCCGCCTGCCGCGTCACGTCCACCAGGTCGTAGCGGAAGGTGGGGCTGGAGCCCAGCTGGGCGCTGGCGCTCAGCAGCAGGCGCCAGGCCTCGTACACGTCGCTGGCGTTGTACCAGAGCTCTGTGTCCATGTGCAGCGAGGGCCGACGCACCAGCGGGCTGCGGTTGTGGTTGACGCAGACACCGGTGCAGTTGTAAACGCTGCGAAGGAGCAAGCGCCAGGCACTGGCAGCAGCGGTGTTTGGGGCGCCGTAGCGGCGCTCGGCATAGCGGGTCACCCAGCTGGGCAGGTCAAGGGGCTCCTGCCGCCAGCCCAGCTCGTTCATTAGCTCGTACACCATGTCGTTCTGCTCGATGCCCTCAGGAACCAGCCCTGTGCCAACCATGGTGGAGTTGGGGAAGCGCCGAGCCGCGAAGGGGCCATGGTTGATGGCCTCCACAGTGCCAAAGAGGCCGTGGTTACCCCCAAAGTTGTGCAGCATGCACCAGATGAAGGGCTGCCCGTAGAAAGACTCTGTCCACTGGTAGACAGGTTTGGACTCAGCAAAGAGGTCGAGAACGATCATCCTGCCAAGGGGCACGCCGTGCAGGAGGGCTCGCACCTGTGCCGGGTGCCAGAAGTCTGGCTGGTGCTGGAAGAGCCAGCCCTGCATCAGCCACAGCGCCTCAGGGTCAGCTGGGGATGGAGGAGCACAGGGTGAGGTCCCCTCCAGGCAGGGCCCACAGGTGTCCCACCAGGCTGTGGGGCCACCAACTGCCCCTTGTGGGAGGGGCTTTGAGGGTCTGGCACCAACGGGGTCTGTCAAGAGCAGGCAGCTCAGCACCCACATGAGACCTGCAGCCTCCTCCCCCAGCCCCAGTTATCCCACCTGGACCCTCGCAGCACCCACCTCCTGTCATTGACCTGAAGACAGCATTGCTGACCCTTGAGAGATAGGCAGGGTCAGAGGAGAGGGGGGTCATCTCATTGAAGGTGTCAGCGCTGTAGACATGGTCTGTGCCGAACTCCTTGATTAATTCCTTCAGGAAGAGGGTCCCGATCACCTGGAACATGGGGTCCTCTGGGTCCAGCAGGTAGATACACGAGTAGGTGCAGTCGAAGTGGCTCCACCCCCCCAGGCGAGTGGCATTCACTCGTGGGAAGACCCTGTGCCAGAGGGCAGGGATGGGGATCAGGAGCAGGGCAGGGCAGGACCATAGGTGCCCCTATGCCAGAGGTGTGACCCAGGGCAGAACCCCGGGGGCAGAGGCTGCACCCACCGAAGGATGCCCTGCGGCACGTGGCCCGCAAAGGCTGGCAGCACCGTGGTCATCCCCAGCGAACGCATCCGCTCCACGATCCGGTACTGCGGGAGAGAAGGAGGGAGGGAGCGGATAGAGAGGCGCCTCCGCCGCCCCGGGAGGGGCCCCCCGAGCGCTGCGGGAGCTCGGGGAGGGGCGTGGGGGGTCCCCGAGGCTCCTGGAGCGCGGGAGGAGCAGGGCAGGGGGTGTCAGGGGTCTGCCACGGGCGGGCGGGGCCCCCCCGGTACCTGCAGGTAGCGCTGCTTGAGGTGCCAGGCGGGCGGCAGCGGCCCAGCCCAGCGGCGGAGGTTCCCCATTCGGTTCCACGCCAGGAACGCGGGGCCCGTGAAGTATTTGTCGATCTCCGACTGGTTCAGCCCCAGGCTGCGGTAAACCTGTGCCGGGGGGCGCCGGGGGGGGCGGTCAGCCGGTCCCGGTGCCTCCCGGCGCCCCCGGCGCCCGCCCCGTCGCGGCGCTCACCCGCTGCCACACCGCCTCCTGCCCCGCGAACGCCGGCGCCAGGTTGATGCCGCTCAGCGCCATCCAGTCGATCTCCCGCTCCCAGCGCGCCCAGTCCCACCAGGCGAAGGAGTAGCTCTGTGCGCACACGTTCTGGTAGTAGCGGTACCTGCGGGAGCGGCGGAGGCTGCCCGGGCCGCCCGCGCCCCCGGGGCCCCCCGTTACATAACGGCGCCCGGTCCCGCCCCGGCCCCGACCCCAGGCCCCGTTACCTGCCCGGGGCGGCGGCGCGGATCTCGGCCCGCAGCCGCGGCAGCGGCTCGGGCAGGCGGAGCTGCGCCCCGGACCAGGACAGGTGGCACCCGCAGGAGTCGCGCAGGTAGCGGTAGAGCCCGGCGGCCGCCGCCACGCCGCTGGAGCCCGTCACGGCCACGGCCACGGCGGCGCCGGGTGGCGACCACAGCCGGTACGCGTCGGGCCCGCCCGCCGCCAGCCCCGGCTCCACCGACAGAGCCACGGCGGCGGCCCGCGGGCCGAGCAGGCGCCGCGCCAGCGACCGCACCGCCGCCTCCTGCCGCGGGTCCCCCGCCCGCGCCGCCGCCGCCACCGAGAGCAGCAGCAGCAGCAGCAGCACCGGCAGCCCCGGTCCCGGCCCCGGCCCCGGCCCCGGCCCCCACCGCGCCGCCATCGCCGCCTCCTGCCCCTGCCCCGCACTCCGCTCCCGGTCCCGCCCCCCGGCCCCGCGGCGGGGGCGGGCCCGATCCGGTACCGGGCGCGGGGCGGAGCGAGGCGGGGCCAGCGGGCGGGTTCCGGCCCCTCGCAGCGGGATCGTACCGGGCCAGCCGGCAGCAGGGGGCGGGCTGGGGCCGGGCACAGGCGGTGATTGTGCCCCGGGGCCACGGCGGTGCCTTCCCCGCCTGCTCGGTGTGCCCGGGCACGGGAACCCCACCGGCCGCGGCGGGTCTGGCACCGGCGGCTCCGCTCCCCGGCGGCTCCGCTCCCCGGCGGCTCCGCTCCCCGGCGGCAAACCGGGCCGCGCTCCGGCCGGCCGGGGGCGCTGCGAGACCGGGCAGCGGGTGGGGGGAACGCCCCGGCACGGCCCGGAGCTGCCCCGGTCCCCCAGGCCGGGCTCGGGCTGCCGGGGCCGCTCCCCGCACCGGGGCACGGCCGGCACCAGGGCTGCCCTGCGGCCCCGGAGCCATGGACACGGGCAGAAATACTGTGGTTGCGTTCGCGACCGATTACAACACGAGCGGGTGAAGGAGAGCGAGCATCCCCCGGGACCGCCGGTACCCGCAGCGGCGGGAGAGCGGCCCCCGGAGCCGGCACCCCGCTCGAGGGAGGGGGGCAGCGCAGGGCGGCTCATCGCCCCCCCGGGGACATCACGAAACGGGGGGAAACACACCGACTCCAGCAACACGACTCTCAGACCCCCGCAGAGCACTCCCTTCCGCTGCTCCCGCACATGTGGAAAAAGCCCCGCGTCAGGAAGAGCCTGAGTAAACACGGCCCTGCCGCGGGGAGCGGCTCCAGCAGCAGGGCAGGCAGGGCGTGTTGCCCCTGTAGCTTTCGGGGCTCTGCCCGGTGTCAGTCAGGCATGAGGGGCTGCCTGGGAGCTCCTCAGTGAGTGCAGGGGGAGAACAAAACAGCCCACACCCTTTGTTGTGCAGTTCTTTTAATTTATACAGTGACTGTCAGCGACTGTCAGCGTTTCAGCCAGGGCAGCAGGACACACCAGGACTTGTGTCACTGCTCCACCTGCAGCGACACTTTGATTTCATCCTTTATTCTCCAAACACCTCTGTACACATACACCAGTGAGCACCCAGGGGCTGCCCACGTTGCACATACCTTTCACACCTAATTTTAGGCAGCCCACCACCTCAAGGCATTTCCTCCCCGCTTCCAGGTTAACGATTCTCATTTTTGTTCTAATCTGTTCATATGCAAATACTCAGCTCCACTGTGAGAATTAAACGTGATGGTCACACACAGCACTAACACACAGCCCACTGCTGCTACAGCCACATCAATATGAGGAGGGCAAGGAATTACTGACAGCTCAGACAGGGGAGAAAGCAACAGCTACTGCAGGGACACACCACTGAGACTCCCCTGATGGGGGGCTGTTTTGGTAAGAATGGGCCTCTGCTCTCCCTTCAAGGGCTTCTCAGACCCTGAGTGCACAGGACAACGTAAGCCACTGGTCCCTCTGCCTGTGCAAAAGCTGCCTTCACCAATGCCAAGTCCATACAGGCATAATCCAACATGCCTCAAGGGCTTTGCAACCTTGAAACCAGAAAGCCCAGAATTTCTACTGCCAGTACCTGTGGCGATTGATTACAGTCTGCACCACAGCTCAACCCTCCCCATCCAGCCCCAGGCCACAGCCAGGCAGCCAAGCCCCAGAACTGGAGCCCCCTCCCCACCACAGCCTCCAGCAACAAGAGGGAGCAGCTCTTCCTGAACTGAGACTGTTGGGCCTTTTCTCCACGTGCTGGTTTGTCCCCTCAGCACATCTACATTTCTCTTCTGCCCTGATCAGCTGCCAGAGAATGCACAACACAAGGAGCACACAACTATACACCAAACAGACACATCATGCACTTGGTATCGTCAAGAGTAAACTTAAGGAACAAAACGTTTTTGTGATCCAGTGTCACTCGTTACCCCGGAACATCAAAGCTCTCGGCTTTGGGATGCCATGGTAACGCTTGAGAGTGCTGCAATAAGTTATTGTCACCATGGGGGGTTACACACGACTCAGACACGCAGGGAGGGGAGGGTCAGTCACACACACACGATGTTTAACACTGCTGGAGTGGAGGAGGGCTCAGTCATCAAACCTCCCCTCACGGATGGTGTCAAAGGAGAAAGGGAGAAACTTGAACCCAGTACCAGTGTAGAACTTGTTCTGGAACTCGATCCTGCAAGAGAGGGAAGAGCAATCACTCATTAAAAAGGTAGCTCTCAATAGCAGCAATTAGCAAGAACTCTGTTAAAAGTATGATTACTGACTATATAGCTTTAAAGAGAAAAAGAGATATTATAACATATTGTACCTTTTGGGATAAACCTCCCACCTGTGTGTGATGTTTCTGTGTGGGGCAGAGAACTGTCCAGGGACTTCAATCCCACCCCCAGGAGGAATAAAAGCACAAGAGAACCAGGAAGCCCACGCTGACTGTGGTCTCCCAGGAAGCACAGGGAGCACACAGTGTTTTCTACAGCAGCTTGTTGCTGAAGTTCCCTTTCCCGTGAGCACAAGCCTCGGCCGCGTGACACTGAGCTCAAGACTCCCCCACCAGCCGCTGCTGTTTATTCCCTGCGGCACATTTGGTTCATCCCCCCACATGCACTTTGTGCCATGCTCGGACGTGCCTGCTGGCTCCAGCCGAGCATTAGCACAGCCCCATTTGCTGCTGCCCCTAATGAACTCGGGTAAAAAAAGAATTATTCCAGAGAACTGCCCAATGGTCAGCAACAGCCAAATAGGGACAGGAAAACTAATCCCCTGATTCCCAGCAAAAACAAGCTCGGGCTTCACAGGCACTTTACATTGCATGATCTGCTGGCAAACAAAGTCTGCAGGCAGTAAGTGACAGCAAACCAGGTAGCATAAAACAGTTTGGGAGAAGGATCTTTATACAGCAAAAAAGACAAACTGGAATTATTTTTCCCCATGGCAAACTCCAGAGCTGCTGGATTTAGCTGGCAAAAAAGTGATTTTCCCAGAGAGCCCAGGAGAGAAATGCTCAGAAAAACCAGCTTTATCCTGTATCTGCTGCTGCCTCGCAGACTAAGGGATCCCCAGGATGAGCAGGATTTTCCATATGGGAGGAAGGGCTCCTTGCCAACATGCTCCAGTTTTTCAGGAACCCTGATAATCTCCATAAGTATCCTGTGACTAAATAACTGTTCTGAAAGCAAAGGGAAATGAGAGGCAGAGGGCTGGGAATCTGAGTCACCCAAACCCACTGTAACTGAAATTTCAACCCTGATGATTCACAGTTCCAGCTGGCCATGACATCCAAATGCTCCCTTTGGACACCCCCTTACAACTGGAGGCCTGATGCTGGAGGAGAGGGTGCTCTAAGGTTAGAGAATTAGTATTTAACCAAATAATCATAGCATAAACAGCCAGTGGGGTTTTCTGCAGTTGTCTTCAGAAACATCCAGAACCCAGCACGAAGCACTACTGTTCACAGGCTCACTGCCTGTTATGTGTCCCACTTTATTGCTAAACTCTCCACGTGTCTTCCATCAGTGACCAAGGTCTGCAGAGGATTTACAGAGAGTGAGCGCTGTCAGCAAACAGACCAGGAACCCTGGCAGCTGTGCTACAGCAAACCCACTCTGGCAGCTTTTTGCGTTAATAATTAGTGTCAGGTGTTTGTCAGACTGTGTTTCTGTGGATTTTCCAACCCCTCAGAGTCAGGATACCTACACTGGAAAACCGGGCAGCTCCAGTCCCATGAGCAGGAGCAGCTGCAGAGGCAGCCGTGGAACAGGAACCCCAACTGCCACTTGGTAGAGCTGCAAATTCCCACTCAGTGTTTCTGTTCCTAAAGGCGGGTGCGAGAGCCTGGGGTCAGGTGTGACCCAGGCACACTTGGAGAGGGGTGACCTGCAGTGCAACCGACAGTCAGAACCCACTGAGGTGTCTGAGCAGAGACTGTTGCAATTACTCCTCCCTGAAAATGACAGTGGTTCCGTACCTGGCACCCTGGGATATTCCATCCTGCCTGGCAGGAGGCTGTGGCTGCCCCTTGGAGCAGCAGTTCCTGTGGCTGCACTGCAGGCGAGCGCTGGCTCGTGACCTTTACAAAGGAAAATCAAATCCTGGCAGGTGGGTGGAGAGCTGGACTCTACCACTCCCACTTGCTGGATTGAGAGCAGGATGCAGCTCCAACACACCCACGCCTCTTGGGAAGCAGCATTCTGAAATCCAGTTACAAACTTCTCCTTTTGGGCACAGTCTGTGGCTGGCTCACATTAGAAGAGCTGACTAGCTTAAAAAGGGGGAAGTTGCTTTAATCTGAATGTTCATGTCAAACTGCATCACTGAAAAGCAAATGGAAAGGTAAAATATTTCAGGAGAGTTACAGTAAAAGGAGCTAACAGCAGGACACCTCAGACAGGCACTGAGCTGCAGCGGAACCCTGATGCACACTCAGCACTGTGGGTGCTGCCTCCACCCCACAACACCCCAAAAAGCCCAGCCTGCTCAAAGAACGCACACTTGAAACAGCACAAAGTTAAACCTTCATTTGGGGCTGCCAGGCACAGCACATGGAACCCCCTGTGCATCCCCTCACCAGTAAAACACATGCTCAATTCCTCCTCTTTTCCAGGAAGGCTGAACCACCCACACCTCAAATTCCTGATAGGTGACTGTTCTCCCACAGCCAGAAAATCCCATCTGCTCCTCCCAGGACAGCTATATTTGACCCTCACTGCCCCTTCCTCCTCCTTAAAAGGCAACACCTGCCATTGGAACGCCCTGTTTTCAGTTCAGGAGCAGAAAAGAATGTGAACAGTGTGTTCTTTGGAACAACTGCAGGTGCCTCCCTGTGATAAGCAACACAGCAAGCCCAGAGTCATTTCAGCACAATACTTGCAATCTGAAATAGAGTTTTAAACTTGCTTTCTGGGCTTTGAGCCTGAATAGATTTTCCTCCACAGCCCAGACCCTGGAAATCCTCTAATCCACAAGGAATTGCAAAGCAAACCCACCACATCTGGAGTTTCAGTACTGCTGCTCTCTGCTCCCCTTGGACTGCTCTCAGTGCCCAGCAACGTCCATGGGGCTTCTGCTGCCGCTGCTGCGATGGCCCCGTGCGGTGACAGCAGGGAGAGGGTGAGGGACCTCCGTCCAGTCAGCGAGGAGCTCTCGTGTGACTGCTAGGGAGGGTTCAGGCTGGATGCCAGGAAAAACAGAGGCACCATCCAGCAGCCATTTTCAGCAGTGCCCCCCCCTGCTCCCTCGGCACAAGATGGCTTCGCCCTGAGATCCTGGAATGAGCTTGGCTCACTCACCTACAGAGACACAGGTGGGCCAGGACCCCCCAGCCTGTACCCCTAAAAGCTGCCAGGACACCCTGGCCAGCACCCCCCCAGGCAGCCAGGACACTCCAGCCTGCACCCCCACAGCTGCCAACGGAGAGGGTAAAAAGCCAAAGTTTTCCTTCCACGCAAGCAGGGGAAAAGGGCAAAAATGCTGTTTATCTGTTGTTCTTCAAAAGCCCTGACTTCCTTTTGCACTTACACAACTACTTTCAGAGAGTGCTCCCAACCTTTTCTTCCCATTTAAGCAAGACAGAAAATTCCTGTTGATCTCCATGGAACTTCCCTTTGCTCTTCTTACCCCCAGGAAATCAGCAGCCTGAGGAGGTGGCAGCAGCCTGAACCCCCACAGAGGTGCAGACTCTCCTATACTTCAGGCTGAGCAAAACCCACTCCCAGTTGCTCCTTTGATCCCACCAGTGCACTACCCAGGGTATCTGAAGTGGAACAATGAGAGCTCTTAAACACAGATTAGAGAAAGCTCTTGAACACTTTCCCTACTTGGGAGCAGAGTAGTTCCTTCTGCTTTGCTGGCTGCATACACAGGAGCTTAGTGATCGTGGGAAAGGGGCTGCAAAAGCATCTGCCAAAGGAAAGACCAGCAAAAACTCACTGCCATCCCACTGCAACCCGAGGGCAGAAGGCAAAGCCACTTCTGTCTTATGATGGCAAGGTCTTATGATGATGAGTAAAAGCATGAGAAGGAAACTGCAGTCAGTGGCTATTGCACATGAAGGGCAACAAACAAAGGAACCAGGGAAAAGACCAAAAGACAAAATGAGAAGATCCTGCAGAAAGCCACAAGCACGCTCATCTGCCCAAATCTGCCCACAGCCTCCCCAAAGTTTTTGTCTTAAAGCTTTAGTCTTTTAGTGCTTATTTTTAAGCAGAGCTCAGTTACTCTCCACAGCTTCTAAGCAACAATCAGGAGAGGAGTGTTGTTCTACCAACAGGATTGAAATCTCTGACCCTTTCAAAGACTTTCTGCCTTATAGAAGATGGCCTTTCTGCACAGTCCAGGTGACATCAATTTTCTTGCTATGAAGAGCTCCCCAAGTTTCTGGATGTCCCAGTAACTCACCAGTGCAAACGCAAAGCATGGAGGAAGGCTGAGAGCCCCTCCATGACGAGCAGAATGGCCACTGTCAGAGTGGCAAAAGCAGCAAAGATAAAGAAGAGGCCAAGGCCTCCCCCCAGGCTCCTCACGCTGAGGCCAATGTGGATCACCATGGTCCAGAGCACCTCCGAGAGCTCTGCCGGGAAAAACGGGAGAGGGCTTGTGTCAGTGGGAACAGGGGGTTGCAAAGCAAAAAACTGAAGTCAAGCAAACTCCCACTACAATGAGGTGAGAGACTGAAGAGGGACAAGAGCTTTTGCAGCAAGAGTCAGGACATTGCCCCCAGCTGTCCCACAGGGCAGGGCAGAGTCCTTGCTCAGCAGCTCTTTGCTTTATTTCATGTCCTTAGCTCTCTCCCTCCCGTTCAGCAGAGCCGTGGGAGCAGACCCTGTGTGGTGCTCGTTGCTCCCAGCCCACGCACACGCAGCCCTGTCCTGTGCCAGCCAAGCCCTGAGAGGCCCCTCATGTTCCTGCCTCCCACTTGTGTGTGGCGAGCAGGCACAGGGATCCCACCTCAGCCTGCTGAGGGACACTCACGTGCATGGGCCAAGCTGAGGGCCCAGAGCCTCAGGTAGGACGCGGTGTTGGAGATGCAGCCCAGGCAGTACTCGATGGTGTGGATGGCCTGGTACACCACCGTGTCACCGAAGTCGAACTGCAAAGAGAACAGAGGGTGAGGGGAGCTGGGAGCCCAGCAGGGGCCGGCCGGGCAGGGACACGGGCAGGGGGCCTGCTGCTATTGCCAGGGACACCGTGTGTGACGCTGCACACTGACACTGTCTGCTCCTGGTTCAGCACGTTCGGTTTTATTAAACGCAAAAGGAATCTTGTCTTGCCAGGTTCTGCAGAATGACAGATGCTGTGACTTGAGTATTGTTTTCACATTCTGGCATGTGAAATTCGGATATTCCAAATTAATCCACAGGCTTAGCCAGGAAAAGACTGTTCAGCAGAAGACGGTGTTGGTGCGCGTTCCCCGGTAACTTGGAGGTGCCTCTATGGGAAGGAGACAGTGCTCCAAACCGTACTCTGTGTGCCTTTGCTAAAGGAGCATTTTGCAAGACATGAACGCGCTCTTCTTGAAAGCAAAAATAATGCATTAAGCTATGCTGAAAAAGTCACGTGTGCACCATTCACTGGCAAAGTCTCTGTGTCTCGGTAATTTTCTGCAGTAATAAAAGAAGAACTTACAAGAAAGTCTGCCATGTAGGGCAGTTTCTTACTTTGCAGCTTGGGAAAGCATTCCCTGCATTTTGGATTTAATCCATGCTTCAGAAACTGCTCAGATTTAAGTGAACATGATGTTTTAAATCCATCCAGTGACTAATGCTCTAGGCATGAACACAAAGCTATTTATATTCTTATTTCTCCCCCAGTATATCCAAGGCAATAAATATTTCAAACAATTCAGTTAAATTAGCTGTCAAAAGCCTAATTCCCTCTCCACAGAACGAGAGCTGTGAAGTTCTTCAGTTCCAGCTCCTGCACACACGAGCTGGGCAGCAGCTCCAGGAATGTGAGAAATGTGAAATGTTTAAAAAATTACTGTTCACAACCCGAGTGCAACTGCCCAAGAGAGCGCCCACTGTGCCAGTAGTGGGAGCATTGGGATTGCTATGGCACAGTCCTTGTGGGATTACACATTTTCCCCAGGTTCAGGTTGATGTGAGGTACACCAGCACACTCCCCCTGTGCGTGAGCACTGAGCAAACGACTGTCAGCACAATATCCAGCAGCAGTGCCCTGGTCCAGCTGTTCTGATTTCCTGGCATTTGTAATTTTTTGTAGTGAAATTGGTTACCTGATAGTGCTGAAACCTACACTCAATCCTGCATGAGTATTGCTAAACCCATGTTTTTAACACTTGGTTCAAGTTCTTATGGATGAGCAGTTTCTCAGATCAGAGTTTCCCTTTTACACAAAGCCTCTGCCCAGTTCAGTTGTTGAACTACATAAAACTGGATGCGTTGTGCTGTATTTGCTCAGTTGGTCAACCAGTATCATCCTTAACATGGCAGATAGTTTGGGGCAAAAAGCTCTTTAACCAGTTTACTGCAGCACAGAATTACCAAAGACACAGCATGTGGCAAATGAGATTTCTCCAAATGCTCAGAAGTGAAAATTTTTCAGTTTCAGACCTCCAGCTGAGCATCTTCCCAGGTAACTGGGAATGACCTGAAGACAGGGGATCAGACAGACAAGCTATATAGATGAAGTAATTAAAAGTCTGTTAATGTACGTATGTATGCGTGTATGAATTAAAGATGGCCTGTAACATGTAAACAGCAAGATCTTTTGGAAAACAAGATGCTGTGACATAACATGTTCAATTCAGCACATTTTACACCAATGGGAAATGGCCCAGGTACACATGAAGGCAAAGCTGCTGTGCTCTTACCACCTCGTCCTCTGTAGGCTTGAAAACATAAATTTACATTTAGTTCAGTGTCTTGATCACATTAATCATCATGAAAACATTCAGCAATTCCCTCCTAAACACATCACGGAAAGCAGTAACATCCCATGCACTACAGAGGCAGGATCTGCGGCAGTCGTTCAGTGGCATCAGAAAACTCCCAAACTATGTGAGATGACTGCTCTTCTCTTCTCCCAGAGGAAAGGGAAGTAATTAATATTACCCCCAGCAGTCAAAATGAATATACAAACAAGATTTTAGTGCTGAGGAAATACAGCCCCTGGATTTGCACTGGCATGGGAGAAGGAGGCAATGTGTGGCCCCTGGGAGTGCTGTGCACCCCTAAGATGATGGCTCTTTGTCATCAGGACAAACAGAACCACACCTCCCACGATATGAAAATTATGCTGATTTTTCCGGAGTCCCAGGAGTGACCAAGAGACAGTCAGTGAGAAAACTGCTATGAAAACACTTCACTGGGAATGCTGCTATTTAAACAGCCTGGAAATGAGTAACTTCAGTCCCAGTGAGCTCATCCTGCTGCTGAGTGCAGAGCCCTGAGAGCGAGGATGCTCAGGTGCTTACCTCTTCCCCCTCCTCAGAATGGGTAGATAACTGGTCATGTTGAATGATCTCAGCATCCTCCTCCGTTGGGCCATTGCCCACCCGGATCCCACCAAAGTTGTGCGTGCCCTGACACATGCAGAAAAGAAAGAGCAAAGTGTTGTTTGGGTTTTAGTGCAAAAGTGCAGGTTTCTCATGACTTCATGTGCAGCAGCAGCTCACAGAGGAAAACAAAATATTAAGGCCCAGGTTAAGGCAGGTACAATTCTATTTCAGAGCTCGGATGGGAAGGGTGCTGATTCCTGCTGGGGCTGGGGGAAAAAAAAAAGTCTGTCTGAGTGAATCCTTGGTACATTTCTACAGTGTAACTGCAACCCTGAGGACAAAAAAAGCACATCTCTCAGAGGCCATTTGCTGGCTCTGATATGCAAGAGCCCCATGTCCTGCCCAGCACCGCTGGCCAAGCACCGACACCACTGCCAGGTACTGGACCACGTCACAGAGCAGAACACACCAACACAAACGTACACACACTTGCTCCCACCAGTCTCAGGCACACCAACACTGCACAGGAAACCAGACCTTCCCTGCTTGGAAACTCAAAGTTGTGCGAGCAGCTCCTTTTAGAGACATTTGTTCTGACATTCAGCATCTGACCCTCATCTGCACCTCCGGGACCCCAAAGGAAAAAGAGCAATCCACAAACTGAGCTGAAACACTGAAACCAGGAGCAGTTCCCACCTGACCTCTGTGAGTCTGACCCCCAGAGAGGCAAACTCCAACACCATAAATAGAAATAAACCCTGTGTCCAGCTTCAGCACTGTCCTGGGTCACCTGGGACATGGGATGTGACCAGGCTGACCCACCACACCCAGACTGCAGACGTTCAGGGATGCCCACGAAGACCAAGGAAGCTGAAGGTCCTGTGACCTGGTGCTTGCACAGACCTGCAGAACAGCTGCTCAGAGTTCTTTTACCTCATTTGTTCTTATAAGCCTGCTTTTATTTTAGGCTGAACTATAAATCTGCCCAAAATGCCAGATGTGAATTAAAGATTTTGTCGGGCTTCTAAAAACAAAACAGGTAGGTGTTTGTGCTCTGAAAAATTGAAATAAAAGAACCCCCCACATTTACAACTAAAACAATGCTTTTATTAGGATTTTCAGCATCTCTGAAACACCAGAAGTCACTGATGACTCATGCCAATATTCTATTTATGCATTTCTAGCCTGTGTGCACTTGCACTTCTTCAGCTTTTCCCTCGCACCTGACTCATATCTGTTCCCTGTAAACCATCCAACCTAAACACAGCTCCAACAGCTCCAACTATTTACATGACCCTTCTAAGCACACCTTGCACAAGACCTCCCCTCGCAGTTTCCCAGGGGAGATGCACTTCATACACTGGATGGATTATACACAAAAGATCCATTTTCATGTCTGACATTTCCATGAGGAAATAAAAATGTCACACGAGAAACAGCTAAACCACCCCTTATGGCACCTCTGGCACATGGAGACCACGATGTGCTTCACACTGTCAGTGAGATTCACACTTCCTAGTCAGCCAGGCAGCATTCACAACTAAAACTGAGCTGAAATAGGCAGCACTGGGGATGGGACCAAGTTCTGGGGGCTGCCACAATCCTCACCAGAAAGCTCTGGCAGGAAAGGGTTAGACACGTAAGTCGAAACAACAACTGAGAGGCTTGTTTGTGCACAACCATTTTATGAGAGTTTCAGGTCAAAGTGTGTACAGGACAGAGGTGTTACAAATCCAGTGATTACTGACATGGAGTTGCTGGAGGCCATCACATCACTGTGTGTTTGGAAACATGTAATGCAAACAGATATGCTGTACTGAGAAGAATCCTAATCTGTCTTGAACAAATATGCAAGCAAAGTTAAAAAAAGGGAACTTAACCTGGGGGTACGTGGTAGCATGAATTACTGTGCTGCTCTGCAGGTTGGATTCAGCAGCACTCCTGCAAGGAAGTGTCTCTGTGCACACATAACTACCATCCTCCAGCCTGGGTATTGATCCAGAACGTATCAATTTGGCTGAACTTTGCTCTTTCCAAGAGAAAGTGTTTTTCACCCTAAAGGTGCACTTGTCATTCCCTTATGAAATTCAGATACATTCCATGCTCCCTCGATAATCAGACAGAAAGCCAACTCCCATCTGCAATGCATCAGGCGAGTTTGAAGAGCACTCACTGTTGCAGCCGCTGCTGCCTCGAGCGCCTGCGCGTTCGTGCTGCCCTGGGCCTCCTCGGGCTGCCCTTCCTAGGGGTGGATGGAAGAAGAGAGAGGGAGGAGGAAGAAAACAAAAAGAGAAAGGGAGACGAATGGAGGGGACATGGGAGGATGAAAGATGGTCAGAGAAGGGAGAGGGAGTGTCCGTAACTGAACTGATCTTTGACTCGCTGCACATCCTCACAGTTCTGCCCGCCATGCAGGGAGAACTCACACGTCTCCGCAGCACACGAGTCATCTCACACACAACTGGAAACCTACAGAGCACGCCAGCAGCCAACCTCTCACGTGACGGTGGAAGTTTATGTTTTTCCTTTTAATTGTTACTTTTTTACCATCCAAACTGCTTTAACAAAGATAGCTGAGAAGTCTGCCAGCCAATCCCATCTCTGTTTCTCACTGCCAGCCTAAACCAGGCACAGAAGTGCATCCAGCAGCCAGTGAGACTGTTCCTAAAACAGCTGCCAAAGCCCAAGCCAGAGACACTGTTCTGATCACTACCAACATAAAGGGTTTTTAAAAGCAGGTTTGATGCTGGATCCAGACCTGGGAAGCAGGCAGGCAACACTGTCTCCAGTAACACCCACTTGCCTGTATGTGCAGGAATACGCAAAAACACTTTACACGTCTCAATGCAGGTGTGAACCCACATATCCAAGCTCAAGATGGAAAACACAGCTTTTCAATCAAAATCAGTTTTCATAGGGAAAACATAAGAGAGAGTCACCCACCAAGTGCTTTCTCCTTAAATACTGCTGGCGAAGGACCAGGGGTTTGGCTACCAGCATCCACGGCACACACAGCAATGCCACCACCACAAGGAAGCACTGGAGCCCTTTCTGCAAAAGAAACAAGTCTCAGGTGAATCAGTGGCAGCCCCTGCTCAAACACACACAGAACCCAGTAAGAATGGCTGAATTCCCAGTATGTGGATGCTTCACTACCCCTCTGTTCTGGGAACAGCACGATGAGCTGTACTTAATGCCTGCATCTGCCCCCATTGACTGAACACAGCATTTAAAGCTGAGACTAGGTTAGATTAGGCAAAAATCCAAAAGATCCTGTAAGGAATGAGAATTTGACAGATGTCTGATAGTGCTGGTGTTTGAGCTAAGCTGAGAGGCACCATGTTGCAGATACTAGGCAATATTCCTGGTTGCTTTCCACTATTAATCAGGATCCAAATATTCTGGAGCCACAGCTGACATGTTCAGACTGATCTAAATTCCTGATATAGGGATTATTCCTTTCTTCTTCAACATTACATACGAAAAGCCTTCAGAATCCCTCTGTCACAGAGGAAAGATGTTTCATGTTTCATTTCACAATTATCATGAGATCAATTAAATGCTCCAATATCATGAAGCATCTCTGATCTTGTTTTAGCAAGAGCACGCACCTGCCCACTATAAAGCATCTTATTACTGGTGTCCTCATAGGAGAACAGAAACATGTTGATAAAGTGTATTAACAGGCTCGGTGCTTCCTTTGACGTGTGAGCATCATAGGCTGTCCACTTGTAAAAGATGAGAATAACAAGGTATCCAAAGAGGGAGGACATGAAAATCATTTCTGGAATAAATCCAAGGTATATGTTCAGTGGCTTCTTAAAATAGCTACAGGGATTAAAAGAAAAAAAGAGACTTTAGTATTACATTTGGTTAAAATTAGGGCAAAAGCTTCTAGTTAGAGCATGAAGAGTGTCTTTGTGTCTTTGAAATGACACCATAGGGACTCAGCAGCTCAACAACTGCTAGGCTGGAGCACATGAATTGCCTGACACACACACACCACTCTACACAGCCAGAAACAACTGCACTGCACATTCCACCAGGAGGTGAGGACTGACAGGCTCTGGCATCTTAAACTAACACACACATGACACCCAATAACATTTCCCTCACCATGAGAAAAACAGAGCAAAGCACTTACATGTGGTTGAGGAGACTCAATGCGACACCAAAGAGCATCTGGAAAATGCCAAGAATCACAGACATCTTCATCTTAAAGGAATTGAGGAAAGCCAGCTTATTGCTGGCAATATTCCAGATCTGTGAGAAACAGAAACACCCAGTTAGGCAAACACCAGGGAAAGGAAAACAGGAGAAGGAAAATGTTCCCTTTAAACTAAACAGCATGAACCAGCCAGGAAATGTTAAGCTGAAAGAGCAGGTTTTTTAAAGTGTGCTTGTTCCACGGGTATGTTTTGGGGAAATGAGAAGATAAGCTTTTCTGCTGAGAACAGTCTTAGAGTGACTAAGCCCGCCATTAAGCAGGAATCAAACCTGTTTTCACAGTAGCTCAAAACTGCAGGGAAAAGGGGGCTGTATCCTTAACGGAAAAAATATAATTATCCATTTAAAGGAACAGCTTTAATTTCCTGCCCTTCCACTTTATATGGAACATACACAAAGTTTGTGTCACATATTCCAAGCAAAGTTAGGAGCAGAGGTGTTGATGCAGAGAGGTACAAAGTGACAGGGTTACTGGGGAACATTTCCAAGAATGACTCAAAAAAGAGATTAACAACTTTACACAAGATAAAAAAGTAATTTCAGAAAGTGATTTGCAAGACTAATCAGGTTTGATTAAAGCACTGCAGGTTAGAATGGGTGAGAAAGCAGCCTTCAAAAGATGTAAGAACAAGGGTCTCTATCCCAAATGTGGCATCTAAATGAAAAATTAAATCTACAGTTCAGGAGTATTCCCACCATTAGTGGAGTTCCCTAAGGGAATGGCTGGGCTAGGGAAACCCTTCACAGTGAAAAAGATGGACACTTCTCTTCCTGCTGACATGGAGGATGTTCCCAAAGGACTACAGAGGAAGGATGAGCTCTTACTGGGTCAATGCCAAATGGGTAAGGCCCACCAAACACTCCCTGGATAGCAGGATCCAGCTGCAGGAGGGGGGTGGTCTCCAGCAAGGCATCTCTGTTTGGAAATAACATTACACAAACATTAACACAAGCAATGCTATCCTGTTTCTGTGAAAACTAACACCACTTTTCCCTCGTGAGAGCAAGAAATAGCTCAAATTGAGAGAATTTTAAGGTTCCTGTGTGGTCCTAGAGATTTCCCCAAATTAATAAAATCCCTGTTTCTCAACCTTTGACTCAGTGTCACAAAGAAGACAGGTGCAAGGGACAGGAATCTATGACGAGAAAGGTGAGAAGCTGCATCTTTACAAATTTTCTGGGGGGAAAAAAAAAAGCTGTTTTGAAACTTGACAAATATCATCCCATTTACATCCCTCTTTCAACTCTACTTGAGACTGAGTTCAGAGGTTTCTGTTTTCCTGAATTGGGAGGACCATGGGGAAGGACAAGTCACTTGCTTCTCACTCTCTTTATGTAGTTTCCAAGGGTTTACTCACGACCAGTTGCCTTTAGTGAACATTGGGCGGACGCTCCATGAGGAACCAAACATGTTGAGGGACTTGGAGAAGCAGTCGTTGTAGATGAGGCCTGTGTACATGGAGAACAGCCCCATCAGCAGGATGATGTATCGACCACTGAACACCATGTTGAACATCTATTATAAAAACACAAAAGGAACAGAGAAAGTCCATGAGAAACAGGGAAGGTCCCTCCTAAAGATAAACCAGGGAAATCGGTCCATTGTAGGACAAACATCAGCCATATGGACTGAGAACCCAAAGTCTCTATTTCCCCTAGGGATTAAGGGAGCAAGAGAGAGCACAGCAGCAGAGAATATGATAACCAGGATAAACAAGCAGTGTGGCTGTCCACAGGGAACATGGGATTAGCTGGAGAGGATAAACTACACTGCACAGCCTGATGCAATGCCCAGCTGGCAGTGTGAGGTTGCAGCCAGGCAGCACAGACCCTGTCAGACTCCTCCATGCTCTGCCAGTGTATCTTAAACTCTTGCTCAGCTCCTGTCAGCCCTGAGCAAGCAAAACCCACCTCGAGCTGCAAATAGGAAGAATCTTGGAGATAGGATATACATGTACAGAAACTGGGAGTTTTGCAGTGACTGAACCCTATTATGATCCAACTAGATTTGGGGTGACTTTTTTACACCAGCTTATCTACTACACTTCATAATTTCCTTCAGACAAGTGAAAGGAAGAATTTCCTATAAATATCTGAAAGAAAACACAAGGGAACTCAATTCTATTATGAAATTACACAACTCAGTCTATGCTCCTCAGGCTTCCCAGCCTGTCCATGTGTTTCACAAATTCCGAAGGAGGAATAATGGGAATCGTCAACTCAAAGGGAAAAGGATGTGAGTAAACAAAGCAGGAACTCTTTGTTTGAAATGCAAAGCTCAACATGATCTGCCACTTCACCTCATTGTCACTCTTCTGGGACAGAATCCGGCTTTCCCTCAGCACCATCCAGAGAGCAATCAGTGTCATCAGGATTCCATGGCCAAAGTCCCCAAACATCACAGCAAACAGGAATGGGAAGGTGATGATGGTGTAGGGTGCTGTAAGGGGAGAGAGATGACACTCTGAGGGCACTGTGTGTGAGTCAGCCTAGATTCACCACGGTACAATTCAGGCAATTTAGCAATATAATTCCCCTGCTTTCCCTCTGCTTCTGAAAGCTATTGAGTCTCTATTAGAAATTTCCACATAGGTCAGACAACACAGAGAAACATCATGACAAAAAAATTGAGACAGATGCCTTGGACTATTCCAAGCCTGAATTTACCTGGATTTATTTCCCGATATGTCCCAATGCCGTAAGCATCAACAATGTTTTGAAAGCCAGAAGTAAACTTATTAGTTTTGTTGTACGTGGGTGGTGTCTGATTAGTTTGCATCCTGTTTAAAATAGACGGGACGGTGGATCCGCTGTGCTCCTGTTTAGAAAGACCAAAGGAGATCAGCAAACCCACCCTTGGAGCACCAGAGCATGAAGTCTGACACGGCTTTCCCGTTGGCATTTGGAAAACTGCAAGCTGGCATGTTTGCAGTGTGCTTGCACAATGAGACACAGGAGCAGCTGAGGAAGGCTGCCAGGATTCCACAGCTCTCCACTTTGTGTAGCAGGAGGAGAAGCACTTGGAGTAAGGGTGAACACTCTCTGCATGGACAAGGAAACTCACAGAAGAGTTCATTTGGTTTTTTAAAGCAGCAAGTGAAAGAACTTCAAAATACCCAGCTCTCTTGTCTATCTGAGCAGAGGGTGAGTTTGCCAACATCCTGGAGAGCTCCTGTATTCAGACACCAGGTCGACAGAGCACAGCCAGGATAACTAAATGTACCAAAGGACTCACACACTGGAAAATCCTCACCACTCCCGCATTCTCCTGAACTTAAACTTTTACACAACATATCTGTTACAACGTTTATGTGTAAGTCATGATTCCTGCAGGTTAAACTATCCTTTGGGAAGGCTGGTTCCAACAGCCCAAGGGAATGGTTTGCAGAGACTCACAATTTGGAAAAACCAATGAATCCATGCACTGCTGCCACAGCTGGCAGGCACAGCAGCCACTCACAGTGCCTCTCCTGAGAGCAAACTGGATGGAATCGAGGTCAGCAACAGGACACCAGACTTCGGCAATCAAGCACTTCTGTGTCACGTCGATGTTGCACAGGTTCAGGGTGTGGTAAATCGCCTTCATCTTCCGCACTTTGATGAACCAGACACGGATGTTTTTAGCAGCTGCCTGCAAAACCCTCTGGCGATGATCCTCTGTTTGGTTCAGCACCTTTCAGAGAAGCAGGAAAAAGATGAGGCCAAATCACTGACCAAAGCTCAAGGTGCACAAACAAGACAAGCCTCACCTACAGAGGATGGACGATGAGCCCACGCCCCTACCCCGCGCACAGGTTGCCCCATGTCTGCAGTCCATGCTGTAGTCCCCATGTTAATTAGTTCTGCTAAAAGGCCTAAACACTTTTTCCAGGGATGCTTTCTGATTATTCTCCTCCTCCAGCTTCAAGGTCAGTGGTTGTTTCAAACAATGAACTGTGCCAAGATCACAGGGAACAGTTATACCTCCACCCAGGTTAAAAGAGCAGAGAATTCTGCAAGTGGGGGGTTTGCTGCTTTGAGAAAACACACAGATTACCCTGGAAACTTGTTTACTGAAGGGAAAAGGAGAAAGTGCTTCCTTCTGAGGGTGTTTTCCAAGTGGAACATATCACACCCAGGCCAAGTCAGATTTCCAGAGTGGAAAGTCTTAGACTGCAGGGAAAGTGAGGACACAGAGCACATGCAGCTTTGAATCCTCCCAGTTACATTACTTCTGAGTCCTTGTCTACTTTCAAATTGCTGAACAGCTGTGCTACACAACTCTCACCTTGAGACAATTTCTGTACCAAATAAGCAGGCCAAATTGAACTCTTTTTCCTTTTAATTTCTAATGTTGTCTTAATTTTTGCCTCAAATCCCTTTAATCTTTTTGCATTATCACATACTGCCTTTCTTCCTTGAAGCAAACACCAGGTATTTCAGGGCTGGCACGCAGGAGATCTGGGTGCTGATTACTTTTTACCAACACTCAGGCTGCTGCACAAGAGATTAGTTGTAAAGCAGAAGCTCTTCAGGACAGCACAACGCGAAAATGTGAAGACAGGCAGAAAAAAGAAGAGCTAAGTTAATGTTAGCTTGGAAAATGTTTTCAAAGTACTTGCAGATGAAACAGGCAATTACATAAAATGCTCTCTGAGCCTTAACATATGGGATCTCCTCACACATGCACGTTCCTCTTTGCTCCGTGGTATGGAGTTCTCTGTACTTACTTACAGAGAATGAACTGCTCAGCCCTCCAGAAAGATCAAACCACCCCATCCCAAACCCTGACACAGATACAACTGAGCAGTCTCCAAACATCTCTTGTGCGCTACTGAGCTGCTGGTCTCAAGCTACCTGGAGCTGAAAACACAGTCATCTAACTGGGCCAAAATTCCTCCTGTTTTAATAGGAACCAAAGAAGTTTTCAACTGTATTTTTAAAGAAAAAAAGAAAGGGCATTGACCCCAGTTATTTTACCATCTGAAGATCATCAATTCTGGTATTGACACCAGAAGCCATTTCCTTCCGCTCCTGGGGTGTTTCTGGGCATGGGTAGAGGGAGGCCCGGAACCTGGAAGACATGGAAGCACCTCAGTGACAGAGATGAAAAGAAGATAATCCGTCAGACCTGAGCCTGAGCACAGAAATAAAGCCAGAAGCACCTTAAGAGAATTTTCTGATCAGCAGGGACTGCCAGAGCTCCAGGCTCTAAATCACGGGAGTGCAGAATTTTGCTTTAGGCCAAAACAGAAGCTGTGCTCAAGAAAACAGAAGTGAGAGAGAATCCTCTGTTCCCTGTGCTCCCAGTGTCTCAGGGCACTGTCACAAGGCTGGTCAGCCAGTGCAGGGGAATGCTGTCATGTCAGTGGAGCTGCTGCTAGAACCACTCACTGTCGTCTCCCCTGTGAGAAAATCCCACTGACATGACACCAGGTCTGTGCCAGAGTTCAACACTCCCTTGGTTTTGGCATTCCCTAGCACAGCAGTCGTGTACTTTGAGCATTACAGGCTGTGGAGTGGTAAGTCTGACTGTAAAATATGTTTCAGCTGCTTATGGCACATTTCATTCACTGCCTAAATATGTGCTCCTGCAGCCACTGTGAAATAAGGAGAAATATAGATATTAAGTCATGTCCATGTGTTTCAAATAATTGAGAGCTGCCCAGCTGTCAGACTTTCATACCCTTCACAGATTTTCTTGACTCTGTTCTTCAGCTGGTCACCTTGGAAGAAGATGATAAACACAGACTTGTGCACATAATCTCCCTAGAACAGAGGAGAGAATTGTAGAAATTAGTAGGATAGCTAATTGCCAGAGCTCTCCTTTACCTTCTGCTGAGCCGATACATCAGAGCTCACTTCTGCACAGTGGGTCAAGAATGTATCTGAGTAACACTGAAACAGTCACAAGGAGAGTGATTTTCTCAGCCTCAGTACAGAATACCTGCACTGTATTTGTGTTTACTGAAGCAAAACATCCCAGATTATCCATTATCAATTCTATGCAATACAGTGAAACGGAAAACCTGGGAAGATCTCCAAAAACAAGGGAGATGCAATGAAATATTTATCAGCACGTAGTGCAGTCAGCTCATCTACAGAATCAAGCCAAAAGTTAAAGAGTGAATGAAGGTAAGATGAAGGGGAGCTGAACCATTCAGGTTCCCAGGGAGGCTGGTGGCACATTCCTTGCACAGCTGTGTCCGTGGGGGCAGCCAGGGCCCCTTTCCTGCCTTTGTTGACAAGTTATTGTTCTACCTTACTTAGGAAATTTTAACATAATGTTTCAAGAACAATTACTTTAGGTGTAACCTCAATTTAAGGAAGTTCTGCACAATAAGAACAAAGTCTCTCTGAGTAGACAGACTCACCTCTGGGGCCTGTGTTCCAGGGCAGCCCTGATACAGCCCCCACACAGCCTTTACTGGGTAAGAGCAAGGGTTCCCCAAGTTTGGGTGGTGCCCTCTGGCTTAAGCAGAGAGGACACTGGATGTAAAACCAGGCCCAATCACAATGTTTACTATTTATGTCTGTACTAAAGACAACAGTTCTCAGGTGAATGTTTAAATTACTGAGTAGTGCAGTAAGACAAAAGGAAAGGTCCAAGTTCAGAATAAATGAGCTTCAGATGTGACACACTGCCCATGTCCCAAAGAGCCTCTTCCAAGGAGGATCACTACTCATTCAGAGCTGCACACAGGAGTCAGAGAAGTCACTAGGTCCTGCAGCAGTCTATGTTTTGAGTTGTTTTCCCCATTTCAACGGTATTCCACATCCAGCCTGTCATTTTTGCTTTAATAGAACAGGAAAACATTTGCCACTGAAGCTCAGAGGCTGTAGTAGCTGCCCAGAAGGGACACAACCCAAACGCTCACTGCATGGAGCTCACTGAGGGACAGGGGCTTTGACCTACAGACCCCAGCTCTTAGATCCTGGTACACATCTGAGGCTGCTGCACTCGAGAGCCCCTTTTACCGTCACGGGGTCCTCGAGCGGGTTCTCGATCTCCGCCTGGCGCAGGAACACGTTCCCGCGGCACACGCGCCACAGCATGCGCTCGAACGTGGGGATGCGCTCACGGTTGATCACACCAGCCACGAACCTGCCAGGGGACAGCACAGGCGTAAGGGCTGCACCCAACCCACCCCAGGGCCTCACGCCCAGCGTGCGGCGGCAAACTGGGGGTCGGCATCATAGAAGTCTTGTTTTAACATTACTTCTTTAAGCAAAACAGAAGGTCCTCTAACTATATAGAGATAACACACAACAAACCAACTGCACTATAGCACAGGCTTGTTTTTTAACGGAATGAAATAACTGGGGAAAAAAAAATATCACTGCTTATAGAAGAAACACATGCATTTAGAGATACAGTTTCTAGCCTCCATTTCCCAGTGGTTCTGGTACATTGGCTGCAAGGGTTAGAGCAACCACAGCTGCCAGTGACTGTGCCCTGGGCTCGTGCTTCAGACCTCACCAGCCCAAACGCCCATCTCCAGATAAAGAATTACACACACAAGGAAGCCTGGAAGCAGCTGATAAAGAGGATATACAACTATGCAGTTGTTTCAGAGCATTACATGCTCACGGTAGTTATGACTTCCAACAAAGCTGAGAGAGCCCAGAATGTCTCAAAACCAACCAGACTTACACAGAACAAAGTGGGATAATTCACTGGTGCAGAGAGAAATGTGTGAAGCACAAACATGAACTGGGAAGTTAATGGGGCAGGACAAGAGCAGAGAGCAACAGCTGGCTTTAGATCAGCCTTCATCTGCTTGGGGTGGAAAGTCCCACAGCTGTGATCAAATAATTGGTGATTCCACAGGCTCATAATCCCTAATCCAGCAACCCCAGTGCCAGGTCAGAGCCCAAAGTGCCATTACCCGAGTCGGAGTGGGGCACCTCTTCCCATCTCACTTGGCTCCAGCAATGAAGACGATTCCTCCAACAGGTCTGGATCCGCCATCTGCTGATGATGCAATTCAGCCTGAATTCACAAATCAATTAATATCTAATGAAACCAGTTAGTGGCATGCAGGGAATGAGGAGCCAGGAGATAGTTGGGGGAGACAAAGAAAGAAAAGAAGAAAGAAAAGAAAGAACAAACTTAAGACAGTAAAAAGAGGAACAAGATGACAGAAAAGACAGCAAGAATCACACATGGAAGGAGAAAAACAAGAGGAAAAGTGGAGTGGCTCAGCAAGGCTTTCATACAAGAAAGGTTTGAGGATTATTGCAACAAAGGGGATGGGGGATATATAAGTCTGAAGAAAGGCAGAATTACAAAAAAATTTCAAGTACAAGTGATGTTCCTGAGAACCATTTTTAATGGCACAAACCAGAGAAACACACTTGACTCTCCTATTTCCCCAGATATAAAATTAATTTATCCTTATATGTCTCACCACCAGACACACCAGATGGGTTGCTTAGGGCAGTCTGGTGATGTGGTTCATCTTTTGGCCAGCCAGGCACCAAAACAGGACAGTTTTACACTGTCCTTCATTGCAACTCATTTGAGTGCTAAAATTCTTAGGAATACAGCTTTTAAGTGTCAGCAATTCAGGTAAAGGATGCTCAAATCACATCGCTCTCGTGCACCCTCTTCACACTTTGTTCTACCCCACCTCACACTTAGTTCTACCTCTGCAGCTTATATAATGAACTGCCAAAGATTACAGTTCCTGAGCACAACCAGAGGGCCAAAGTCTACCCTCTGTGGTACACAGGAGGTCTTCCCCACAAAGCCATTAAGGGAACTTGCTAAAACACACTGAAAAGCAGAGTTTGACCCAAGGACACAACACCAGATGCACTCACAGAGGACAGCCTTGCAAAGTCTGCAGCAAGTGCAGTGACTCAGCCACAGCTTCTCTATTTGGGCAACAGTTGCATTAGACTTTTAGTGAAAATCTCTCCAACACTTTACTTGTTTGTTAGATAAAAGTGTTTGCTGTATAAAAGAGTTTTTGCAAGGCTGACACCAAACGCAACTCAGCTGCTTGTACACACACTTGCTGAAGCTTACCCACATTGCACAAGGCAGGGAGCCCTTCATTCAGCTTGGAAACGCAACATGAGGAATTCCTGATCCTTTCAACTTTAAGGCAACTTGTTGCAACATCAAAAACTGAATGAAAATTTTGCTTCGTAGAGAACACAACCAAAAATAAGAAAGTTTGGTACTCCAAAACAAAACACACAGACCAAACATCCTGGTGATTGTTTGGCATCTTGATTTCAGGACACTGAAGAACAGTAAGTTACAATTGTAAGAGGCTTGTATTGTATTTACAGTCATCAAGATGCTGTCTGATAATTTTTTGTGAGGTGCACCACGTTTTAGCAGATGAAACATGAAAAAGGCAGGACTTTGGATCCACCCCACCTAAGAGAATTTCTTGTAGATGTTTAATGTTACCTTGGCCCCTTTGGGCTACACATCCTTTACTCAGAACAAGTCCTGCTTAGAGGGGATGGAATTGCAAAACAGAACAGTTTAGAATAAATGTAGGTTAGACCAGTTTTACTAAAATACTGAGACTATGTGGAAACTGAAGAACTATCCAGCTCCAGTGCAGGAAAACAGGGTTCTGGGAAATTTACTCCTAATATGAGTTTTTGCCAGCACCAATTATTGTGGAGTATTTTTTACTACATAGGGTCATTCAGGAGTGGAATCCCCCCCAGCATTTCCATGCCAGTAATCAAGAAGCAGAGCTTTCCCTATTGAAAATTTTTAAATTGCTTATTAATCCCCTGATCAACACCCAGATCAGCACCCTTAATCTCAAAAAAGGTTCGTTTTCCCCACTCTTGATTCCAGTCCTACCCTGTAATAGCTCTGGATGCCCAACACAACCCGATACAATTCAAGCCCCTTCCAGGTCACAAACAGAACAAAAAAAAAAAAAATCAGTGTTCACAAAGAACTTAAAAGTATTCATGTCACCATCTAACATTTAACCCAGAGCCAGACAGAAGTGACAGATGCAAAGCAAATAGAGAAAAGCAGATGGCAGAAGAGTCAGAGGGAGAAGAAAGGGACTGCATGCCATTAACCGTTACTTTTCCAGTCTTCTTTTACGCTCACGCTCAAGGCAAAGCTCTCAGAGAAATCTCTCCAGCTCATACCATTCTTCGTAAGCAAAGACAAGAAGACTGAGAAAAGGAGCATAATCATCAACATGGTGTGTTGGAACAAGAAATGGCTGCTTGGACTGGAACTGTCACAGGAAGAAAAAGGGAACATTCTGCCACCCTCCCTCCCCCTATGCTCAAACTCTGGAGTGTAACCGCCAAGCAAGAAGGAATTTGGAGAGCCAGCCATTTCTTGTGCAACTCATTAATATGAATAACACAATCTTAATCAAAAGTTATTGAAATCTTCAAGTGTTGAAGGTGTGTGTGGTGCTAGCAAGGGGAATGGGAGTGTTGGCCACTCTGGGATGGTGAGCAGAGGCACCAGTCGCACACACCCTGGGCTGTTTGGGGCTCTCACTCCGCTGTTTGCTGAGCACAGTGTGAACTGAGACAGGTTTAAATTGTCCACACTTATGTTTTACTGGACATCACCCATGAACTGTTCTGTTTGCTTTTACATAGAGCAGCACATGTTATTTGGTGTATTTTGTTTCATTACTACAAAACACAGTTATCGAAGTGAAGCAGAACATATCTAAGCTCCCTGTGGCCTTTTCATGTAAGGGTGACATGAGCTCCCTTCTGTGGGTGACCTGACATGGACTGTTTAGAAAATTAATTTTGACCTTTAAACTCACTTGAAGAAAAGCAGTGGGCAGTTCTCACCAGAGAGGACAGTAATTAACAAGGCCAGGTTGCACAGGGCTTGGAGCAACCTGGTCTAGTGGAAGTTGGTCCTGCCTGCGGTAGGGGGGGTGGAAGAGGATGAGCTTTAAGGTCCAACCCAACCCAAACCAGTCTGGGACTCATTCTTTATATAAAAGTGCTCAGCACCAGCTGTGCTTTGTTTTACTTAATACTCAGAACAGGCAGTAGCACCTTAACACAGCAAAGTAATGGATTATCAGGTTAATGCAAACAGGAAGTGAATATTCAACACTCGAAGATAAGGGTTTCTTTGTACTGAGATCAACCCCACAACCCATCAACCCTCACACCAGCAGCACTATCTGCGTCAGCATGACCACGACTCATGGTGGCATGGGACCAACCTTGGTGCCTGAACAGGCAGCATCTTGTGCCAAAACACCAAAAAACAAACTGTTAGATAAATGGCCTGAAGTGTGCAGGAGCCCAGCTCCACTTGACAACAGCCCTTGTAAACACCAGGAGCCACTCCTGTTAAGAGCTCTTTGATCAAATTCTGGTATCAGAGGAAACACGACATCTATTTGGCAAAAACACGTCCTGAAAAACACATAGGAGCTCTCTGAGGAAACTGCCTAGACAAGGAAGGGTTGTGTCTTCTTCCAAGCAGGGTTTATGTTGGTGCCATGAATGACATTGGAGAAGCTCCTTTCAGATCCAGTGAAAGCTGCCAGTTTCTGTCCCAGCTGAAATTTGACAAAATGTCGAAGACTTTAAATGGCAGCTTTGCTCCACAACTGACCTCTGAATGCTTCAGGGTTTGATCAAAGGCTCTATTAATTAATTAATCTACTACTTCAGTGGACTTTGTGTTATGACCCTGATGAATCTCCACAAAACACTTCAAAGGCTGAAGAGAAATTCAGCTCCATCATAACTCCTCTGTGTGTGCACCGAAGAGACTCCTACCCACCAGGGATGTGCTTGCTGTAGCACCAAATTTTGGGGGTGTTGATGTGCTTTAAAAACTGCTCACATCTTAATCATTTTACAGTTTTTGAACAAACCATTGCTTTACTAGAACAAACCCAAACCAGCATCACGGGAGGTAAATCATGGGTAGCTGTGTGTTCTACATGAAAAATGGAAAACCATTCGAGAAGCTTTCTTAAACAAAGCATAAAATAACCCTGCTGCCCAAAACCAGCAACTAAAATGTATCTGAGAATAAAAATGGTAATTTCTAAGAGAAGAACCAGCTCCCCCAGTGTTATCTGCCCCCCCACCCCCCCGGTATTCTGACCTCATCAAAAAACTGCTGAGTTTTACGCAGTATAAATTTTAATTCTGTCAGCTCCAAGAAGTTTCTCTTCAGAGCCTCCTGGTTGGTGTTGATTTCTTTAAGCTCGTTTTCAATTTTCTCAAAGTTTGCCTGCAAGGTGTGAAAAAGAAAAGGAAGAGGGACTTCAAGCAATGCCATAAATAAGTGCTGTTTCAGTCTATCAACACAGAGAAGCCAATGAGATCCTTCACATCCCCACCTAATTTGTATGGAATTACAGGTGTGTCTCCAGATTGCTGTGGCAGAGATCCAGATCTGCCACATTCTTTTCAGGCAACTGCAGACTTCTCACACTCAGCCAATCTTTTATGGACTGGAATGACGGAGTTTCTTAAAATCATTAAAACCCTGATAAACTTTATGACCCACCACCATAAATCACGTAGCTCCAGCAGGTTTTGGCTCATTTTGATGGCAAAATTCCTGTTAAGCACTTCCACTTCTGTTTGGATAAACACAGAAGCAGCACAGTTCTGTGAGTCACACCCAGCCCCGTGTGAGCTGACAGTGCCACATCCAGGGACAGCTGGGGACTGAGCCAATGCCCCTCTGCTGCAGCATCAACCAGTGGGGACAACTGCCCCTGCCTGCACCCAGAGTCAAATGCTAATGGAGTATGAGCACATCATTACCTCCAGGTCAATCATGTCACGTGGAAAAGGCACCTCTGGGTTTTCGCCGGTGTCCATGATAGGAATATTTGCCTTTTTAATCTCCTTCTCCACAAACCCTGCAGGGACAGCATTAGTAAGTGTTACCCACAAGCACTTCACTGTCACCCCAGCCAGCGCCTGGCCCCAGCAGCAGCCGGGAGCCCTTTCCCCTCCCGGTCCAAGCCTATCTGATTTGCTCAGAGCCATCTTGCCAGGCGGTGAATCCCCCGCCCCTCTGCTCTGCCCCTAACGCCGCCCCGCAGTCTCGGCCTGCCTCGGACCGGCGTTTCGGCTCAAAATCTGCAGAGCCAGAGCCCCCCCCGACCCCGGCGGGCACATACGGAGCTTGCGGTCCATCTCCTCACACCTCCGGACCTCATTGACGAATTTTCGGTGGAACACGTTCACGTCGGGGTTCAGCTGCGGGGAGAGACGGGGAGGGGGGGGGCTCAGCGACCCCGCGGCGCCCGGGGGCGGGGGGGGGGGGGCACTCCCGGTGCCGCGGGGGGCGGCGGGGACACTCACGTCGCGGAACTGGACCTTGCCCAGCTCGCCCAGCTCGCTGACACAGCAGTACGCGGCCTCGGACTGCAGGAACAGCTGGGCCAGGGTCATCTCCTCGCTGCGGAACAGCTCCCCCATGGCGGCGCCGCTCCCGCCGCGGCCTCTGCGGGGAACGGCCGTGACAGCCGGGGCGGGAGCGCCCACCGGGGCCTCCCCGGTGCCCCCTGTCGCCCCCGGTGCCCCCCGGTATCCCTGTCCCCCACGGCCCCGCCCCGGTACCCGCCGCCGCCGCCGCCGCCGCCGCTCCGCCGCCTCCCGCAGACCCGCGCCGGCTCCCGGCCGTGACGTCACCGCGGCGCGCCCGCGGCGGCGTCACGCGCACGTCTCCTGGCGACGGCGCGCGGGGCCCCGCCCCGGGAAGTGACGCAACGAGGCGGGGGAGCACGGGGCAATGACGTCACGGGCGGCGCGGTGACGTCACGGTGACGTTAGAAACATAACGAAGGGGTTAAATCAAGGGGCTGACCATTCGAGCAGTGTGAGCAAAACCCCCCGGCCCTACCGAGGATTCCGGTCAACGGGCAAGCAGAGCTGACCAGCGGTGTCTTTAAAGCAGAGCCATATAAGCAACAGGACCCATCACTGCGAGGGTTGAATCGAACAAGGAATTTATGCCACGGGGAGGTGTATAAATGACTTTCATTACCTGGCCGAACACGCTTGGCAATCCATGCCCCCTGTTGCTGGTGCTGGGCAGAGACACGTCTGCTTATTCACATCGAACTGGTGGTACTGGACGAGCGTCTGTCGCCCTGTTTTGGTGGCAGTGCCACCGGCCGGGCAGGCCCAGAGTCCCCACACGGAACGGACGGCAGGCCCTGCCCCAAGTGCACCCTGCCCTGTACCTGGAGCCCCACACAGGTACCCGTGGGAGGCCACCCTGGAGCAGCAGCCCAGGGACCATCAGCCCTGGAGCCTCGGGCTGGCTGCCTGCAGCCAGGGGGTTTCCATGGAGCTGACTCGTCAGCAGCAAACACTGGAAATAAACGCTCTGGGAAAAGGTCCCTTCAGGAAGGAACTGGGCGTAGGAAGCAGCCTGTGTTCACTGGATGACACAATGGCTGCTGGGGGGGCGCAGGGCACAATTCCCTGATCCCAGAGCCACCAGGCCCGGGCCGGTGGGGAGGGTGAGCAGTCACCGGGCCAGGAAAGTGCTGACTGCCCTGGGCATTCATTGAGAGCAATGTCCCTCTGCGGGACACCCTGGGTTCCCCAGCCTGCCTGTCGGGATGGGTCATTTCTCCCGGGCTGCCCGGAGGCAGCTGAGCCAGGAGCAGCCTGGGGCTCTGGGGCATTCCTGGTATTTGCCAGCTGGTGCCAAAGGGCGAGGGCGGTCTTGGCCCCCGCAGGAGGTAGGAGGTGCTGAGGATGAATTACTCTTGTCAAGGCTACAGGACAAGAGAAGCTGCTGCCTTCCCAGTGTGCCCCCAGCCTTCCCAGTGTGCCCACAGCCTCCTCAGTGAGCCCCCAGCTCAGCAACAGAGCCCAGGCCAGTGGAACACCCCTGTCCATGGAAACTTGGTTCCCTCTGGCTGAGCCAGCCCCAGGGACAGTGAAGAATCTGGCCCAGGGTCACTCCCAAAATCTAAATTTTCCTTCTCCACATTCCTGGCATGTTCCTGCTGGGTTGTTCACAGTCTGTGGTGGCACCTCCCATGTGTCTCCCTGTTCTGACTCAATTAGGGTTTTTACCACTAAAGCCACGAGTAACCCACTGTATCTGGGCTTCGCTTACAAGCACAGTTTTTGTGTGCTGCAGAATGTCCCACGTTTAAAGTCCAGGGAATAGATCTGTTGATGGCTCGAAGATTGCAGAGCTGGGAGAGCTCCATGGGGGAGAGTCCCCAGCTGCCTCCCTTCAGGTCTGAATTATCCTTCTCCTGAGTTAAATCTGCGTGGAGATGTGGTGCACCTTGCGTGTACTGTGTGTACCTGTTGTACATTCACAGATGTGGGAAGTGATATTGTTATGATAAATATGTTTTTGTGCTGTAAGTACTGAACTCAAATTGTAGCATTTCTTTAAAATATTGACAATGAGGCTCTCACAGTCCTGCAAAAAGAACCCTAAACCTAACTATTGGCAAAAGGTCTGTATTTTCCAGCTGAACTTCAGCATGTGCAGTTGTTTAAACCAGCCTTCAATGCACACAGCTGTGCCCAGATGGGGCTGCCTGCTTCCCACTGTTCCCAGCAGCTTCCCGAGCCGTTTACTAGAGGAGTTTGTTTTTTCCTCTTGTTACTTGCAGCGCCTTTAGACTGAGGGGCGGCTGCAGTTCCAGAGCTCTGCATTCCTGACTGAGCTGTGCCTGTGTTTGCATGCAGAGCCATCGCCTCCCCTCCAACTATTTTAATCATTTCAAAAGGGTGGGTCAGCAGGCATTTGGCAGCGGCTCCTTTTCTATAGCTGAGGTGGAGTCAGCCAATGACCTGCAAGCCTGGAAAATTTTGCAGGGCAGTTCCACTGGACGGCTGTGCGGAGCTGTGCCATTTGAATTTCAGCACAGACACTCACTGCGCTCCCCATTCCTGGCGTGTCTCCCAGCGCGGAGTTTAGCCGAGGCTCCGGCTCAGTTTTCCCTGCTCTCTCCCTGCAGTGACAGTTTCCCCAGGCTCCCTGAGCCAGGACTCCCGAGCGACCATGGAGGACACCACCTTGCAAATCATCGAGCCACCCACCGTCTCCGAGGCCTCGGAGGAGCAGGTGCCCGAGGAGCCCATCAAATCAGACCAGATCAACGGTGTGATGGTGCTGACCCTTCTGGACAAGATCATCGGAGCAGTGGATCAGATCCAGCTGACCCAAACGCAGCTGGAGGAGAGACAGCAAGAGATGGATAGCGCAGTGACCAGCATCCAGGGGGAGCTGACCAAGCTGACCAAGGCCCACACCACCACCAGCAACACGGTCAACAAGATGCTGGAGAAGGTGCGCAAGGTGAGCGTCAACGTGAAAACGGTGCGGCAGAACCTGGAGAAGCAAGCCGGGCAGATCAAGAAGCTGGAGGCCAATGAAGCGGAGCTCCTGAAACGCAGGAACTTCAAAGTCATGATTTACCAGGTAAGGAGCTGTTTCACAGTGTCTTTACATCCTGTTGGAGGGTGTTTTCCTTGCTGACAGTCCTGTCACACTGCATGGCCCGTCCAGTCCTCTCCCAAACTCCTTGCACTGCCCGGCAGTCCAGACCGAGGCGGGTCCCCCTGTAGCTCTCTCACGCGTGGTTTAACATTTTCTGTGTGTCCTAAGACAAAGTTTGACAGAGTTGTCCCATTTAACAGGAATTTTAATGCGGGCAGGGAGCAAGGCCCTAATCCCTCACTGCAATGGGCCAGAAGGATCAAAATAACCTGATTTTACTGCTTAGCTGAACAAAGCACAAGAATGTTCTGGGATCTGGAAGGGGGGTTTGTAAATCCATCTGCCAACACCTCTTTCACCAAGACACACCATGTGTATGGCTACGTGGAGAGCGATAGTATTTCAGATTTGTGACATGCATCTGATAACAACAAGTGACAGTAACCCTGGCTTGGGGTTAATCTCATCAGGGCAGATAGAGCTGTCAGAGAAAATCCAGACCCATCCCCTGAGCTCGGCAGCACTTGGAGTGGACTTTGCCGTGGGCTTGTACAATTCTCACCTTCTTCCTCCTGCATCCTTCAAGCCTCGATCCTTCTCATTGTCTGGTTTCAGTAACAGCTGTGGTTTGTGCAATGTTCACCCCCTGCACTAAGTGTTGAAGTTTTCCTTTAGTATTAAACAAGGAGAGAGAGAGGAGCATGGTTCTGTCATATTTCCTGCCTGGAGTTAGTTTTCCGAGTCAGCACAAACTCTTTTATGGAGTCACAGGAGAAAAGTGAGTGAAACAGTTAATGATTCAGTTGGAAGCCTCTGGGTTAATAATAGCCAGCGCCAGGGACAAATAGAGAAGCATCGAGTGCTGATCATGGGAAGAGAGAGAAGAAAAGCAGAATAAAAGGCAGAACGGTCCATACTGTGGGGTTTGAGGGGGAGCAGCTCATGACAGGCTCAGGGATCAGACACATACAGGGCCTGTGGGACTACCTGATTCAGAGCCTGAGGATTTGTAGTTTTATCATGGCTGAAAGGCTGAAATGCTCAAGACAGTTCAGATCACAGAGGAAACCCAAGCTCTTTGTATCAATCTATCCATGGAAAAATAAGATAGAACTTTAAATGTACTGCAGAGGCAACAACCATAGAAAAATGAGAAGAACGATGGGAATTGTTTAAACATAACATTCCATGTGGGTTGTGGAGATAGGTAGGAAGTTGGCAAGGTTCAAGGTCCTTGGGAAGCATCCTGAACCTCGGCAGGTTAGCGTTTTGTGAGCTGCTTGTGTTGGTTCGCTGTGGCTTACAGATATTGAGCAGAGTTTCTCTTTGTATACGAGAAAGCAGTCCTGCTTCTGAAGGCTTGGGGCCTGCCCTTGCTGCTGTGGTGAGCACAGAGCAGACCTGGCCCCGGTGGGAAACGACCTGGCACTGGGGTCGGCCCTTGGAGGTTAAGGGAGGAATTCACTGTGCTTTCCTAATGGTGTCTATAGCCAAAACCAAATAATTACAAAACAACTCATATATAATTTGCTGTTTAGCTTCTCAGACACCCCCCGCTCACCCACCAAAGTGTCTGTGCGGTACCTTACTGGTCATGCAATTAATTTGGCAGCACTGAGCACATTATTACTCGTCTCTGACTCAGGGAAAGCTGCTGTGCCAGGCTGGGAGTGACTCCTGTGTGTTTTCCATTGCTGTGGCTAAAAGTGCAAAGATTTTTTAGTCTTTTCTTTTGGAGAACAAGAGTTAAACTCATCTGAAGAGGAGTAAAATATTTCATAATCCCAGTGGTGGCTGTTTTCAGGCAGCAGAGCTGAACAGAGCAGGAGTCATGCTCCGTAGGGATTCAATATTGCACAGCTATGAGGTCTGAAGAATTAAAGGAGGTAAAGACAAATGAGCTCTTTGCTGGCTATTGAAGTTTGATTATTCTCTCAGCATTGAGTCCTGATGCTCCAGCAGCTGTGGAGGGAGTATTTCAGAAGTGCCAATCGGACCTTTTGCACCTTGGGAGGGAAGGTCAGACTGCCCATGAGAGTTCTGTTTTCCTCGCTGTAGATTAGGAGGAAATGGAAATCAAATTTTGTTCAGGGAAAGCCTGACCTGTGGGATGATCCTGAGCACATCTTCAGGGGTAGTTTCAAGGGGAGAAAAGACTGAGCTGGAAATCAGTCCCGCATGCTGGCTGAGGTGAGGTGTTGAACAGAATATTATCACTTGCAGTCCTGTCTGTGCACATGTTTTTTCAGTTGCTCACCCTCTGATACACTTCGAGCTGATTTTGCTATGAGCTGGTCTGATTTCTACCGAGTTAAAAGAGTTTTTGTATCAACTTTATGTAGAAAATCAGATTGATTCTTGAGAATAAAATTTGAAAACATTAACCCCCCCCCTCTAAACTGCCCCATCTTTCTGTTTTGAATACTTGCCGACCCAAAGCAGAGGTGACAGTTTTGATGGGCTGCTGTGTATGCAGATGTTCAGTGCAGAACTTGCCTTCCTAAAAAGTCTGATGTCAGTGAGTGCCCACACTGCTCAGCAGCCCCTGGGAACAGAGCTCCTCAGAACTTCCTTTGTGCCTCTGGCCTGGGCTCCCATCTTTCAGAGAAACCAGGACACCAACAAATTTGGTGAGAATAGTTGCTAATAAAAACAAAGTGACTTCATCCCAGATCTCCTGTTTTTAGGATCCTGAATCTGGGTCTGGTTACTGCAGTTCATGGTTAAATAATGAATGTCCTGTGCAAGCAGCTACTGCCCTGAAACCAGACTTTGTGCCGCGATCAGCCAGAGAGCGGCACGTGGCAGCTTATGTAAGGTCGGCATTTTCCTCCAAACAGTTTTTGACAATTAAACTTATTCCTGCAAATGTCAGAGGCTGATTTTCTTAAAGCTGGGCAAACCCTTGAAGCACTCAGCACACACATGGAGTATTGAATTTCTGAAGGGTGCTGGTCCTTTATTTTGAGGCTTGTGTGGGCACCGAGCTCTGGGAGTTCTTGGCTCGGGATGTGCAGCGTTGTTTGTTGGGAAGAGCAGCCTTTGTCCCAGGGGTGCAGGCGAGTACTCCCCATGCTGTCCAATCTGGGGGCTCCTGTGGGGCTCCTCTGCTCTTCAGGGGGCTGCAGTGGCCACCCCGAGCTGTGTGAGATGTGGGTTTCCGTGGGAAGGGCCAGGCAGTCAGGAGAGCAGGGTGGGACCCACATCCCAGCCATGCAAGTGTGTGGGGTGGGTAGAGTTGGGAGAGGGAATATAAATAGCCCAGCCTGGCATTGTGCTCTGCGTGGGCCTTATACGGATGGGAGCAACGAGACTGTGCATCGTGGGAAGGGGAGATGGATCGCAAACCCACACCTTAATGTGACAGATTAGGAGGCCAGATCTCAACTGGGTCTGTGCTCCTCAAAAGAGAGTGTGGGGAAAGGACAGGAGCTCAAGGGACTGAGGAGGAGCACAGGGCAGAGAGCCCAGGGCGTACAAGCCCACTGCCCCAGGGCTGCAGCCTTTTCCCACGGCACAAACAGAACAGCAGCTGCCCCGAGCTATGGTTTTGTTTCAAGGTAATCATTCAGAAACAAAACCGTGGTGAGTCTAATGGCAGAAGAGTATTGGCAAGAGCCAGCGATGACAGCACTGGGATAGGCACAGGCACCAGGCACCGATGGGGCGCTTTTCCTGCACAAGTTGTCTCCCTGTGCCCGGGAGTTCTCTGTGCTGGAACATCTGTCCCTCTTCCCTGTGGGTCACTGCAGGGATTTGCATTGCAGCAGCCAGTGGGTTTTGTATTTATTGTCCGATAATACTTTAGAATTAAAAGCTGTTTTCACTTTGCTGTGAGTCCAGTCCAAAGCAGCTCCCAGCAGTGCAAGTTCCCCCTCCATTGCAGGAGCACCATGTGAACATTCCAATGTGCCAAAAATCCTGTATATTCTCTGCATGTTACTGAATCATGAGAGTCTCAAGATAATAATTCACAGGAGACTGAGCCTTAAAATTGTCAGGATGTTAATACCTCTGACTTCCAGGATTTTTCTTAGTGCAGATTACCAGTCTTTCTACCAAAAGAAAACTCTAGAGCATGGATTTCTCTGTTGCAGCCTCGTATCAGCTGCATTAATATTTCATTGCTCAGCTGTTATTTATAAGCAGTTGGTGCCAGGCCTGTTTGCTGGAGTTCTTTCAGCATTATAGTTACAGACTGAGCTGTGCAGCCATGAATTGTCTTGGAGCAAAGGGCCAGGAGCTGCTCAGCTGTTGGGATGGAGTTAGGTTGGACAGTAGTGGCTCATGAAAACAAACCCCAAGGTAATATCCCTCCTGATCACACATTCCTCCCTCAGGCCTCTCTTGTGCACAGCCTGGAAAACACAGCAATGACTCATAAACTGTTCAGCAAAAGGCTTAGCCCTATTTTACCCTGTTTGGGATTGTCCTCTCTATTCTGGAAGATGTCCTACAATTTACAGAGTACCTGAAGAATCATGGGCCCACTGTCCAGCTGGGAAATAAGAAAAAGACCAGAAACAAAACACACAGTGTCAGTGAGGGAAAATTAAATATTTAGAATAAAAAGTCCCAGGATGTTTAGTCTTCAGTTTTATGTGAGGATGCAAATGTCAGTATCTGCAAATCATCTGTAATGCAAACCACACCTTTGCTGCTTTGCTGTTTAGGAGCAGCTTTGGAGTCATCAATCAGCTCAGACAGGTTTATCTGTGAGGAGCAGATCTGAGAGTAAAGCCAGTGGTACAAACAGACTGATATTGGCATCAAAACTTTTTAATGCTGTCAGAGGGGAAAAAAGTCTTTTCACTCTCAATCTGTTTACGCCCTGCCTCTTTTCTGACTCACTGTAGGCCAAAGCATTTTGCCAAGCACGGCCTCCCCCTCTCCCTGCCATCCCTCCCTTCCTTTGCCCCAGCTCCAGTGCCAGTACCAGGCTGCTGCTTCTCACAGCTGATGAAGCAGATCCAGCTTTTCGGGCATGGCTTCCAGGACACAGAGTAACTGGGTGCGTCTGATGGAAAGAAGTGCCAGGCAGATTGCACAGCACCCGGAATTACTGAGGGTGGAAGGACTCTTCTAGTCGGGGAGATGCTACCTGAGAATGCACTACTTATCCCTCTAACATTTACCGAATCCCAAACTGGTTTGCTTTTGCCCCCTCACATTTTAGATCTTTCCCTTTCTCTCTGCAGTATCCCATGGTGACTTAGTGCAGGACTCAGAATTCTCTCTAAGGCTCAAGGCTCCTCTTTTCATAAACCTCTTGCCACTATTGAGACAAAATCTGTCCAACCCTTGGAACCCAGAGTCGAGGCCATGCCTGACTGTGATGCATCACTGTGTACAGGCCTCTGGGAGCTACTGGGAATTGTCCAGTGCTGGTTAAGGGTAAGGTCAGTACATGACAAAACCAGCCAGTGGCGTTGCACCCAGCTGGTTTGATCTCCACAGCCTCTGCACTTGAATTAATAAACACAGGGGTTTAAAATCACAGCCTTTTTTCTCATGGTTTTACATATAACAAGCAGACTCTGCATTCAGCTACATCACAGCAATGGGAAATAGGTCCCCAACAGCCAGGACTGAACCCCTGTGACTGCTAACAGAGTCTGGCCCTGTGGCAGCATTCAGTATGAACGTGCCTGAACCCGCAGAAGGGATCCTGTATCTCCTGGGACCTGCTGAGAAGCAGAAACCAAACACTGTTCCTTCTCAAAAGATCTTTGCTGACTTGTGTTTTCTGTCAAATTTTGTTTCCTGGCTTCTCCCTTTACTAAAACGTTCCCCTGTGCCTTTTCTCTCTGCCTGTTCTCTTGCTAACCCGGATCTCTGCTGGTGTGTTCAGAATCCCGTCGGGAGCGGGTAAGTGTTTCCACTGTGCTTCCCTTCCCTGGCCATTGAAACGCAGTTTTCCTCATCTCAGCCCAAGAAGATCCCGCGCGTGTGCCTTGAGCCTTCGCCAGGGACTGCCCTCTGAGCCCTGAGGGCAGCAGAAGACACGCCAGGAGGCAGCAGTTTAGGGCCTCGGCAGCGGCACCCCCCGAAGAACCCTCTGAACCTCTTCCGAAGCTCTGGGAGCTGCTGATTCCGAGCCTTTCTCTCTCGCCTGCTGGGGCTGCCTCAGGCCTGCAGGGCTGATCCTGCTGCTGGCAGCGATGCCTCCTGTGACTAACACGCTTGCTGCATGTGCTGCCCTGGTTGGTGTGGGTGTGAGGAGCTGGGATTTTCCCTCAGGCACTGTGCTCCCTCTGGATCTGGGAGGGAGGAGCTGTGCTGTGGCTTGCATGAAGAGCGAGTGGCCAGGGGCAGTTGGCTCTGCTGGTGTCTGCTGTGACTGGGCAAATCCCACCTGTTCTCTGAGCCACAGTTTCCCCCTCTGAAACACAGCCCTGGGACACCCACCTCCTCCGGCTTCTTCTGAGTGTTAGTTTTTGTTTGTGAAATGGTTTGAAGTTGTTTTAAATAGGCAAAAGTCAGGCAGAGAGCACAAACTGTGATGTAAATTCCTGGCGCCTCGGGCAGGCCCTGCAGCACCTCCTGTTTCTGCACAGCCACAGCCCCCGCCACTGCTGGCTCCAGGCTGGGCCCTGCACACACTGGAGTGGTGACTAACTGCTGTTCATTTAACACTTATGCCACAGGGGCTGCAGTGCCCTGTTGCCTCCCTGTCATTATACAGCTACTGGAGAAAATGTCCCAAGCACTGAGCAACCCTTTAGGGGTCACTCAGCACTGTCCAGTGGGAACAGCCACCCGGGTGGACAGTATTCCAGGAGCCAGGTGAGGGTGAACCCAGCCCAGGAACTGGGATCTCTAGGGGAAGCTGCCAGGGAAAACTTTTCCTTTTCAAGGAGAATGACAAGACTTTTAAAAAGGGATTTTTTTTGTGATCTAGCAAGAGACTCTGATAGCAATTTCAGTCTCCACAGGAAAAGTCTGTTCCATGAAGGCACTGGAGAGGAAAGCACAGCCCTCCCTGTCCAGGCCATCTGGACACCCCTGAGCTCTACTAGACTCTGGGTACTTCTCAGACTTGCTGTTCTTACTCAGGAATAGCCAAATCCTCCTTCCCATGACACTGTGGGAAGCTCAGCACAGAACAGCCTCTTCTGAGGCTGGCAGAGCAGAGCAGTTATCATGGCAACGGGAGAGCAGAACTTGTTCTCCTCTGGCAGGGCTCGACCTGACCTGGAGGGCTCTTTGCTGCTGGAGCTGCTGATCCTCCCCCAGCCTCCTTCAGGCAAGAGCTGGGCAGAGGGAGGGCTGGGGCACAGAAAGGGCTGTGGGCTCCAGCTCACCCAGCCTGGGGATCAGCCCGATTTGGTTGCAGTGGAGCCCGGGAATGTGAGCTGGTCGTGTTCTGCACATTATGGCTGCGAATTGCAACCAAACTCACCATTTGTGCTGTTGCAATTGTGTAAAAATAACGGAGTGAAATGAACTGCAGATATGATTTGCATGTGCATGTGAGAACCTTCTATTAAACCTTCCAACCAGAGACTAGAGTGGCTGGGAGTGCTGGGACTCTGTTTTTCACACACTAGGAGCCTCTACAAGAGCAACCCAGGAGCCCTCTGCTCATTTTGGGAGTGTTCTCCAGATTTACTAGTGGCTCTGCAGTGCTGGAGGAGCCCTTGGAGGCTGGGAATGCAGCTCAGCTCTGTGTCTCCTTGGCCTTTTATATGCTAGGGGAAGTGTTTACATGTGTTGTAGCAACCAGTCGGGTGTCCATGGCCGTGGGCTGTGGGTGACTCACTGCCAGGGAACTCGAAAACAATGTCAGATAAAAGCCCACTCAGGGGAGCCGGGAAGAGGCTGCCATGGGTCCAAGAGCTCGTAATTGTTTGAAGTAGGAGGACACAGAGCAGTCCAGCACCGGTCAGCTGGCAGCTGGCTATGCGCGCTGGGGCCCCTCCGGGTGCCCACAAGGTCTGCAGATGGACAGGATGCCTGTTCCCTCAGCTCTGCCAGCGGCAGGGAGCTGCTCAAAGCACACCACTTCCCAGGAGGTCTGTGCTGCAGGCACGACACACGCTCCCCATGCCCATCCTGCTGCCCAGATGCAGCTCTGTGCTGTGCACAGAGTGGGGCCAGAGCTTGCTGCTGCTGGTACCAAAATCTTCTGACAAATGTTGTTTATCTATTGTTCTTGTGCCAGCTGGATCTGAGCTGTCTGAGAGGACAGAACTGGTTTGCCTCTGCTGATGGGGAGCCAGACTTTGAGCAACCCAACAGGCAGGGATACAAAGACCCAGAATTTTGGACTCGCCCGCTTCAGGGTCAGTGTTTCCCAATAAAAATAGAGTGGTTGGAATGCATGGTGTTAAAAATGTGGCTCATCTGGATGAGTCATGAGTGAAATGAAGTGGAGAGAGCATAGTGCCTTGCCTGGAGTGGGGATTTGTGCAGCAGCCACTTGTGGACCCAGAATGGTTCTTGATTGTTCCAGCCAGCTCCCATTGTCCTCCAAAGCTGTGTCTGCAGGCACATCCTACACACACTGGGCAGCTCCCCTTCCCTGCAGGAGAAACCTCCCAGGCCAGGAGGAGGAGACCCTTGGTGGCTTTTGGGCAGTGTCTGAGAGCAGTGGTAGCAGGGTGTGGGTAGGTACATGCAAGGAATGCTCAGCAGAAGATGCTCATCCCCATTAAGATGTGCCAGAGCTGTGGTTGTTCTCACACCAGCTGTGCTGTGCCCAAGCCTGCAGGAATGCTCCCTGAATACAGCTGGTCTTGGAGTCTGGGGAGTGACCTCGGGCCCACAGTGCTTAAAATCCTCCAGCTGTTCTCCAGCTGGTTTCTACTGCTTGGATCAGAAACCAGAGTGAGGAAGAGTCAGAGGGGAAAATGCAGGAACTATACCAGGCTTAGGAGAGAGAAGCACCATCTGAGAGCCCTGCGCGGGCTGCCCTGGCACTCAGCCCTGCGGGAAAGGGGCTGGGAGAAGGACATGAAGGGTTTCCCAAGCACAGCTGGAGTAAAGCTGTTGGAAACAGTCCCAAGAGGGAAGGCCGGGATCTTCACGTATGAGAAGAGCTGTGGTCCCTCTGTGCCTCTGTTCCTGAGCCATGAGGTGCCTCCTGAGAGAGGCGAGAGCAGAGCCTCAGGTCTGTGGGTGCTGCTGGGCTGGGGCTGGGCTGTGGGGATGGAGCAGGGCTGGCAGAAGGGCAGGTGAAGTGCCTGAGTGCAGCCTGTGAGATTGGGGAGCGGATCAGCTGCTGCTCTCCAGGTGAAGGGCAGGATAAGGGATAGCTGCAGGCACCCCGACAGGGGTTGCTCCCACTGTCCCATGTACCAGGAGCTGCTGCTGGCCACGTCTTCACGGCTGTGAGGGAGTTGCTGCAGGATGCTGCTGAGGCTGGATGGGAGCATGACTGGCACAGCTCATCTCGCCACATCAGAAAAAAAAAAATTCAGTCAGGAGCTGGATTCGCTCGTGTAACATGAGGAAAGATGGTTATTTATGTGGAAGACCTGGAGTTTTTGAGGTGGTGTTCCTTTCTGCAGACACATGTTCTGGAGCTCACAAGGGGTTGATAGCATCAGAATGTGCAGGATATGGCCCATTTCCAGGGACAGCTGTGCCAAGCAAGAGGGGGATGCCTTTGTTCTGGCTCATTGTGTTGCCTCAGAGGGAAGGAAGTGGCTGGAGTTCCTGATGTTTTTTTGCAGGACAGGGTCCCCCGGAGTCTCCGGGATTGCTCCAGCAGGTGTTGTTATGGAGAAAAGCCTCCCTGCCTTCCCTATGATGTCCATTTGTTCTGGACTGACCTGGCCCTCTGGAGGGCATGTGTATTGTTTTCTGCTGAAGTGTCTCATCAAATGAAGAAAACACATGTTGGCCATTCCATAAACTCTTTGGGAGCTGGCTGTCCTGCTGCCCAGGCTTGTCTCCAAAACTCAGCCCAGCAGATCCTTGTGCTGTGTGCCCGTTCCACACACTGCTCTTCGGCTGCTGCTGGATTGCTGACAGCGCTGGTCCTGGCAGGTGCTGCCTCTCCCACCCAGCGCCATAGATAAAAGCTACTGGGGCAATAAATGTCCGAGCGTGGGCTGCAGCCCTGCAGCTGTGACGCTCCGTATAGTGATGGGCTATTTCCAGCCTGTCCTGCTATCGGAGCGGTGATTCACTGCAGCAGGGACGCATGCTATGTGCTGCTCAGATGAAAACCAATCCTGCTCCAGGCCTGTGCCCCTCTCCCGGGCACATGCTTGTCCTCTGTCACTGGGATCAGAAACTTGGCTAGCCTGGGCACATGGAGAAGCTGAATGAACCCAGCCCTGTCCTGAGCAGAGCAGTGTAGCCCTGCAGACCGGGCTCTGAGAGTCGGGGCCACTGTCTCCACCATCTCCAGATACGGGTTCAGGCAAATTCCCTAACTTTTTTCCCCAGTGGGGAAGCGGGAAGAATAGGGTGGCCTGCTGCATCTGGATCCTGCAAGCCTTGTGAAAGTCTGAGTGCAGACTGGGGTTGGCCTGGGCAGGCTGGACTCCTGGCTCCAGCTGTGCCTTTGCTCCAGGGGCTGTGATGGCCAAGTCCTGGGATAAAGATGAAACTGGAGGGGACAGGACTGTGACAGGTCAGAGTAGGATGGGAAAAGACTCCAGTTTCAGTGCTGGGCTGCCTCTCCCATGCTGCTGGAGTCACAGATGGGTTTGGAACCAGCCCAGGTGAACAGAGGTGGTACCTGAGCATAAATACGGGAGAGCCCTAAGCACATCCTAGTTACTGTAATTTACCAGGTGCACTAGGCGAGATTGAGCCCAGGCCTGAGGGGCTTGGGTCTGTTTAGCCAGGTCAAGGCCAACTGGCCCTGCAGGAGGGAGGGTGGGCTGGCTCTGAGGCTGTGAGGGGCGTGTGTCTCACTGGCTTGGCTCTGTGTCTTGCAGGATGAAGTGAAGCTCCCATCTAAATTGAGCATCAGCAAGTCTCTAAAGGAGGGTGAAAAGCTAGAGAAGGAAGGTGAGGGTGAGGAAGTGCCTGTGGGTGAGGACCATGCAGAGGAGGACCACATTCAGCTCTCCTCGGATGAGGAAGTAGAGATTGAGGAGATTATTGAAGAGTCACGGGCAGAGCGCATCAAAAGGAGTGGCATGAAAAGAGTGGATGACTTTAAGAAGGCATTCTCAAAGGAGAAGATGGAGAAGACTAAGCTAAAGACGAAGGAAAACCTGGAGAAGACCCGTCACAACTTGGAGAAGACCCGCCATAACCTGGAGAAGAGGATGAACAAGCTCGGCACCAAGATTGTGACTAATGAAAGGAGAGAGAAGATGAAGACCTCTCGGGACAAGCTGAGGAAGTCTTTCACCCCTGACCACACCATTTATGCCAGGTCTAAGACAGCTGTCTACAAAGTGCCACCCTTCACTTTCCATGTCAAGAAGATAAGAGAGGGTGAGGTGGAGGTGAAAGCCACGGAGCTGGTGGAGGTTGGTGGAGAGGAGGGAGAAAACTCGGATCTGATGCGTGGGGAGAGCCCCGAGATGCACACACTGCTGGAGATCACGGAGGAGACCGACGCGGTACTGGTGGACAAGAGTGACAGCGAGTAGGACAGGCTGCAGCATGGAAGGGTTGTGGACGACAGCTGAACGTGTTATCACTCACATTTTGAGCTCTCCCTGCCCTGGAACCCCAGGGAAGTGTACACGATGCATCCTTCCTACCCTGCAGAGCCAATGCCGATTCCCTGCCTGCTTGGACAAGGTGTATTTTATATTTTAGTTTTAGCACACAAACATTAGGAACACGGGACTGTTTTTCTTACACTTTTAAATCACCCTTGGAGACCATTCCTGCTGCAGCCTTCTGGCCCCATACCTGAAGATGGACTTTGAATGACAGAGCCCCGGCCCAGCTGGAGAGTGCTGAACCCAAGATAACAGCTGTACAGCTGGAAAGCTCAAGAGTCCTCCATAAGCAAAACCTGATGTCAAGAAAGCTTCCTGCAAGCAGCCCACCAGCCCAGAGCTCCCCCATGCCAGGTGCATGGCCACCCCGCAGGCAGGAAGACCCTCAGCACCCAAACTGGCCGCTCCTTTGGCAGAGCAGAGGGACTGGGATGCGCCCGGTGCACGGGAGGGAAGAGCTGAGCGAGTCCCAGGGCAGGTTGGGGCTGCTCCTCTCTGCCCTCCCGGGGACCGGGTGAGCTGGAGGCACCCAGGACAGCTCCCGGGGGAGCCCCCCTGCCGCTGGGGCTGTGGGGGGTGAGCGCCCACAGGGTGTCGCTCAGCCGGGCCGCTGCTGCTCCCTGCTGTGCCGTGGCAGGAGCAGCGTGGGCTGCGGGTTCGCCTGCCCGGGTTAGGGATCCTGCTGCCAGAGGCCGTGGCGTGTCCTCCCCAGGACAGGGAGCAGCACAGGGGTGGGGTGCTGGGTCTGCTCTCTCCACACCCGCAGGAGAGGGGGCAGTGGGTGGTGAGGTCTGTGCTCCCAGCCCAGGGAGAGGGGACAGGCAGGCCCTGGTGCCACCCACTGCCCGCGTGGTGTTTCCAGAGGGATACGGGGTGGGACGCTGCCATGGGAGGCTCTCTGCCATCAGAGAGTGGCCCTGATGCCTCACCAGCACCAGACCTTGCGCATTTCGGAGTGCCTGCTTTCTCCAGGGGTCCTGGCTCAGGCTCACGCCCTGCGCCTTCCTCCCCGTGTCCTGCTTTCTGCAGCTCCACCCGGTGCCCTGAGCGAGGGCAGCTCAGCACCGCAGCCCGAGGGCTCTGCCCCGCGGGGCTCTCGCTCTCTCTCACACTCACACACTCACACGCTCAGCCCCATCCGCTCCCCCGGCACGGGGCCGCTGCCGCCTCACATAACCCCGGTATGTAAACTCGCTTTGCCTTTGAGATTCGCTTTCCCTCGTGTTGTCCAGCGCACCCCGCCTGTCCCCGCCCCCGCGGGGCAGGCAGGGCAGGGGCTCCCAGCCCGGTATGGCCCCGGCCCGCGGGCCCGCGGGCGTGTTTCTGGTGGGAGCCCGGGTGACCCCCGGCTGTGCTCGGGGCAGCAGCGCCGCAATAAAGGCTCTTTTGTAAACCACAAGCGTGTCGTCTGTGCGTGGCGCCGGGCGCTGGGGAGGGGCTGCCACGCGGGACCGATGCCCGCGGCCCCACGCGTGACCCATCCCCAAGGCCGCACGTATGACCCATCCCCACAGCCCCACGCGTGGCCGATCCCCGCGGGGCCGTTCCCCGCTTCCCCCCGCGGGGCCGTTCCCCGTTCGCCCACGCGGGGGCGCTGCTCCCGGCGCGGCCCCTTTAAGAGGCGGTGGCGGCCTCCTGACGTCACGGCGCTGCCCGGAACCCAGCCGGGTTTCCCGCACGGCTGTTCCCGGCAATCGCCCCTCCCCCGCCGCGCTGCCCCTGCCCAGCGCCGCCCCGCGGCGGGAGGAGGCGCCTTCCGGGAATAGCTGGGGGGGCAGCGCCCCCCGCCTCGCACCGTGACGCGCCGCGCGGCGGCCGCGCTGATTGGCCGCCGGGGCCGGCCGGGGGCGGGGCCGCGGGATTGCCGCGCTGCCATTGGCCCCGGGCGCTGTGACGTCACCGGGGGCGGGGCCAGGCAGCGGCCGGTCCTGTCCCTGGGCGCAGCCGGACGCGATCGCCGCCGGCACCGGGAGCCACCGGGAGCCACCGGGAGCACCGGGAACGCCGGGAGCACCGGGAACACCGGGAGCCACCGGGAACGCCGGGAGCCACCGGGAGCACCGGGAGCACCGGGAACGCCGGGAGCCACCGGGAGCCGCCGGGAGCACCGGTAGCACCGGGAGCCACCGGGAGCACCGGGAGCCACCGGGAGCCGCCGGGAGCCGCCGGGAGCACCGGGAGCCGCCGGGAGCACCGGTGAGCGGGCAGGCAGCCGCGGCGGGGGCCGGGCCGGGGCGCGGCGGGGCGGGGTGACGCGGGCCGGCCTGTCCCGGCTGCCCCGCCGGCAGAGGCCCGGTCAGAGCCCCGGTGCGGAGCGGGGTCAGCCCCCGTGGCGGGGCCGGGACCGGCAGGGCCGGGGGAGCTGCGGGGCCGGGGCCGGGAGCCCAATGACAGGTCGCTCCCCGGTGGAGCCTCTTGTGCCGCTTCCTGCGGGTCCGCCGGAGCGGTGCGGGCAGGGCGGGCCGGGCATCCCCCGCCACACCGAGGGACGGTGGCAGCTCCCGCGGGAAGTTCCACGGCGGCGAACCCCGGGGAGCTGTGACGGGAACAGCCAGCCGTGGGATAACGGGGAAACCTGGCGCCGTGGCTGTGGGGTCACCCAGAGCGTGCTCCCTCCCCACCGCAAATCCCTTCATCTCCGTGTTCCACCTCCAAGGCTGGCTTTGAAATCGCTCCAGAGGAGTGGAGCCAAGTTCTCCAGAGCCTCTCCAAGCTGGCTCTTGTGCTGCCGGAGCAATTGGCCGCTGTGCCAAACAGCCTTCCATCAGCCTGCTGATGGCTGTGTGGAAGTAGGGGCAGAGAGGGACCCGTGTTGGCGCAGCTGGAGCTCTCTGAGATGTTGTTGGTGGCATCTGTCATGGCCCTGGGACCCTCCCGCTGGTGATGACGTGACTTGTGCAATGCTGTCAGTGACCAAGCTTCATCCTGCTCGTGTCTCTGCAGGGGACACAGAGTCCCCAGTCCTTCCAAGGCCTTTCCAGTGACTCCCCTGTATGCGTTGCCCCAGGGCTCACTGCCTGTGGGGACACGGGTGAAGGCTGTTCCCAGGTGTGTCCCCGAAATGAGGAGGCAGATGGAGCAGGCAGTGGCAGGGTTGCTTCCAGGGCAGCCCCGCTTTGAGAGAGGCCGTCAGGGTGTGCAGAGCCGTCTCAGGTTGCTGGTGGTGCTGCGCAACTTCTTGTTCTCTGCCCGCTACAGCGAGATAAAGAAAGATGAACTTTAGCTCTGAGCTACTTTTAGCAGCTTCCCTCTGAGCTCTGGGTAGCACGTTCAGCCCCGGTCTTGTGTCGTGCCTTGCTTGGACCTGGCCGTGTCGGCTGCTCCCTGGCTCTGTTCCAAAGGCAGAGGAGAGGCAAATGGCGGAGACGGGCAAGCCCGGTGGAATTGGAAAGGTTCAACCCTCAAACCTTTACCCAGACAAGGGAGGCTTCCCGGTGGTGGAGCCAGCCTGGGAGAGGCTCCTGCGTGGGGTTCCAGGGCTGATAGGGTCAGAGCTTCCCTGACACTTGTGACTGCAGCAGTAAGGAGCATCGCAGGGATCCTTTCCTTCCGGGAATGCCGGTCCTGCCTTCTGTGGATGCTGGGAGGAGCTGGAGCCTGGTGCTGTGACCTGGCTCATCCCACAGCTGCTTGTGGCAGCGGGAGGTGTCTGGTTTCTGTCCAAGTGCCACTAACGCGTGGCAGTCTGGGAGCTTTGCTCTTGACCCTTTGGTGCTCTGCAGATTGTGGCTCCGGCACTGCCCTGAAATACTGGGATTGTGGCTTTGTTGTGAAACATCTGCTTGGATTAAGGGCCCGGATGTGGCATCTGGGTTTGGTTGCTGCAACTTGACAGGGGAAAGTCCGTGCGCGAACCACTCGGCACCAGTAGCTGCCTCCTGTGGCACCGTCCTCGGCTCGGGGCTGACAGCTCTGCTCTGGCAGGAGGAGCTGGGCTGGGGCAGCAGCTGCTGCTGTTTCCGGAGGGGCTGGTGCAGCCCCCCCGTGTGAGGTGCAATGGGAAGCGAGGCGGCTGAGCTCACCTGCCAGGCAGGGCACTCCCCGCGGAGCTGGGGGGTTTCTCTCTTTGCCTGGCCTGTGCATTTGTTGGGTTTTCCCCCCAGCTACAGGAGTGGCCTCTGGGACTGAGTGAAAGGGCTTGAGCCCCACAGCTGCTGGGTTGGAGGGAGCACTCCCTGAGCTACTGCAGTTGAGAACCAGCCACAGAGAGCAGGACTCACTGCAGAATGGAGGCTCTGCTGAGCTGTCCTGCACACAGCCCAGCCCACCGTTCACAGCCCAGATGGTCTTGAAAGCTGTGTCACATCAGTCAGGTCTGCCTCCAGGACTGAAGTAGCATCTGTTGTTTGCAGGATCCTGCATGGCCAGTATCTCTCTCTTGTCCTGTTCACTCATTGCTCCATTGAAAGCAGGTTTGCCCCATTTGGACTTCACTGAGGATTGCACCAGAGGCTTGCAGTTCAAGGTTAATGGCCTGTGGAGGCTGCTCAGTGCTGTGGAATTCTAAAAACATCTTTAACTTCATGTCAGGTGCCGGTGTCTGTCCCTTCCCTGTGCCTCAGCCCACAGAGGATGTTGCCCCTTTCTTTCCTCACACCCAGACAAATGGGGAAGGAGTCCCCTGTAGCAAACCTCAGGAGAGCAGGACATGCAGTGTTGCTGTGTTGGTCGCTCAAGGGACCTTTGGGAAGAGCAAATACCTTTCTGCAGGGAAGTGACTCTGCCTTCACTTCCCGAGCACAGCTGGAGTCCCCTCGTTAGTGTCAGTTGATTTCCATCGATACAAGTCATGAACTTGAAAATTGTTCCTTCCTTGTTTCTGTAGTTTCCCGGCAGTCTCCGCCTTCCGCACTTACTGTAAGCTCCACAGCTCCTTCCCTGCCTCCCGCCAGGGCTGGCCAGGAGTGCCTGCAAAGGGCAGATGAAAGCCTCATTCCTACCTGTCACTAGTGATCTACCTGCCCACACCAGCCCTCCTGGAGCCCTGTGCCCCGGGCTCATGGCCTGGCTGTCTCCGTTTCTGGCACGCTCAGTCCTCCCCAAAGGGTCACAGCTGGGTCCTGGCAGGAGGGAGCTGGGAGCCATCTCTGAGCCATGTGTGTTCCTGTCCTGGCAGGTCTCCAGAGCTGGCCAGGATGGCGCAGTGGAACCAGCTGCAGCAGCTCGACACACGGTACCTGGAGCAGCTCCACCAGCTCTACAGCGACAGCTTCCCCATGGAGCTCCGGCAGTTCCTCGCCCCGTGGATTGAGAGCCAGGACTGGTAAGGCCTTGTGAAACACTAATGAGGGGACTTTGCTCAGTACACCTGCCCCCAGTGACAGCAGGGGCCCAGGTGGGCTAGAAGAGCTCTGCTGCTTTCCCTGGGCCCCTGGTGGTTCTGGCCTCCCTCCCTGGGGCTCATGTGAGGAGGAGTGGGACTGTGCACAGAGCTGAACTCTGGCACCGTGTTAGACCCTGGGCCAGGAGAAGGGGCAGCTTTGAAGTAGAGGTGTTCCCATTTCAGGGCTGGCTTACACTGACCTCTGTTGTAAATGGGCCTGGCACAGAGCACTGATCTCTGCATCCTGTCCAGTGAGCCCATGGGAGGTACTCTTGTTCAAGAGTACACACCCCAGCAACGGGGTGTGCTGTCTGCCCAGGGCACCGCTGGGCTGCAAGCCTGACTCCACAACTTCTGTCTCCCTGTCCTTGTGGATGCAGCCAAGGCTTTGGTTTGTTGATGTGAAGCGAGTCAGGCCTGCTCTGGCCTTTGCTGTGGTGCAGGTTAGGATGGCTCATAGGTGGTAGGGTCTCCATCCCTGGAGGTGTTCAAGAAACAACTGCACATGGCACTCAGTGCTCTGGTCTAGTTGACAAAGTGGTGATTGTTCAAAGGTTGGACTCAATGATCCTGGAGGATTTTTCCAACCTAAGTGGTTCTGTGACTGTGTAAATTGCACAGACGATGATGGGCACGAGCAGAGCCCCCCTGCCAGCCCCCCTGCCCTGTGCTGGGCACCCAGGGCTCTCCCTCCCTCGTGCAGGGCATACGCAGCCAGCAAGGAGTCACACGCCACGCTGGTGTTCCACAACCTGCTGGGGGAGATTGACCAGCAGTACAGCCGCTTCCTGCAGGAGTCCAATGTCCTGTACCAGCACAACCTACGCCGCATCAAGCAGTTCCTGCAGGTGAGGTGGGAAGTGCAGGTTTGGCAGAGGAAGGTGCAGGGGGGAGCTGGTGGGAGTCCAGCGACTTCCTTGGCACAGCTCACCACTTGCAGCCCAAAAGGATGTGGAGATGCCAGGGGTTGTCTTGTGCCTGCTAACCATGAGGGTTTGAACCTTTACAGAGCAGGTACTTGGAGAAGCCAATGGAAATCGCTCGCATCGTGGCTCGCTGCCTGTGGGAAGAGTCCCGACTCCTCCAGACAGCTGCCACTGCAGCCCAGGTCAGTGGCCAGGCATTCCAGGGCCTCCATCCTCATTCCCAACAGCCAGGACACAGCCTGGGTGCTCTGGGTGGGTGCTGTGAGCTGGGTGCCTCCATCTCTCCCCTCACTTTCCTGTGGGTAGTGTCCTGACCCCTGTGCCACCCCGGAGCTGATGCTGAAGTGAGCAGCCAGCAGCCCTGGCATGTGTTAGGGAAAGGATGAAGACCCTGCAGAACCTCCTCAGGCTGGGAGGGAGCATCCCTGGGTCAGCCCTGTGCTAATGTCCTCCTTGTCCCCTCTGCAGCAAGGGGGACAGGCAACACATCCAACAGCAGCTGTGGTGACAGAGAAGCAGCAGATGCTGGAGCAGCACCTGCAGGATGTCAGGAAGAGGGTGCAGGTACATGTCTGTCTGGGCACCTTCTGCTTTCCCTACCGCGATGCTTTAGTGCTTTGAATGAAACCACATCTCTTGCCTTGCAGGATCTGGAGCAGAAGATGAAAGTGGTGGAGAATCTCCAGGATGACTTTGATTTTAACTACAAGACTTTGAAAAGCCAAGGAGGTAATGGCAGCTCATTAGCGTCTGCAAACAACAGTGTGTTCCTGCAAGGGAACTTGCTGGAGGGCGTGTTCCAGCCTCAACTCCCAGCTGGAAGGTGCTCTGGCTCAGGGCATGGCAATTGGAGAAACCTGGTTTCTTGTTTCCACCACTAATGCTGCCCCCGGGAGAGCTGAACCAGAGTTCTGCTGTGAGCACAGCAGTGGGATTCGGAGAGAATGGATGGTCCCTGTAGGTGCAGGAGAGCCACCAAGGTGCTTGGAGGCTGTGCCAGATTCCTGCTTGGCTGTTGGGGGCTTTTAGGATGCCTGTGCTTTGTCATGGAAGTGTTGTGCCTGTGTGTCACTTGGGAGGGCAGGAAGAGTCCATGTGTGTGGCTGAAGCCTCTCACCTCCGCACAGACATGCAGGACCTGAATGGGAACAACCAGTCGGTGACCCGGCAGAAGATGCAGCAGCTGGAGCAGATGCTGACAGCCCTGGACCAGATGCGCAGGGTACGTGGGGCAACCAGCCCTCCAGATCCCCTCAAGTGCAGATCCTCCTTCTTCAGGGTTGGAGTTGGGTGTTCCTGCATGGCCAGAACCAGGAGCAGTGCTGGAAGCACAGCCCTGGGCGACTTCTTCCTTGTCTGTGAATGTGAAACTTGCTGATCTCAGGGGGAATCGCAGGGTGCTGAAGGTTTTGCTTTCTCTCTTGGCAGGGTATAGTGAGTGAGCTGGCTGGGCTGCTCTCGGCCATGGAATATGTGCAGAAGATGCTGGCAGATGAGGAACTGGCGGACTGGAAGAGGCGGCAGCAGATCGCCTGCATCGGTGGCCCACCCAATATCTGCCTGGACCGGCTTGAGAATTGGTGAGAGCTGGCTGGGGCTGTGTCAGTCCCCAGAGCAGTGGTACTCACACACCTGCTGTGGAAATGAGCTCTGTGCCTCTGGAAATAGCCTTGCTAAATGGCTTCTGCACCCTCAGCGTAGCCCACTGGTCAGACTGAGCCTTGATGGTGGGCACCAGTGCTGGAACAGTGTCCTGGTGTCCTCAGCCCCAGGCCTGGGCTGTTCTGAGGCTGCTGGAAAGTTCCTGACCCTGTGTCTCTGCAGAACTTGGGCATGTGCAGGTTTTGTTTGTAATGCATGGCCTAGAAAAGTGCACTGGGCTGGGAGCCACAGACACACTCAGGTCTCAGCTAGTTTGGTCTCCATTTGGCATGGAAAGTGTCCCTTTGCTTGGGAAGAGAAGGGCTCTGCCGGCTGGGAGTGTGCAGGCTTGGCAGCCAGAGCTAACACTGGTTCTCCCTTCTCCCCTAGGATAACCTCTCTTGCTGAATCACAGCTACAGACCCGGCAGCAGATCAAGAAGTTGGAAGAACTCCAGCAGAAAGTGTCCTACAAGGGTGACCCAATTGTCCAGCACCGGCCCATGCTGGAGGAGCGGATTGTGGAGCTGTTCAGGAACCTGATGAAAAGGTGCCGAGGGCAGGCGGGAGCCACGGGCAGTCCTGGTCACGGCCATGGGTGGAGAGTGGGCAGTGAGGTCTGACTTTGGTCCCTGGGCTGTTCCCCTAGTGCTTTCGTTGTGGAGAGGCAGCCCTGCATGCCCATGCACCCCGACCGGCCCCTCGTCATCAAGACAGGCGTGCAGTTCACCACTAAAGTCAGGTGGGTCACTGCTGCTGTGGGCGAGGGAGGGCAGCTGTGCAGGAAGAGTGCAGAGGGATCGCTCTCCAAGGGAGATGCTGGTGCAGATGCAGCCCCCAGCTTTCACGGGGAGCACAGGTGCTGGGAGGGGATGGATCCCTGCAGGCTGGAGTGCTGCCCATGTGACTCAGTGCAGGGCTGGCTGAGGCTTCGCTGTGTTCCTGGAGGCAGCTGGGTTCTGGTAAATCCCGCTGTGGGGGTGGGCGGTGGAAGTGTCAGCGCATCCCTGGCCAGCTGCTGCTCAGATGGGCCATGTTCCCTGCCAGCCTCCATGGAGGGAGGCTGCTCTCACACTGTGCTCTGCTTGGAGCTTCCTTGCCCTCTCCCAGCTGTGTCCCCGTTGCCCCCTTGGCATGTGGCGGCCCCTGGCACAGAGCAGTGTGGAGGGTGTTTGTTCAGAGCATGGTGTGGGCAGTCAGCAGCCCAAACGAGCTCCTCAGGGTGTTCAGTGGAGCATCAGCCCCTCCCCTGTTCTGGGGACAGGTGTCAGGGTGATGTGGCCTAGACCCATGTGCAGATGGGCCCGGGGACACTGGAGGAACTGGTTTGTGCTGCTGGCTACCAGCTGTGCCCAATGAACTGGAGATGTTTCCATGAACAGAGTGTTCACACCCCGTGTCTGCTGACTCTTGCAGGTTGTTGGTCAAGTTTCCAGAGCTGAACTATCAGCTGAAAATCAAAGTCTGCATTGACAAGTGAGTCCTGTGCTCCCCTCCCAGTAGCACTGGATGGGCTCACTGGGGCGGAATTGGCTCCTGCTGCCCTTGGGTTGGGCTCCATCTCTACACCAAGGGCCAGCATGATCACCAAAGGGGAGGGTGCACAGTGGCACTGGGTCCTGAGGGTTTGTTTCCTTGTGGGGGGAACAGCCTGGGGAGCTCGTGGTACTCAAGCTGGGGTGCAGCCAGTGCCACACACCAGCTGTCTGCTCAGGGTGGGAAGGTCATGGCCATGACCTGGTGTGTCTCTCTGCTTTTCTAGGGACTCTGGGGATGTTGCAGCACTTCGAGGGTAAGTGCAATGTTTGTTTTGGTCGTTTTTTCTATTCCTGGTTTTATTCCTGGCAAACATCCTACTCCAAGAGATCCCTGTCACCCACAGTCTGTCTTTCCTCTTCCCAGCTCCCGGAAGTTTAACATCCTGGGGACCAACACCAAGGTCATGAACATGGAGGAGTCGAACAATGGCAGCCTCTCTGCAGAGTTCAAGCACCTGGTGGGTACCACGAGCTCCTGGGCTGTTCCTGTTGGGCTCTCTGCTGTCACAGTGCAGTTGCAGCCTGTCCCTCTCTCTCCAGACCCTGCGGGAGCAGCGCTGTGGGAATGGAGGCCGAGCCAACTGCGATGTGAGTGGGGGGGGCAGGAGCTCTGCCCTGAGGTGGGGGGTCTGCCGGAATCAGCTGGCACACTGGCAGCTGCCAGGCCAGTGCAAAACAGCAGCACTGGGCCTGACGGCTGTGTATCAGGCCAGGGGTGGGTGTCTGCTGGTGCTCATGGTATCCCCTTCTGCCTTAGGCCTCGCTGATAGTCACTGAGGAGCTGCACCTCATCACCTTTGAGACAGAGGTGTATCACCAGGGGTTGAAGATCGACCTGGAGGTGAGACATGGGTCACCTCCCGTCTCCACCATGGGCCTGGATGCAGAAGAGCCCTGGGAGATGTCCCAGCCCGTGGTCACATCCTCTCTTTGCAGACCCACTCGCTGCCTGTGGTGGTCATCTCCAACATTTGCCAGATGCCCAATGCCTGGGCGTCCATCCTGTGGTACAACATGCTGACCAACAACCCCAAGGTAGGGCCAGCGTGGGGAGGCAGCAGGGCAGGTGCCAGGACGAGTGTGTCCCAGGGGGAGAGGGAAGCTGTGACTGGGGCAGGACCTGGCCTTGCTCCTGTCCCGTGTCCTGCTTAGGACCGTATGTTTCCTGGTGCAGAACGTGAACTTCTTCACCAAGCCACCCATCGGGACCTGGGACCAGGTGGCAGAGGTGCTGAGCTGGCAGTTCTCCTCCACCACAAAGCGTGGCCTCAGCATTGAGCAGCTGACCACGCTGGCAGAAAAACTGCTGGGTAAGTGCTGGGTGACCCAGCTTGATGTCCTGCCTGTCCCTGCTGTCCCTCAGGGTGGCTCCCCACCTGTAAGTGCCATCCAGGAGCAAGGTCCCCGTGTTTGGCAGAGAAGCTGTAATTTTCAGTTACTTGGTTTTCTCCCAAATGACCTTGATTTGCTCCCTGGAAATGGTGTCTTTGGAAGAATAGCTCTATTTAAATGTTCATGTTCCTGTTCTCTGACAGGACCAGGTGTGAATTACTCTGGCTGTCAGATCACCTGGGCCAAGTTCTGCAAGGTAGAACTCCCCCTCTTCCCTGAGCACCTACCCTTGGCTGTTCCCTTCCTCCAAACTGTGCTCACAGCTTCTCTGCCTTATCCTCAGGAGAACATGGCTGGTAAAGGCTTTTCTTTCTGGGTCTGGCTGGACAATATCATTGATTTGGTGAAGAAGTACATCCTGGCGCTGTGGAACGAAGGGTGAGTGCCAGCCCAGAGTCCTTGGCTGGGCTGGGCCTTGGGAGGAGTCCCATGGGGTCTCATTCTGATGGTGTGGGGTGCCTTGTCCAGGTGCAGGTGGGCTCTCCTGGGGTGCTTTTTGCTGGTTCAGAGTGAAAACCCACCTAGAAATCCTTAAAATGTCAGTGGCCAGGCCAGATCCTGCTGCTGAGCAGAGCTAGCAGGTCTCACGTCCTGGGGGAGCTGCGCCCATGCCCTGATGAACCATTGCTGTTCTCTCTTCCTGCTGCCCAGGTACATCATGGGGTTCATCAGCAAGGAGCGGGAGCGAGCCATCCTGAGCACCAAGCCCCCAGGGACCTTCCTGCTGCGCTTCAGCGAGAGCAGCAAGGAAGGGGGCATCACCTTCACTTGGGTGGAGAAGGACATCAGTGGTACGAGCTCTCCCCTCAGTGCTCTGGGTGCCTGGTTGAGCATTCCTGGCTCCAAAGGACGCTTGGGACCCCTTGATAAGACACTTGTCCTTTATTCTTGTCCCAGCAAGCCCTCTGCTTGGGTTAAGCCCTGAGCCTGGCTGCCCTTTGCTGGTCTCTGCCTCCTGGGTGTCCCTACCCATGTGCTGCTGTTGGGCACGGTTTTCCACAGCACTGACCCCGCCTGGCAGCTCCCAGTCCTGCCCTGTGCTCTGCTGGGTGCCTGGTGAGGCTGATCATAGGCCCAGGCCCATCTCATCCTTGATGCTCTGGGGGTCTCTGAGGGAGGCTCTGTCTATGACTCCTGCCAAAGTTCTCCTTCCTGGCACAGGGAAGACACAGATCCAGTCAGTGGAGCCTTACACCAAGCAGCAGCTCAACAACATGTCCTTTGCGGAGATCATCATGGGCTACAAAATCATGGATGCCACCAACATCCTGGTGTCCCCACTGGTGTACCTGTACCCCGACATCCCCAAGGAGGAGGCCTTCGGGAAGTACTGCCGCTCCGAGAGCCAGGAGCACTCGGAAGCAACAGACTCAGGTAGTTGTTGACTTTCCGTGGCTCCTCTGTCACAGGGAGGCTCCAGGGACAGCACTGCAAGAGCTGTCACCAGCCAGGACCCCGTGCTGTCCCTGGAGTGCACAGCCACAGTGTGGAACCAGCCATGGGGTCCTGTGGGGTGCAGGCAGGAGGAAAGTGGGGTTCATCCTTGGGTGGCTGCTGACAAGGCTGCTCCCTCCTTGCAGGTGCTGCTCCATACCTGAAGACCAAGTTCATCTGTGTCACCCCGTGAGTGTTCCTGGGGGGTGTCTGTTACTGCTTGAGGGGTGTTTGTGTGCTCAGCCCTGCTTGAGGGGGGGGTTTCCTTCCTTTCCATCTCTGCCTGGGCTCTGCCCAGGTGCCGTGGGGCTCCCAGCCTGGGGTAATGGCAGGGGCTGAGCCAGGCACCATCTGCTGCCCAAACCACAGCCCTGTTCTTCCCCTCTGGGGCCCCTTTCCTCTGGAGAACTCTTTCCTCTGGAGGCCTCTGGCACGGCCCAGTGGCCTCTCAGTGGGGAGAGAGGGGGTGTTGGAGAGCTCTGGCCAGGCCCTGACTCTGGCAGTTTCTGTGCTTTTCCTCCCTCAAACAGCACCTCCTTCAGCAATACCATCGACCTGCCCATGTCCCCGCGCACGCTGGACTCGCTCATGCAGTTCGGCAACAGCAGCGAGGGCACGGAGGCCAACGCAGGGGGGCAGTTCGGTGAGTCTGGGGGGGCCCCAGGGGGGCCTGGACGCAGCCACGTGCGGGCCCCGTAACCCCGGCCGTGTCTGCCCACAGAGTCGCTGACCTTCGACATGGAGCTGACCCCGGAGTGTGCGTCCTCGCCCATGTGAGGGGCTGCACCGGCGCACGGGGCCCGCCCCTGGCTCGGCCTTTCCACCTCCAGAAAGCTGCCCTGGATTTGTCCCACTCGGCCGTGGCTGCTCCGGGCCTGTCCTCAGGAGCAGCTGAGGGCTGGGTGTGTGCCCCCAGTTCCTTGCCTGCCCCAAGGGAGCAGCCCGTCTCTGGCATGGTGCCACTCATCTCTGGGGCAGAGGGACGAACCTTTTTCTATTTCCTTCCATAACAGTTTTTTATTATTTTTGCTCATTTAAGTGCCTATTTCCCTCCAATTGCAGCCGCAGTTCCTACAAATGCTTCCGCAGCCCCAGTCCCAGGGGGTGATCTCCCCTCTGCCTCCCCCTACCCTGATTTTGGCCAGGAGAACCAGCACAGGGCTCAGAGCTGAAGGGGAATGTGCCTGGGCACTCCTGCCCTCCTAGGAGGCTGCTTCTGCTGGACTCCACCTGAGCTGTGGTGGGAGCAGGGATGTTTGGAAGCTGCTTGTGTTTGTCACCAGCTTCCTGCTGCAGGCACAGGGCTCTGGCCAGTGCCAGCAGCCCCGGGCTCCTACTGGGATGGCTGATGGCCCTGTGAGCAGCATTTGCAGCTGGGGCCTGTTTTGGGACCTGTGTGTGACCACAGGGGCTTGCCCTGGCCATGGCTGCCCTGTGGCCAGGCTGGTGCCAGGAGCATGGCTGCACTTCCCGTGCTGTGTGAGTTAGACCTGTTGGACCCTGGGGAACTGCTGGAGCCAGTGTGGTCTGCAGTGGGGCACGTGGTCTCACCCTTTCCCTCTGGCTTGTGAGGGGCCAGGCAGGGAGTCTGCAGCTTCTTGGGGGCTTCATGTGGCATTTCTGTTGGAGGCTGGCCCTCACATAAGGTGGGAAGGGGCAAGAGTTGGAGGGAGCAGGTGGACGTGGGGAGAGGAACCTGCCATGGATCGGCATGTGGTGAAGAAGTGGGTGTTGTGAAGGGCAGGTGTCCCAGCTTTTGGCGGGTCAATGCTTGTGATCCTGCTTATACCAAAACGGGGGGAGCCCTCCTGCCTCTTCCATGCAGTGGGCAGATGGACATGGATGAGCAGTGGATGGGAAAGAGAGGTAGTGGGAGAGCTGCCCCCCCTCTCCTTGCCCCCAAGTTGCATCATAGCCAGCAGGCAGAGAGCCAGAGGGCAGGGGAAAGAACTCCTGGGGCTGTGAGGTCCTGGCCAGCCCCCCCGACCTGCTTGGGAGCAGGATGGGGGGTGCATGGCTGGCCCTGGGGACGCTCAGAGGGTGTGAGGGCCCTTGGCCCCTGTGCTCACTGTAGCTGCCCCCAGCCACAGTCCCTGGAGCCCAGGGCAGCATTCAATACTGTAAAAAATTTTATTTTTTGTATATTTTATTGCTGTATCTACAGACTTTAACTGTCTCCGAAATAAAGGCCCTGAAGCGACGTGCTGTGGGGTGTGAGCTGGGCTCTGCCTGCGGCACCCTCCTGACCCCGCTCCGGGAACTGGGGCCTCAGCCGGTGACACACGGCACTGGTGCTGCTGCTGCGGTTTGCACAGCGGGAACGAGCGCCGGTGCTGCCGGTACCTGCCTGGCACGTGTGGGCAGCTGCCCCTTACTAATCGGGGCTATTGCTGAGTCCCAGCCCACAAATGCTTTCTGTGCCCCAGAGCTGTGCCTGGGTCTCCTCTGCTTGGGTAAAGGAAACGCCGGTGCCAGCGTGGGAGGACGTGTTTGCACTGGGGGGGCCTCTCTGCCTGCTTCCAGCCCCGGGTGTCTGGGGCTGCACTGAGACCTCTGCCAGTGCCTCTGCCCTGGGGGTCAGTGGGCTCTGGGTGGAGGTGACTGGGCTGGAGTCTGGGGACAGCGGGTCCCAGGCTCTGCAGGACAAGGGGCGGGTGGGTATGCAGGGCTGAGAGCGGGGTCTGGTGCCCGAGACGTGTTGCCCACAGAGCACCAACATCTCCTGCAGGACCCCTGCAGATCCCACCACAGCACTTGCACCTGTGGCCTTCCAGAACACTGTGTAGCACAGGATGTTTCCAGGGTTTGTGCTCTGGTGAGGCCAAGAGGGAGAGATTATTGCTCTGTGAGAGCAGGATTAGGGGGATTGTTCATGCGCGTCATGTGGAACTGGCTGTGCTGTGGTGTTTCAGGCGCTGGAGGTGCCCTGGAGCCTCTTCTGCCCTCCCTGCACCCTGGAGCATCCTGCTTGGGTCTGAGCTGAGTGCTGAGACCACCACGTGTCCCTGCTCCAGGAACCAGCCCTGTCCTGGACCCTCCATTTCACCATCAGAGCTAACCAGGGCTCTGCACAGACCCCACAGCCCTGTTCCTGCTCCCAGGGCAGCTGCATGGCATTGTTGCCTGCTCCACGGGGCGAAGCCCAGGATGCTTGGTGGGGGAGTTGGGTGGGGTGGGGTGCAGTGGACAGCTCACAGGGGAACAAGGCCCAGCCCATCCTCAGTGACCTCCTTCTGCTCTGCCAGCTCCCAGAAAGCAAGCTGGGAACTGCTGGACCCTGATGTGCAGCAGGAGAAAGCTCCCAGGCATGGTCCCTGGGCTGGGCTGGTGAGACCCCTGCAGCACAGCGGGCAGCTGGGGCAAGGGACACTTGCCAACACCCTGTCCCTCCTCCTGCTGTCCCAGCCATCCCGGGGGGGGCTGCACCCCGTGCTTTCTGCCTCTGCTGGGGCACGGGGTTGTTTGTGACTCTGAAAGGAGGTCACAGGATGGCTTTGCTCCTTGCCCAGGGTTGCAGCGCAGCGGGGAGGAGCCGGGACAGTGTCTGAGCCAAACATGCAAACGGATTAGGGGATTCCAAATGCAGATAATCCGCTTGGGACACGACACTTGCGTGACGGGCATGGAGCAGCCCTGCGGGGATGGGCAGCCACCTGGCAGGACAGCCTTGTGCCATGAGTAGGCTGGAGTGGGTGGATCATGGCCACTGGGGTCCTGCTGGCCCCAGGCCTGTCCAGGCTGTGCAATATTGACAGTTCCTTGGGAATAAACCAGCAGACAGGGATTAGGGAGGCCACGGCTCAATTGCGGCTCCTGTTCCAGCTCCACTCCTGAACAAAGTGACTGAACAAGCAGTGCTGCAGTGTGGGGTGGGAGGCAAGAGACGCCCCAGACCCAGCTGCCACCTGCCCAGAGACCTGCCTGAGGGTCTTCTCTGCCCTCCCACATGCTGGGCAGAGTCCTCCTGCAGGGACATGTGCTGAGCTGCGGAGCACATGCCACCACTGCCAAAGCCAAGAGCCATCCCAGTCCTTGACTCCAGCACTGGTAACACAACAGTCAAATATTGCATCACTCTCAGACTTTAATATGCAGCAGAGCAGAGCCAAGCAGTGGCAGTTCCCACTGCCAGGTATGGCAGAAGTCAGACTCGGAGCTCCATCACAGCGTGGTCTCCAAAGCCACCACCTGCCAGCCCCACTGGTGGCAATGCTGGCAGGACAGACCCTGCCTGTTTCCCTACAGGAATCCCATCCTGGCTCAGAGTGCAGTATTCGGCTGTGGCAGCACCAGTGCTGAGGGCTCAGCTCGCCCCGGCACGCGGTGAAGAGCCCTGGCCCTGGTGAAGTGCTGGACTGGGCTGACCCGTGGCAGTGTGTTTATGGCAGGAGCAGCTGGGACAGAGCGGTTACTGTGGCAACCTGAGCTCTGCGAGGGAGATCAGGGAAGCAGGGGGAGCACAGGGATATGGGGGCTTTGCATGGGGATGTGGGGATGCACCAGTGCAGGGTGGCAGGGCCAAGTGCTGCCCTGGGATCCATGCTCTGGATGCCCCCAGCCAGTCCTGGCACTGGGGGGGAGCATGAGATGCTTTTGTCCTTGGTCCTGGTTGGGCCGGCGGTGCTGCTGGGCCCCCTGTGCCCCCCGTGGGGGCTGCAGTGCTCACCAAACTGATGGGAGATTCTCATGCCCATCCCAGACCCAGCTGGGATGTCACTGCTCCGGGTGTTCCAGTTGCAGACACTGGATGTCTTTTCCAAGCCGGAGGAACTATGGAGGGAACAAAGAGCCTCTGCCCAGGCAATGGTGTTGCTCAGCTGCTGAGGCTGAGCTTTTGCTGGGTTGTTCCCAGCCATATCTGAGTGGCTGGAAGCAGAGGTTTCCTGTGGATGTTCCTCCTTACGTAAAATGCCATTTCCCAGGTTTTTGCTGGCGCAGATCCTCTCCTCCTGCTGGCACAAGGCACTGTTGGGCTGAGCCTGTGCCAGTGACAAGCTTCCCAAGTGCCCATGGGCTGGCCAGGCCCCAGCAGGGGCTGTGGTGCTCTCCCGTCCCTTCAGCCACAGGCTGCCATTCGCACCAGCACCAGGGCTGGAACCCTGTGGGGCCCATCTGGGCTGGTTCTCCAATGGGACCTTTGTGGGAAAACATGAAACTGTGACTAATTTTGGGATTCATCTGCTTTGCATTAGCTGGACTGCATTATCACAAAAGGATTTTGTGGCCTCAGCACGGAGTTGGGAGTGTCAGGGACCCAAAGCAGCAGCAGGATGGGGCTGGGATCCTTCATGAGACGTCCTGCTTCCCGGTAAACTCAGGGGGATGGAGGTGAGGCTGTGTCCTGCCTGAAGGTGACGTGGTCAGGTGTTTGTGCGTTGTCCAAGCCCTGAGTGCTGCACCCTGCACATCCCAGGAGCAGCAGGGAGTGTTGTGGAGGAGCCTTGCATACAGGAAGTACTGGGAGGGCTTTGGCAAGGGGAGGGCAGCAGCCAGAAACCTCAGGACCTCTCCAGAGACACCTAAATAAATGCTCTACTCCTGAGAAATAATTAAGACCCTTGAAATGCCACTTAGAGAGAAAGGCTGTTCTGTCTGCACTGCTTGTGCTGCAGCTCCAAACATAGAGGCAATTTTCTAGGAAATCACATATGAAGCCCCAGGGTCCCTCTGTCCTTGGAATGCAAAGCATCACTTGGCATCCTGCTGAGCTCATGTAGGGTGACTACACGTCGGTCCGGCTGCAGCTCAGCCCGGACACTGCTCACCTTCCCAGAGGCTTCCTGAGAGGTTCTGAGGACCAAAGAGAGCTGAGGCAGAGTTGGGGCAGTGCTGGGGCAGAGCCAGGGGCAGCCTCTCCAGCTGCAGGTCACTGCTGCAGTTGCTGTTCCCCTGTGTTGTCTTCTTCCAGAAAAGAGGAATTTCTCTAGGGTGACACCCACACTAGCCAGCTCAGAGTTTTCCTTGGGATCTGTTTGAAACAAAACTGTGATCGGATTGGACTGGATTTTATTGGATTCCATTTGCCCTCTCAGCATGGAGCCTTCTCCACTTTCTCTCCCATCACTGATTTCTTTCTCATTTTTTGACCCCTTCCTACCAAAAACGGGGAGAAGAAAGGAGGGAAGAGAGAGGGAACGGAGGGTGTTTTGCGTACATTTTCCAGCTCTCCCAAGCACGTGTGGCTGTGCAGGTCTCTGGCACAGGGAGTGCTGCGTCCCCAGACCCTTTGGATTCCCCTGGACCTGCAGTGCCCAGACGGAGCCCCAGCAGCCACAGACATTGTATGTGACCTTGATTCTCTGGCCTGAGCAGCTGGTGCCCGGCTGACTGTGCCGATGAGTTATGTGGGCCGGGGATTGTGAAAGCTGTGTGTCTGCATGATGCAACTTGCTGGACCGAAAGCGTCCCAGCTGAGCAGGGCAGGCAGGGACCAGGGCACTGGGTTGTGTTTCCCATTCTTCTTCCTTTGTCTCAGTGGATACAGACAAAGGGAGTGTGAGAGCTGCTGGCCCCATGCTGGGCAGCCGTCCCCATCTTGTTGGAGTCGCAGCTCACCTCCCTGAGAGGTCCGGAGCACTGCAGGAGCACTGGGAACCACAGCCAGGGCTCTGCTGGCGGCGTCTCGGCAGCAATCTTTTAGACCCTATGCATGAAATGCTACTGAGCGGGTGAGCACAGGCAGCAGAACATTCGGTGAGAGATGGGGGCTGCTTGGGCTGGAGTCACTCACCCCCCTGGGCTGTCCTGTGCGCTGGCAGGGAGGAGGTGAGTCAGAAAGCACTAGTTTGTGGCTGCCATTTGTATGGAGCAGGTGCTGGTCTGGTTCCTGCCCAGTCCACAGGTGTTTATCTCTTGGACATGTGAAGCTGGACAAGGGCAGTGAGGAGCCCAAGCTGGGGCTGGAGCTGGAGGACTTTAGTACAAACGCAATGGAGAGGTAGGAACTTGGGGCTGTGCTCTGACACAGCAGCCAAATGATTTGCAATTGGCGGTGCATCAACCACCTGAGAGCTATCCTGTTCCAGCACCAGCACAAGGGGAGATGAGCCCATCCCTCCCAGATTCCCAGGGCTGCTGCTGGGTACTCACCACCCCCGGGCAGGGTCACCCATGCTTCTCCCAACTCAGAGCAGGACAGGGCCCTGGGCCGGTTGAATTTCCCTCCGGAGTTTGTTTTTTCAGGCCACAGAAGATGAACTGGTAGTGAAAGTGAAAGCCCCGGAGATCCCACGCGGAGGGTGCGAGCGCTGGGGCAGAACAAGCACACCCAGTATTGCTTCCTGCCACCACCCCTGCGCATCACCCTGCCTGGGGTGCCCATCGCCCGGGATGCCCCATCGCCCCGTGGTGCCAGTGCTGCCGGGAGGGCTCTGCTGTGGGTGGCAGCTGTGCAAGAGGCCCTCAGGGTGGTTTTCTCGTGGCTGCTGCCACTTTTCCCTCTTTGGGCAACCCCAGAGGAGTCGGTAGCGCCTTGGATCTCCTTGCAGCATGCAGGGGATGCAGCAGCTTGGGAGAGGCGGATGCAGCGTCCTGTCCCTGGAGGTGATGGAGGCTGTGGCAGCGCTGGGCACCTTGGCTGGGCACATGGCCACAATGGCCACAAGACATCGGCCCTGGCCTGCAGCCTGGCACGGGGCAGCCACGGCCGCGGCACACAGAGGGCCCGCTGCCAGCCCGAGGCAGGCTCGCAGCTACGTCTGTGGCCACCCGGTACCGGTTTGGTCACGTCTGATCCCAGCCAGGCCCCGATGCTGCTTTGGGCTTCCCCCATAATTAGTGCCAAACTCTGTGCCTTGGCCGGGGCCGGTGCTGATGCCTGTAGCTGCTCTGGGCTCTGTCCATGCCCAGTGCCGGTGCCCGGTGCCGGTCCCGTTACCCGGTGCCATTACCCACTTCTGGCACTCTGTGCGAAAACCCGCTGCCAGTGCCATCCCCCCAGTGCCATCCCCCCGGTGCCATCCCCCGGTGCCGTTACCCAGCCCCGGTGCCGGTCCCGTTACCCGGTGGCGCTCCCAGTGCCGGTGGCGGCG